>OY720203.1:15259851-15859851 GCA_963082605.1 Rhodophaea formosa | reverse complement strand
ACGTCACTCTTATTGGAGCTGTCAAATTAAAACTCGACTGCCATTTGCTGTGTACAATTTAGATTAGTACAAGCAGGTGACGTCACTTTTTCTTCAGTCAATCGCATGCGTTTTCAATCAAACTTGGAAAATTCTTTAATGGTTTCTTATAAAAATCATACAAATTTTAAATTAAGTGTCGGTTAAATTAGTTTAAAAAAATTTGTACTGATAACCCAACAATTCGCAACGTATATTTTCATCGTTGGTGACACAAACTACGAACTACAAAATTAAATTTACGTGTTGCGCGTGACGTGATTTTCCATTTTTTATGTCTGGTTATTTTTTAATCCAATACAGATGTAGTACACGCTTGCAGTTAATAATCAAATCCTAGCGATACTAGATTATAAATATATTTTAATTTGCGATAATCATATTTTTTTAATTTAGCGGTATACAAAATAATTGTTGCCGCCATTGCGATGCACTGTTTAGAACGGCCTCGCGGTCTAGGAAGCAAGATTAAGCTGGCCGGTGGCTGGCCGTGACTTTGATGTGACTCTTTATGGCAAAGAATTATACGTAATATACATAAATAATAATATATATATATATATATATTACGTATAATATATATATAATACGTATATTATATATTTATAATATCTAGAGAGTTAGTAGAGTCACATCAAAAAATAATATATACGTAAGAACGAATAATACTCAATGAGATTTTTCTTCTTGCCACATTTTTCATTAACGGGCGTACGGCTAATAGGCAGATGGAAACCGATATTTTATTAACCATAAGTACCTAAACTATGATGCCTATATACTCTAAAATACTAAGTAGTATTTTAGAGTATATAGGCATCATAGCTAGATAATAATAATAAGATAATAATAAGATCTTTATTTTCCTTCACAAAGGTATTTACAGTGAACTTATAGATAATTTGATGTTTATAAAAAATTAAGAACATATTGCTAATGTTCCCTGCAAAACCTATCTTTGTGAAGGACTGGTGCCTGAAGTAGGTTTTTGGAAAAAACCTGTAACACAAGTCACCAGGATAGAAAGGTAAAAGGATTAAGAAGTCCAAAAAGGTTTCAGCCTTTTTTGGAGTACGTAACAAGTGATAAGCCAGATTAGTCACGGCTTCAAACTTACCTGACACTTAACTAAAGTTAAAAAGTAAGTATGCGATTTTATAAGATTATTCTTCGGTTTAGATTAACTAAGCATTTTAACGGTGTTATTATATGTATTGTTGATTCATATTGTTTACTCATTTACGCGACACTAGGTACATAAGCGTTATTGTGGTAAAAAGTGATAAGTAGACACATTCAAAGTTATTGCTAAATTTTGCTGCTTACCTAAACTTATTTTACGCACAGCACTGCGTAAATGAAATATGAGAATATTTAGTAAGCAAAAGATATAGAATAATGCATATTTTTCATTAAACGCACCGAGCAAAATTGGAAGTTTGTTTTCTTTACAGAAGTAATTAAATTCCATCTTTGAATTCTTTCTATTCGAATACCTACTATTCTCGCTCGTCGTATCATTGCTAGCCGGTTCCTGGTTGATCAATCTCGTATGATTGATTCAATATAAAGCAATGAGTATGGAAATCATCTTAATGGACCTCAATGGAACGGCGGGCACGGTCATGGTGATTATCGGACGACACGCATTTTTGTCCCTCAATAACTATCAATCAACTATGAGATTTGTTGCTGTACAATGTGTTCGGTATTGATATAGCGATCGTTCTCAGCACCAACACGAACTGCTTATGTTCTGTGACCAAATCTGATATAAATAAAACATCAATTGGAATATCTCATCTTTTAATTTACATAACAGGCCCTTTTTGTCCAAACATTACAAAAGAAAATAACACGACACAACAAAATAATACTTATTCAAGGCTGTGTTTAAAAATTATGTGGTAACAAAATCGAGTCAATCTTTGTTTCCCTTTTCTCTACGCTTATCTTCTCTAAAAAGAGTGGTAACGTCGTACATATATACGTTAGGCATCCTTGAGGTATATTTTTATTTTCTCCAAGCAGTGGAAGTTTTTATTAATCATTAGCGGCCAGCATCATATAACGGCAACACCGGATGTTTGGTGAATGCGCGGGACAGACGGCCACTTATGCTATTATGTCAAAATTGTGCCATTATGCTGTTAGCTGGCCGAGGCGGGATAAATCTAATTAAATGCACACGAATAAATATATATATATTTAGATCTTACTTCTTTTTGAATCACCGTTTTTCTAGCAATCGTCTCGTAACCTCAAATTTTCGAATCTCATCAATACTCGTAGGTTACCTAAAACATCAGTACCCTATTCATCAGTTATATATAATGATATGAATATATAAAATTATCGTCAATACCACTTTATACTGCAGACCAACCTTAGATTAGGCTTTTGCTTAAGGTTTCTGTCTTTTTTCTTTGTTGTTGTTAATGTCTAAATGTCGTCACAATTTCCACCAGGGCCTGTGAAGAAGGCCAGCAGACGTAGAATCTCAGAGACATGTAGACGATTATTATATAGTAATTACCCCGCGAATTCGTTCGCGTGAAACTACGGCGTATAGGATGAATTTCAAAAAATTCTTTCATACCTAGTGCTCACTTACATCATGAAAGGAATCCCTGTACCGAATTTGAAGTTATTGGGTACCTACCTATCTAACAGATGGATATTGTCAATAGGTAAAACTTCAGCTTAAAAAAAATCAATTCAGATCTGTTCTGAAAGTTCTCTCAAATGTAGATCTCTTAATCAGGTTTTGATGGGTCTCAAATGCCATGTTAGATAAAAGCCCTTCAAAAATAAGCTAAGTGACGTTTTGAGTGACTTAATATTATTTTTCGTTCTTTTTCTCAGCAAACGCTCTCAATTGATATTCATATCGTACAACTAGTTCACTAAGTTGGCCTCTCTAGATTTTGGAGAAGTAATGCTCCTTAGCTTATCTTTTTTTGACATAACTGATGACACTCAGCAGTTCCCTTAATGATTCTTTTAAAGATTGAAAAGGAAAATAAGAAATCTTTCAGATCCCCTAGGGGAGCTGAAAGGAATAGCGAGTTCTGTTTCATCCCCTAGTGGATCCAAATCGGGTATCTAAGTGGAACGTAAAAACGGTTCCGGATATTGTACCGCAAAACTTGAAAATAGCCGACCATATATACTTATCTTTTTCGTTTCCATTCAGCTAGACTGGTTTATTTTACAATATGATCAGGATGACTGAAAGACAGCACAACCACATTTTTCATTTACTCCCAGATCTTCGGCCTTGCGGCCCGTCTACTCCGTGGGAGGTAAAGACTCGGTACTGTATCTCAGGCTGCTGCGTGACGAGCATCCTCTACGCACTACTATAATTTTCCTATTATCTCGCAGATCGCTTTTGTGACAGCAATTGCAACACGGAACGGCATGAAAAATCTCTCGCCTAAGTGGCGGCTTCCGCCGGGGCAAGGTCGTGCTCCAATCACAGATGCTGACGGGCGATTCTGTCTGACCCACAAAAACTACTAGACTCAGGAGGAGCTATTTAAGAATTGTTTTGTTACGGGAATAAAATAGTTACTTAAGTGTATTGTACGTAGGTGTAGTATTTTGACGCGAGAACTTAATTTGGAATCCAGAGTGGAACGGGGGAGTCTCGCATTCTACAGTAGATTCCTGAATGGAACGAGGTACCTATACAATGTATGTTGTCTAACTGAAGAAAATAAATTAAATGTACTAGCTATGTTTCCGCGACTACGTCCGTGTTCATTTCGATTTCATCACACAGTATGTCAGGCCCCCCGGGCCGAACCTCGGCCCCCAAACCCCTGGTTCCGAAACGTGGTACTTAGCTAATTAAAAGTTCATGGGTAATGGTAAACTCATTTTATCTCAATACTCGTATCTTGCCCTAATCTACTAAGAACCATGTAAGCATAGCGCAAAAACAAATCTCGTCCTGTAACAATATCATCTAACGATACTGAATTTCGACTTTTTATTGGAGTTTTAAAATTGCTCTGACCCGAACCCAGGCACACATGCGTGTACCTGGACCTAGGTGCATGCGTTATTGTATTTAAAAAAAAGAAGAGAACATTGCAGAATAACCCAATAAAGTCTTTAGGACGTGCATAGATGTGGGTCTAGGACAGTCAGTATCTCCCTATAGGACATTGTGTAGTGACAGCGAAGGTCGGTAGACATCGGTCGTTAACATACTTATATCACTTTCACATATGTATTTGAAGACTTTAAAACATGTAAGAATGTGATTTTATTAGTCATTTGAATAACTCATAATGCGTTATATGTTTGTTGACTGAATTTTTACGATATCTACCTAGGTACCTTACAAATCCATTTTTATCATCTTTATGAAGTAAGAATAAAAGAACTAACAATATGTGCCTATATACATAGATATACATACACTGAATCATTTAACTTCAATTCTGAGTAGTCGTGACAAGATATGTAATTAAATCTCTGATCACATTGAGAACCAAAATATACATGCATACATAATTTAAGAGCGCAAATAAATTATGTATGGACGATAAAAAGAAGTCATTGTGTGCGTTTCTTTCACGACAAGATCTTAACCTAGTTCTATTACGTAGGTACAACATACATTCCTATACGGAAAAAGATATCTGATGATATGGAAATAAGAATTTCATGGTTGCATGAAATTTCGTCGGCGGTATTTAAAATATCTACTACCTCTATTATCTACGTACCATGTTATTTACCATTGTCTGTCATTGTGAGCAAGACATGCTTGGCTGATGAAGCGAAAACAACAGGAGCGCCGTTTTTATGGCGGCTGATGGCAAAAACTGTAATGAGTGTTCAGATCAGCTTACAAATTAAAGTCTGAAGCCAACAAATTAATTGAATTTTAATTAATTGCTATTATTGTATCGGAAAATATTTAATGAGAAAGCAATGTCCCATGCTCCATGCCATGAGATAAGTTCAAAACAAAACTTCAATAGCAAATGTGCTCGTATGGGCTCGTATGTACTCGCCCCACATTTCTTTGACATTCGCTTCCGACTGTTTGATAAAACGTTTAATCTTTAACTGACATCAATTACACTTTCCAAGGTCTTTTGTAAATACAAAAGTACATTGATAGAGTAAGACGTAGTTAATCCCATTAGGTGAATTGTAGCGGGAGCGGGGGGACCCATGAAGGGTTTAAATTATACATAGTATCCACTTACAGTATTGATTTTTTGCTCGTTATTAATAACAGACCTATAATAAAATCAAAATAAACCTCGTCAATTCATCATCATCATCAGCCTATACTCGTCGACTGCTGGACATACGCCTCGCCAATTGTCAATTCAACCGAATGGTTTTTTCAAAACTTAACGTTGAATGATGAACCACTTCTAAAATTGCAAAGAATGTAAGTTATTTATTTATTTTTCATTCCACACAATGCTCGCGACCTTCAACGAGTCAAGTAACTTAGGTGAGAATAATTAACTGCTCTGTAGCCAGATTGATAAAAATAAAAAAAAATCTATTTACTATTATGTTACATACATAATAGTAAACAGATTTATAGATAACGGAGTACCCATAATTGATGGTACTGTACTTGTGCAGTGCAAAAGTCACATTGCGACTGAAGAACTGTTACTTCTGGCCATTCTTCAAGATCCTATAAGAGATATTTTTAGGCAGCTTAAAAAATCTCTTATACAGTTATTAGATACAAAACGGTTAAAAATTCGATCTTCGGGAATTATATATAGTCAACCTATAGGTTTGTTGCGGCGGTTCGTCGAAATTCCTAATTCATTGCCAAAAAATTGATATCAAGAATATCCGCATTAGTAGTTTCAAATTGAAGAATCTGAATCTCTAATGCAGTACGCATTAGAGATTCAGATTCTTCAATTTATATATATATATATATATATATTTATATTCTCCTATCATCGGAACTAAAATATGTGGCATGTATGCTTACATACCTAGCGAGCGTAAGTGTGGATAAGAGAAAAATAGTAAGGGGTTGCTAGCCGCATTGCCTATTGACATGATTCTTCAGATCTTTTCTTCTCTTCTCCCATTTCTTCATGCTGTTCTGAGAGCAAAAATATACGAACTGTTTTTCGTCCTGCGCGGATCGTAAAAACGATATATTTGTTTGAGTTAAAATATAGGAATCTATTTAAATAAATATCTGGGAAAAATCCACCGAATTTCTCCACCATATCCCATTCTTATACGTATTGTCCCACTTTTACAAGTAAGGTATTTGATTTAACTGATTTTACAATGAAGTTGAAAAACAATAAATATGTAGGAGGAATCCATACAATGTTAAAGAGGTGTTATTTTGCATTCACAATGCTATTTCGATTATACTCTTATTTAAATAAAGAACTAAGATGGTTGAAATGAACCGGCAGTCTTTGACTATGTACGTCTAACGCTTTACCAATTGGGCCACCGCGCTTCTTATCCTACACGTCGAATTTCTCCACCATATCCCATTCCTCTTATGGAATATGTGGCGTGGAATTTTTTCCCATAACTTAATTCTTTATTTAAATAAGAGTATTATCAAAATAGCATTGTGAAAAATGCAAAAAAAATTTGCAAAATAACACCTCTTTAACATAGGAATCTATGTCTAACCACCTATGTGTGTGTTTGCCAGTCTGGGGCACGGATTTTTTTAATATTTTTCAAAAGGGGTCTAGCCGTCTATATACAAGAGAGATATCATAGTAGAAGGATTTTTTAGAAAAAAAAATAATTTCCATATTCTACAACCGCAAAATAAATAAAATATAAGTACTTAATTATTTTTAACAAAAAAGTAAAACCGACTTTGACCCTATACGTATCAAAATAGAGGAACAACGTCGTCATCAACTTGTCTTGATTTGCGAATAAAATTAAACCAAACGGCATACTTGTACAATTTTTTTTTTGTTTTTGTTGATATTTTATAAAAGCACTGGATACATTTCGATAAAAAAATTACACCTAGGACCACCTTTGAAGTTCAGTCAAAACAGAGGAATAATGTTCTCATCAATTTGTCTTGATTCCCATAAGAATAAAATATAAGTACCTAAGTTAAAACCGAACGGCATACTCTCTTACAATTGCTTTGGTTTTTTTTTCAAAAAGTGCACAATAAATGTGAAAAAAATTTATGGAACCATCTCTGGAGCATTATCCATCGAACGAAAATAGAATCACTAAAATCGATTCATAACTGACTGAGTAATACAAAAAAAAACATACCGACGAATTGAGAACCTCCTCCTTTTTTGAAGTTGGTTTAAAACTAACATAAGCCTTTATTGATGTAACATAATAACCAATAAGTTTAACAATACATATCTTAAGAGTCTCTCGCCTCTCAAGATTTCCATACAAATTTGAAAAGGCTTGTAATTCTCATACCATTGGTATTTTAACCAAGCTGTATAGGAACGTACGTAGATTATAATGAGATTAATGATTAAATGCTTAATTTTACTCCAAAATTATCAAATATTGTCACAATTCCCTTTTTCCGTTTGTATGGAGACATGCGCTTCCAGGCGACTCTTAATTCCTAATTTATTATTTTTATTCAGGAATTTTGTCCAATCTTTTGTACTGCGTGTCCATTCTGGACCAGCTATGTTTTTAATGTCGTCTTCCCATCGTCTTTGTTGTTTACCGTCTTGTCCAATTATGTTTATAACACGCTTTTATTAGCTTCACTTGTATGTAAGAAAATCTTGGAACCTTAATTTGACGCACTTCCCGGTCTTCGATTACGATGCAATTTTACACACGCTCTGAGTTCTGATCACAATACATGACAAGCGTTCTAAAAGCTTGTTTTTTAGTTTTTTAAACTAATTATTTTATTCTTCCCCTGGCATGTGCCCTGTCCACCTCCATTTTTAGGGTTTGTAGACTGTATGTACGTTTTTAAAGCTAGTTTTGCCTTTCGTCGAGCTCCGTGGCGCAGCGGTCAACACGCTAGCCTGCGACACGGGGGTCCCGGGTTCGATTCCCGGTCAGGTCAAGATGGAAAAAGATCTTTTTCATATTGACCTGGGTCTTGGATGTTTATCTATATAAGTATATATTATAAAATATAGTATCGTTGAGTTAGTATCCTGCGACACAAATTCACAACTTACTGTGGGGCTAGCTCAATTTGTGTGATATGTCCCTATATATTTAAAAAAAAAATATTTATATGTTGTAGTCTGAACTTTTCTCTTCTTATAATACCCATTACACTTGTTTCCATACCATTTTGATATACCTGATTTTTTTTAGATTGTTGTTCAGTACTGACTGATATGATGATATCTACCTATTGAATCTTAGACCCCTGTATAAGGCGTGCTAACTTACTTATAAATTTACTTTGATATATCACTATATACCTATCACGCCAGAGATAATACCTAAATAAAAATAACTCGCAGCAGGGGAGCCTCCAATTATGTTTACACATACCTTATTATTGTTATGCCTTCAGAGAGATCGATCAGCGTAATGTCATATCGTGAAGCCACTGTTTATAAGGTTTTCGTATTAAGAAAATATGATAAACGGAATCATAAATACTCTACGTAACTCAGTTTCTAAAAATCAATTTTTATACAGAACTTACAGAAGTTCATTGTATTCGTTAAAAGTTGATGGCCCTAGTCTAGATTTTCTAGGTGATCAATTTGCTCCGGACATCCCGATTTTAGGGGTCTATGGAAACGTCCAGGTTAACATTTGATCGGAACGCTAAATATCTCAAATTAATGAAAATCCGCTTTTATTCGCAAGTAAATATGATTTAAATTTTGTCTTAAAAATCGCAGTGGTAGCTCCTTTGGCAAAAAGAACGAAATCCGAGTCGTGTTAGGTTACAAGCCGCATCGTTTTGATTGATTATCCCAAGTCGTGTGGATTCTAAGATCAAAGAATAATCCTAATGAATCCTGATGTGAGATATTTTTAAACTACCTTTTAAAGCTGGTAAGTACATGCGCTAATGACCTTCAGGATATGGGCCGAGTTTTGAATCTTAGTTCCCCGTCAGAAAGTCAGCGGTCGACTGGCGCCCGTCGCTCGCGCGCATTCAAAATATTAAATAACATAAATAATATAATTAAATAATAATATGATATAATAATATGCCCAAGATAATTTACTTCAAACGTCTTGCGGCTCTGCAGAGCGCGCCCGCCTGTTGGCTTCTGCAGAATGGGAATCTGGGCTCTGGTTACAGGCGCTACCATCCGCCAACTTGGGTACTCTGTTGCATGGTGACACTTTTCGCTTTGCAGCAGCTCTACAATTAGGGACAAAATGCACAGTCCCCCATCGTTGCCCCTGTGGGGATACCGTAGATGCTTTTGGGCATCACGGACTCTCATGCTCCAGAAGCGCTGGCCGTTTAGGGCGACATGCCGGTCTAAATAATATAATTCACCGTGCTCTTGCCAGCATCCACGTTCCTGCGGTTTTAGAACCAAACGGCCTAACACGGGGATGAAAGCAAGAGACCAGACGGAATGACTCTGGTGCCCTGGAAATTGGGACGACCGCTAGTATGGGACGGTACTAGCGTCGACACACTGGCGCCATCCCATCTTCAGACCACCAAGTCAAAGGCAGGCACAGCTGCTGCTGGAGCAGAAACCCTTAAAAGGCGCAAATATGTAGGTATCGGAAGTAACTACATATTTGAGCCTTTTGGGGTAGAAACATTGGGTCCGTGGGGTCCATCAGCACATAAGCTTTTCAGTTTCTTGGCTAAAAAGCTTATTGAGGTATCCCGTGACCAAAGGGCCGGAAGCTACCTGGCTCAGCGTATCAGCATTGCCATTCAATTTGGCAATGCTGCCAGCCTTTTGGGCACGATGCCCAGGGGTGAGCATCTGGATCCCTCCAGATGCTCACCCCTGGGCATCGTGTTGCGTCATCATCGCTGGCTGTATGATTTGTAAATATATTTTTAAGTATTTAATTTTCTTTTTAGTTAGGTTTATTTATGTTTAGTCATTTTTATTTCACAAAGTTTCGCTTCAGTTGAGGACCAACACTGTTTTTTTAGACTTGCGCACTAATAAGATTATACATAAATTTAATATTAAAAAGAAGAATAATCTGTAAAATAAAAATTCCTCGGGAGAGTTTGTAGGTTGATTGGTATTGTATTTAACATAAAAATTGCGTGACTCTAAGAAAGGACGTAGTTAATGAATATTTGCAATAAAAATCGATGTACGCGGTACTTTTTTTTCTAAAAAAACCTCCTCAGCAAGTAAAGATTAAAAACCATTCTACAAAACATGTTTTTTTGGGTATTGTGCTTTATGTTTGACCATTTTTAGGGTTCCGTAGTAAACAAGGAACCCTTATAGTTTCGCCATGTCTGTCTGTCTGTCTGTCTGTCCGTCTGCGGTTTTACGCAGAGACTATAAGTACTAGAAAGCTGTAATTTGGTATGGGTATGTATATTAATCATGGCAAAAAAGTGGTAGAATAAAAACTTGAAAAAAAAATTTTTTTAGGGTAGCTCCCATACAAGTAAAGTGGGGGAGTATTTTTTTTCTCTATTTACCCATCGTGTGGGGCATCGTTAAATAAGTCTTTTAAAAATATTGTGAGGTTGAGAACACCATTTTTCGATTTAGGCATCCGTTTCCGAAATATTTGGTTTTAAAGTGCGAATTTTTGTTAGAGGTAAGTGTCCCCCCCCCCCCCCCCCCCTCTATCTGCTAAACGGTTATATATAGATACGTGAAAAAAAATACAGCAGTAGTATATATACTGAAGTTTAAAGTAAAACTATCAGAGCTGAGTACTAAGTACAAACTAAAAAGTTATAGGCAACAAACTTATAAACTGTAAAATTTCATACTATTTTCATTGTTAGATGTTTTTGGTCGCTAAACTGTAAGGTGCGAGTGTGAACTCAAAGTTGTCATTCGCAACTACGGAACTCTACACTGCGCGTAGCCCGACACGCACTTGGCCGGTTTTTTATTTATAGAGGTTTTAACCTCTATAAATAAAAAACCGGCCAAGTGCGGTGTACATAGTCGAAATGCGAAGGAGCACCCTGCCTCTAACATGGTTTTACGTAACGGCCACTACCGGGCCGACGGCTTGACTTGCCCTTCGAAGCACAGATCATCTTTCTTATCAGATAATCAGGTGTTCAACCCGTGACCTCCGCAGTGAGAACCGAATGCTCTAACCACGGAGTTTGATTGAGAATTGATAAGATTCCTAAATTCCGTTTAAACATCGACCGACTTTAAAATCTGCTCAGGAAGAAAAAACAGCTGCTCGATTCTAGGTTTTCGTTTTCTCCAGAAGTAATTTAAGCTAAAGTGGCTAATATAGCGACATTGAAGCCGCTGGGACCCCCACGGTTATGGTATTAGCCGTTGAGTACTAAATCACTGTGATCCGGGTATCAAGTTCAATTTCGCGATTCAATTCAGCTGATTGATATCACGTTAGCTGAGGGGGCGAATCATGAGTAAACGCAACATAGACCGTCTACCATTAGGTATATGCGATATCATGTTATGAAGACCCTGTCCAAACCTTAAAGAGACCACTTAGAGAGTACACCGTTAGTATAAGCTACCTTCTGTGCATAGGAACAGCTAAAAAAGTTCGTGTATGTCAAATTAAGAGCATTTCAAAAAACAGTTTTAGTTCAGACTTGAACCCCTTATTTAGGAAACATCTGGCTCTGTTATCAAGTTTAATTTTTGGATTCATCTTAAAATGATGCAACTGAGTAAACAGCTATTAAAAACTGCGTAAATTCTGCCTTGGTAGATAAAGTGACGAATTGTGGTGACGACGCAGCGCTAATAAGTCTCCAACGAGCAAATAACACCATAATCAGACGGGAATTTCCGTGTACCACATCATTAAGTACCTACCTGTTAGGTTAAAATATTAGCGGAATATTCCTTAATTATAACATACAAATCATATACATAAGAGTGTTCTTACATGCATAGGTTTAGGTATTTGTTGATTAAAAATATGTTTTGTCAAGACGAGACGACGTAGACGTTTTCGGTTGCATACATATAATGGATGTCCCAAAATACTTGGTAATAAAAATCTAGCATTAATTTTGGGAGACACTATAGTTGAATTAGCATGTGAAAAATATCTTTATGTGAGTGATTAAATTCTTTATTCAAAAATATTTTTCGGGCACTTAGGTACGTATAGATATTTCTTACAGGGTATTGATTAGTTGTATCACAGAAAAAAAAATGATATAGTGATTAGTAGTATAACTTATTTCGTAGCAATAACCTGCTTCACCTATGACATGATTTAAGTAAATACCTCCTTGTTGAAATCAGATGAAGAGAAAATTCCTAACAACGTAGGCAGAGTTTTCAAAATGTCATCACAGGAACAAATTATCGTACTAATTAGTAAAGAGGTATTTATTGTTTTTAAATAATTTTGAGGACATAAGAAACAAATCCCATAATTACGATAAAATTTAGTATGGTTCAGGGGGTTTTTTGTAGTAAATCTAGGTAAAATCTTTCGAACGGAGTTGGGTCGCCCTTTGCTTTGACCCCCAATTTTGTAGTACCTATATAATAAGAAAAAAATGTACTAAAACTAGTCAGCAAGTACCTAATTGTGTGGCTGAAAAACATTTGAAGGTAAAAATAATTTATAACACTGCAAAAAATTAACGGACTTTTGAAGCCGTGCCAAGAAAATAATGTTTTTTTAGATTTCTACTAAAACAAATTTGTATGTGGTGTGTCCCAGTGGGTGTGTCGTCTAATTTATAGTTAAATTTATGTGTACAGATTTTAGTTTTCATCGTCAGGTGAATGACCTTCTGTATATTAGTTCTGTAGTAAACAAGGAACCCTTATAGTTTCGCCATGTCTGTCTGTCTGTCCGTCCGCGGTTTTACACAAAAACTATAAGCACTAGAAAGCTGTAATTTGGTATGGGTATGTATATTAACCATGGCAAAAAAGTGATAGAAAAAAATCTTGAATTTTTTTTTAGGGTAGCTCCCATACAGGTAAAATGGGAGAGTAAAAAATTACTCCCCCACTTTCTCTCTTTACCCATCGTGTGGAGTATCGTTAAATAGGTCTTTAAAAAATATTGTGAGGTTGAGAACACTATTTTTCGATTTAGAGATCCGTTTCCGAAATATTTGGTTTAAAAGTGCAAATTTTTGTTAGAGGTAAGTGTCCCCCCCTCCCTCTATCTGTTAAACGGTTATATATGGATACGTGAAAAAAATTACAGCAGTAGTATATATACTGAAGTTGAAAGAAAAACTATCAGAGCTGAGTACTAAGTGCAAACTAAAAAGTTATAGGCAACAAACTTATAAAATGTACTGGATAATGTAAAATTTCGTACAATTTTCATTGTTAGATGTTCGAGGTGCGAGTGTGGACAGTGTGAACTCAAAGTTGTCATTCGCAACTACTGAACCCTACACTGCGCGTGGCCCGACACGCACTTGGTCGGTTTTGTTTAACTTCAGTTATTAGAAAGGTGAAAAATTGGGCACCTCTCTAACTAGTCCAATGTGTAAAATATGTATTAGTGAAACTATAAAAGTGATATCACATAAACGAAAAACCTTCAATTTCTGCCTAAGTCCTTCAAACAACTTCAGACTGTCGTCATTAGCAACACCCATTCATTCATAAGACCTAAAAGAGCTCTTGGTAATTTCATATGCCCTAGTACAAAGTGAAAATTTTTCGCCCACAATACCTAACTAAGTCTAGCTTTCTAGGCTTCTTTCGTTCAATACATCGTCCCATTTTTGTTTATTGTTCTGTGTACTGTTTGACGACAATTTTAATGCTTATTTTTATCTTATTCGTAACGATTGAATGAAGTCTTTACTACTGATTGTGCCGGCTGAAAGGTCGCTAATAATCTACGTTTATAACAGAAATGCCCACAAATAAACTGAGTTTCGATTATTGCCATCTCTGCAGAAAAGCTCGAGGCATGTTACTAGTACACTAGCCTGTGATAGGTTCCATTCGTTCAGTTCGAGTACTTCGTTCTGTAAGATTTGACTTAAACCTCCTTACGAGCCCTTGTCTCCTAGTACGTTGCGAGGGATTTTGTTCAATAACTCTAGGTCCTTAGTGCGCAGGTACAAATATATCAACGCCTCTCACCACGATTTCACTAAATTATTTTTGGTATCTAAAGCAGATACAGTTATTGAAATCGATTAAAATAACTTTAAAAGTTACTAAACGGTAAACGGACGAAAAACAAAAATAAGTGAATTAATCTATAAAAAAACTAAATGCATTTTGTTTTGTATTTTTATATATACATGTCAGTGTCACTAGAGAATCTACGAAACTTAGCTGTTTAGTTTACAGCTATTCAGAATGTGTGCTGAACCCCTGGGGTATGCAAAGCCCTTGCAGCTTCTTCGCTAAAATACAGGACATAGAGAAAAAAATCGATTAAGGTTGGTCCGTCCGGCATGCAAAGCTGCATAAGTGTTAATATACATATACAAACGCTCAAAATAAAATAAACCTGGCGAAGTTGAGTTTAACCCAACGGCTATTTGCGCTGCCTAGCCTAGATTCTTACAATAGGGTTATTGTAAGAATAGGGTTATTGTAGAAAGTAAGCGGGTGCATATCCTAATCTGGCCAGGTCTTTTAAAGATAAAGTGGAATAAAGAAATTTACATACTTGAACCCTATAAACATCACACTTCTATAGTGAGTACTCGCATAACTAATAATAACCTACAATAACATACCTATTTTTTTTTAAAGCTTTTAGGGTTTTAAAGCTTGAAACATAAGCTAAATGTGATCCAAATATTTTGCAATCTAAAGATTTTGGAAATTACATCATGGATATGATAGTGAGGAGAGACAACGGTAGCATAGGGCAAACTCTACCTACCTTTTTAACCGACTTCAAAAAAGGAGGAGGTTCTCAATTCGTCGGTATGTTTTTTTTAATGTATGTTACGCGATTACTCAGTCAGTTATGGATCGATTTTAGTGATTCTTTTTTTTGTTCGATAGATAATGCTCCCGAGATGGTCCCATAAAATTTTTGTCCTAGTGTATTGAGTACTTTTTGAAAAAATAATCAAAAACCCAAAAAAAAATTGTAAGAGTATGCCGTTCGGTTTAAACTTATTTGTATTTTATTCTTATGCGAATCAAGATGATGATGATGAGAACGTTACTCCTCTGTTTTGACTGAACTTCAAAGGTGGTCCTATATTCTTTTTTATCGAAATGTATCCAGTGCTTTCAGAAAAAATCAACAAAATCCAAAACACAAGTATGCCGTTTGGTTTAATTTTATTTCTGTTTAATTCTTTCGCGAATCAAGACAAGTTGATGACGACGTTGTTCCTCTATTTTGATTGAACTACCACACCCATTAAAACCTAATTTTAAGTGCCAGTTTGTACAATTACGGGTTGAAGTCGGTTTTACTTTTTTGTTAAATATAATTATTTCGAAGCGTTTCGTCGTTTTTTAAAACATGGCGAAATTTCATTTAAATATGGCGAAATTTTTATTGATTCGGATGATACAAATAAAACTATCAATAGTTTGCCATGTTTATTCGGTCTGGACAGTTCTAGAAAGTTCAAGTTCTCAGGATATACCTAATGTCAATACAGAACTTAATTAATAATGCAGTTTAAAATTTATATAAATTAAACTATAAATACAAATATCTGACTGACGATCATAAAAACTTCTGTACTTCCTGAAGACACAGAAAGCTGAAATTTTGTGACATAGGTATAGAGATATATAAAGGTGATATAAGCTAAAATGCAACATAGGTATTACTGCTGACTGCTACTTATATTGTTTTTTCTTAGTGTAAAAATAATTATACTTATTTAATCGTTTCAAATCAACAAATGAAAAGAATTCATCTTAATTTATTTTAAACAGTTCGATAAATATTAATGATGGAGCTAAAAGTCCTAGATTTATTACTCAGTACTAACCTCAACGAACTATTACTCAGTACGTACTAACCTCAACGAACGAGTTCTTTATTTAAACCAAATATAAATAATACTAGGGTACCAGAAATGAGACTAACAGTATTCGAAACTAGGTACAGGTGTATGTTAGGTCGACTGGACTGGATTCGTCTCAAGCTCACTTACTACACAACACAGGTAACTGAATGCGACAAAAATTGAATGCAGTCCCACTTGAAAGCCAATCCTTGTATGTGCGCAGGTGACTTTCAGTTTCACGTGCCGCTGCAGCTGCGTCTTGCTCTTGACTGCAAAGGATTGCAATATCTGCACTACTTACTCAAATCTGGCATATTGATTTTCTTCTCCCGACAATCTGTTACACTTCATGACAGCCTGGTAGTGGAATCTATTTTCGTAACTATCGCTTTAAATTGTACGGTGTCTACCTACACAACCTGAGCCAGAAGACAAAGAATTGAACTACTGTAATCGTTTAAATTTGCTGTTGTTTTGGAATATTGTTCAGTGTTATAAAAGGATAACTCTTGCTTGCGTTATTATCTACAGCTTTGACTATATATCTACAGCTGTAGAAATGGGCATAAAGTATTAAGCAAGTTGAATTTTTTCCGTTTAACCGTAGATAAACTTAACTAAAGCCTTCGAGTATTAAAAAGTATCTAGATGTATGATTCGTGTATATCGACTAACTACGAGGGACGAAATTGTGTTTTTTAATCTATGCTACGAGAACTAAAATCAAACTATTTCCTCTATACTCGTATTTTAACTTACACCTCGTACACTCAAAGGAAACTCAATGAAATAGAAAATGTTAATTGACTTTTTTATAAGCGACTGAAAGCATTATTGACCACATTGCTTGCAAACTGTTTAGCTTTTCTCCACCATAACTAATATTAAGTATATTAGGGAAGCGAAGGGCAAATTACATTGTATATTTTTTGTTACACCTACGACTATCATGAAATATTGCTGTAAAGTATACATGCATTATTTCTTAGGGTAGGAAGGAACACAGAAGGGTGGGTGGGGTATAGTAGGTTTTTAATAATAAACAAGCGAAGTAGCCAGTGAAAGCTAGTTAACTCATAGAAAACATTGTTGTTTTATGGCGACAAGAATAATAATGTAATGTGTGACGTAGGATTGCTCGTCTCTGAAAAATTTCATTTAGTCAGGAAGGCCTTGGCAGTCAGTTAGTGGTAAGTAGTGCGCACAATCGTGCGGTAAACAACAGTTTCTTATTGTGATCATAGCATATTACTTATTAGAGGCTCGTGACGATACACACAGTAGGTATTGTGATAGCAAAACTATAGCACCAGGGTTGCTCGAACGTTTTATAATTTCACAAAAGTATATCCAATATTTTTCCGAATAAATAAATCTATTGCTATATTTTAATCGGCGAGGAAAAAACGTAAAAGTTAAAAAAAGCTTAGCGGCTGACTTTTAACTCAAACTTCTACAAAAAATCTTTTTGGCAAATGTCAATTAAAGAAGAAAGACGAAAGAGACTTGGAGAAAGCATACAAATTTAGTATTCTTAGTTTCCAACGCCATCATCTATTAAC
The DNA here is from genome assembly GCA_963082605.1 of Rhodophaea formosa. Taxonomy (NCBI): domain Eukaryota; kingdom Metazoa; phylum Arthropoda; class Insecta; order Lepidoptera; family Pyralidae; genus Rhodophaea; species Rhodophaea formosa. The sequence continues at coordinate 15,842,181 of OY720203.1, read as the reverse complement.
TTATTCCATTAATTTACAATATAATTTAAGTAAACCCCTACATTTCTATACCAGTCGGTACGACATTCAACAAATTCATATAAAGGGAGCACCAGTTTTGTTTAAAGCTTCTACATTTTCATGAAATCCTAGTACTGAAATCTATTTTGGTAACTAATTTTATAAGTATGGAAGACGAAATATTCTACAAAGAAATCAGGTAGGACTTATAATCGAAAGTTTAAATCATTTTCAACATGACAATCATCATCATTTATATCCTATATCAAAATAGTTACTTTGTATATGCTTTGTAAATATATTATTTTTTGCTCAATTTGTAAGTACCTAGGAGAAAATTTTACTCTCAATTATTTTTCATAAAGCCTTTTGTTAGAAACCTTCTGACATCCAAACATCCATATAAAATTAAGTATCAACATACTCGTAGGAGTGGAGTTACGTGTAGAGCACCTAGTAATCTTTGATAACAATATAAACATAAAAAGCGCACCAGTTTTACTTCAAGCTTCTACATTTTCATGAAATCCTGGTACTGAAATCTATTTTGGAACAAATTTTATATGGCTAGTAGACGTTTGAACTCCTACAAACAAATCAGGTTTATATGTGTAGTAAGTATTTATGAATTAATTTTCAACATACCTACATAACATCATCATCATAGGAATCCTATATCAAAATTAAGTAAAAATTAGTTTTTTGCTTAATTGTATTGAGTAATAATTAAATCTTTCCCTCTATTTTTTTAACTCCTTTAGAGACATCCATATAAAATTCAGTTTCACTATACGTGGAGTGTACCTTTGTAACTACTAGTTCTAGGGCCTCATAAACTGTATAACATGCAGTAACAATTCGTTTCGACAATTCACATTATATACAAAGGCAAGTGGTCAAAGTTCACATCATCATCATCATCTCAGCCCATCATCCGCCCACTGCTGAGCATGGGATCTACGTTTCCGCCATCCGTCCGGATCCCGTGCACATCTTATCCAGGTGCGACCCACAACCTTGACTATATCGTGCACTCATTTCATAGGAGGACGTCCAATACTTCTTTCTCCTGTTCTAGGCCACCATTCAGTTATTTCTTTGCTCCTCCAACGTTCACAAAATATTCATAATCTAGCCTTGTGTCGGCCCTTTTAGGACGCACAACAAAACAATATAACAATATCTTCGTGTTGGCAGATGGCTATTTATTTATAACATTTGCGACTATTTGCAAGATCACACGTGTGGAGACAATTTGCAGTGGTCACGACTGCTACAGCGTTTATGTATCGTTGACCAATGGACAGTAGGATACGTGTGTTTAATTTAGGGGTGTGCTCCATTTAATGTGTTAATTTTACATTAAATATGATCTCTGCGTCGACCGACATTCTACGTCTTTTCAATAAGTGCATGTATAAGAAACAAATTCTGATATCAAACAACGATACTCATAATTAGCTTTAGTCAGTTTACGTATAGGGATGTACTTTCTTGATAGGCATTTTAAGATTCTTTTTAATTAGGTAATTATTAAGTGATTATACAGAAATTTTCTGTGAATAAGTATTTCAAGCATCTACCTACAATACAATGTTGCCTTTATATCGAGCAAACGACAACAACGGCAGCAAAACGGCATAAAATCACTTTTACTGTATGGGCGCTCCCATAGTCAAACTCAATATTATCTTTTATACTTAACAAATTAATAATCATCACATCACTACATATTATAAAACAAAGTCCTCTGCCGCGTCTGTCTGTCTGTCTGTTCGCGATAAACTCAAAAACTACTCCACGGATTTTCATACGGTTTTCACCAATAGATAGAGTGATTCACGAGGAAGGTTTTAAGGTATAATACATGCCCGGGCGCAGCCGGGTGGGGCTGCTAGTGTAAAATAATTAAATCTACAATCACGGTTATTGCTTTGGATCCTTTTTCATGTTAAATAACATGTTAAATAAAATGATCAACAAGTACAAACAAAACAAGTGGATTATTAAAAATAAACCCTACAATTTGACAGTTTACTCCGCAATATTATTTTTTTACTGACGGCATAGAGCGTATGACACTCGGGGAAGAATACAAATCTAATGGCACCTCACACTTCAAAATCGGTTAAGTAAGCCTTTTAGGCTACAAGATGCAACAACAATGGAACATACATATTTATATACATATATAGATAAGATATATCTATACATATACGCGCGAAAAATTTATATTAGTTCCTTCTGGGTGAGTTGTGGGGATAAAGTTTTCGACTCCAAGTAATACTTAATGATTAATTTAAAGTTACTTTTATGCTCAACAAACAGAACTTCTTCCAAATTTCCAGTTAATGAAGTTGTTGACCAGGGTGCCTCGCATACTGGGACGTCGTGGGAAAACAAATGTTTAAATTCGTGTGCCTCGCGGCCTCGAGGAACATGCCTTGCGGCTGGAGCCATTTGCTTCTTTTTTTTTATTTTAGCAGCGAATTGCCTGTCAGGCAGTACAAACTAGTATAATTATAAAGCTCCTAACTCAACACGGCATCATGTTATGGTTAAAAATCAGAACTGGCAGGTGATTTTAAACGAGGGGAACTTGTGAGTCACAGCAAAGGGTTGGACCCTTTGCGAGCCGATTCAGTATGTAGATATGCAAAAACTATTAATGATTCGCATGCTAATTAAGTTAACTAATGAATAAAAAAAATAGAATGTACAATGTTTATTTGGTGAATATTATCTATAAAATAAGAAACAATAAAATTCACAATTATAGGTTGAAAAATGGCTTCTTTCAGCTGTATTGGTTTTCAGGAAAGCCAGTAATTTGACGTAAAATTTTACCCTACGTCATTTTTAGGGTTCCGTACAAAAGTTGAAAAACGGAACCCTTATAGGATCACTCGAGCGTCTGTCTGTCCGTCCGTCCGTCTGTCACAGCCGATTTTCTCCGAATCTACTAAACCAAATTAGATGAAATTTGGTAAGATAGTGTAATCCTATGACCCAAACACGGATGTGCAAAGTAAATAAAGATTTTTTAGAAAAAAGGGTCATTTTGAGGGGCCCAATTACAAAATTTTAAAACAAAGTTTTGCAAACCTTACTGTGTCATATATCAAATGAAAGGGCTCATTATGAGGATCTCAAACATATTTTTTTTTGTTCGGGTAAAATCAATACTTTTGATTTTATTCACGAAAGAAGGCAAAAATTGAATTTTTAAGATTACAGGAAAAATAATAAGAATTCTATCACTTGAAAATTAAGTGGTAAACTCACAATAATAAGTTCATCTAGGGAAATAGTTCTCTAAAACACCACTAGATGGCGCTAGTCAATTGAATAAAACATTTTTGCACATTGTGTGTGTGTTCACGAAGCATATTGTACGGAACCCTCATTGCGTGAGTTTGACTCACACTTGGCCGGTTTTTTTAGTTATCATGTAAATACTGATACAAAAACGTAAAGAATTATTTTTAATAAAACTAAAACATAGGACTTAAATGCTTAGTACATATACTAGGATAGTATGGAGTTAGTACCAAAACGGGTAGATTTTATGAGCTAAGACTAAATAATGTATGCTGTCAACCATAATAAGAAGAATAAAGTAATTAAAAATAAGTAATAATAAAGCTAATTTATAAAACACGAATATTTTTAAATTAATAAATAACGTAGGAAATTGATTCAATATCAATCACAAACGATGATCCTAGCAAATAAATGGTAAATTGATTTCGATCATAAACGTCGGAACACGCGGAATTTTTTTGATATCTTTACATAGCCAACTTTGCAATGCCATGAAGACACAAGAATAAGACGTCTCCCACAGGTTGCGATTTCTCGCTTGGAGTACAGGACGTCTATTTTTAGCGTCCCGAAATAACTGGCGGTCACGTGGTCGCGAGTGCGGGCCGTGCCCCTGCCTGCACGTACCGGAGTGAAAAGTTCACAACGCTCCAGTTACTAAGACTATTCACTTGGCTGGCTGAATCTACTGCATAGATAAAGCCTTTACTGACTGATTATCAAGACACAGCACAAACCACCTAGGATTGCACTGTGTGGCACGCAGATAGTTGTGACGCGGGCATTCCCTAAGAAAGGATTTTCAAAGTTTGTAAATAATTGAAACCGTGGGTAAAAGCTAGTATGCTTATATTTTTGGCAACGTGGCTCATCTTAAGAATGTCAATGCCATTAGCCTACGTACCGAATCTAATAAATACCTATGCACAAGTGGTACATACACACCCCATTTACCACGCTTCCTGCAAACCTCGGTCTGTGTACAAAATGTTCTATTATAATCGGATTATAATCGTATTATAAAATAATACAAATTATATACATAATACAAATTTATTCTCGAATGAAGGGTAGGTGTACGGTATACGCTCGACTCAATGCCCTAACAATTTTTTAATTGTACCATCTGCAGCTGCAATGTAATGCAGTTTTCTTCGGCTTGTTTCTAGAGATCTCGTCAAGCCTGTACACGCGTAAAGTACCTATACGGTAGAGCAGACGTAAACTACTAGAATTTGATAGAGTAGAGTCTTAGATTAAGAAGAGTGACGAGCAACGTGGACAAGCTACTCTACCGCTTGCCTTCCCCAATCGCGCCTTCACTCTACCATGCACTCTACTGTATTTAGTTACTCTACCCATGTATACGCTTAGTAGAGTAAAGATCGAGTATTAGAGACAGCCGCTGGGTTCTTACTCTACATACTAACAAAATTCAATTTTACATGTAGACATCTACTTTGCCAAAACTGGTCATAGTAAGTACATTATATGCTACTTTTTAGTATTTTTTAATCAAAGTAAGGAACAAAGAGGACAAAGACGCAAACTCGTGATTCTGATAGCCTATATAAAAGTCTGTGCCTTACTCACTTTCCTTTGAACTTACCCAATGTAAAACCGGCGTCGCGTCATGGCCGCGTCATCGCCACTTCTGAAACTGCAAATTGTTATCTGCACAAATGACGCACTTATCGCCAATTGTAAAGTCAACTTTAGATAACTTGACTCAACATAAGTACGAGTATTATAGCGTGTAATGGAAAATTGAAGATTTATCGCAGCGATAAGTTTTTCAAACTTAATAGCTTGGTTACTTTATTAATAAGTGTAAGCGAATACCTATGCTAATGACGATTGGCCATCATCAAAAAGCATTCCCCACCGATATAGGTACTAGTGTATCCAAAGTTGTTGCTTAATCGAACACCAGGAAATCGATAAAAATCCAATAGAAGTATAGAATCAATAGACATATTTTTATTTTCTTTTTAAGTTTTCTCATAGAGTCCTTTGCGGCGTTAGGGGGGCGCGCAGTTAGGCGACCGCCCGGAGCTGAGTGTAGAAGGGCGCATCAAAACCAAATTGGGGGCGCAGGGCAACGTGATATGATTTTCACTAAATGTGTATGTGACTGGGCGGCCATATAAATCGCGTCTTAAAAACTAAATCCACGAAAACTAACCAGTTATATTTTCTTTTCCAACAATTACCTACTAGACAGTTAAACTCAATTGTTAATATATACATATGACAATTAATAAGTGTTCTGAGAAACCTATATTAAATAAACATTTTGAATTGAAATGGTTCTTACCATAGATATCAGAATATTTACTAGTTCTTACTTAGATACATCTGGCAACCGGCGCGGCGGCGTACCTTACCTATCTGCTTTGTGCGAATGCCTAAGAGTTACATCGAATAATTTTTTTTATATATGTATTTTCTTTTGTTTCAGAAACCACAATTGCGGCCGATGATAGCCGAATATGACCCAAAGAAAAAAGGAGTCAAAAATGATTTGTCAGATGTCGTTATGGTCAAGTAAGTGATTCCGTTCCGAGCACTTGAGCCAGAATCATTCCAGATCAGGATCACCGGCTTTGACTGCCTTGTGTGTTGTCAATAATTACTTCAATCTGGTGCCACATTCGATCAGTTTTTGTTTACTGCTTAGTATTTACAAATTAAAAATCAACAAGCATGCTTCACAGCTTAACATCATTATTTTGATCAACAAAATGAATTTGATTGTGAAATATCAATTGAATCGTGAAACTAATAATATTGACATTTTTGTTCAACAGGAAATTGAAAGAAAAATATCTATTTTTTGTAAATTTCATGGCTTTGAGCCACGAACTGATTCTAGTATTCCTATGCACTGTCCGTAGTGCGGCGAGGGCCGACCGGTCCGAGCAGTTAAACTTTTCATCACTTTATGAGGAATGTTTCAATTTGACGTGGTATTTTATATTGTATGTTGACTGTTAAGTACTTGCTCCTTTAACGAGCTAATGCTCGACGCCGTTCGGAGACGATCCGGGAAGACGTGAGCTGCTTCCACGAGATTAAAGTCGTTCCACGACTTTGATCATCTCGCAATGGACTCATACACCGGTACATCATTCCATTTTTATGGTTTCAATTTTATTTAATTTGTTTTGTTTGGTTCTGGTAAAGAAAATTGAATGTGTAGCGGGCGAGCGGCGGCCCGCGCCGCGCATGCCGCGGGCTGCCGCCGTCCGCCGCTGGCGCCATCTCTGTTCAGGCTCGGGATTGGCTCTTACTCACATTCCATGTACAAATTTGATTTAGCTTTATGTCTTTGAAACGCCACACGCTTATTTATACATTCGACATGTTTGAAGTCCACCCCTGAATACAGATCTTTACTGTCCATATTCCTAATTTCAACAGCCACCATAAAAACGTAAAGCTGCATTGAATTTACCGTTGAGCCAAAATTTTGTAAATGCCAAGTCTTAACAGAGTGAAGCGCATGAGAGAGAAAATAACTATATATTTTGGAGACCATAATGAATGTATCACACTTAACACATGAACACTTACACATAGATTTGATACAGTCGATTAACCGAGTAACTTTTGTCAGCCGCTAGCTACGAATAAATACATAGGCCGCGAGTAAGTAACAATAGCCACAGAGTAGTACCCAATAACCGTCGATTCATATAAAATCAGACCCGCTGTCAGACAGTCCGCCGCGGCCGCGCTCACACCGTTTCACATATCGTTCACATACAAGCTTGAAATGTGGCGCTTTCAGTGTTCTGCTACCACCAACATACCTAGTGCTTCAAAATTGAAAAAGATTTTTAGTGAATGATTTTACTACACTCTTTACCCACTCACTTCTAACCTTCTACATCATTTAATTAGTTGTAGTCCTAATGAAGGTGTCGGCATTGACTATAACAGTGCTTGGGAAATGCCCCACAGGTACAAAGTTGACCCAAATGAGATCCCAGTGGAACAACAGGCGGGATCCACCCTGCCTCTTATGGAGATCCCCGGACGGGACATTGAGGCCGATGAGGATTACAATCCGTTCGAACACCGAAAACTGGCTCATCCTACGTCGTGAGTATACCTACCAAATAATTTATTAATCTCATATATATAACATTCCTCTTCATCCGAAGCTGCTACCGTTTGCATCCACAGCTATGGTGCTACGGAGTCCGGTATCACGACAGCATTTTTTATATCTACTAATGAGTAGGCGAATATGGTGCGAATATGCATACCTACGGGGCAAACCTGATGAAGTTACCCTACGTCAGGGTAGCCTACGGAGGCCTTTAACACCAGGGGTGTTACTCGTGCGTTGCCGACCCTATAGAAATCTTTTCACGCCCTTTTTAAAGGAACCCATGTAGTGTTGGGAAAACCATGGCATGAGCTCGTTTGACAACTTTAGCGTCCGTGCAAGAAAGTTTATACCAAAACGTACTGTGCGCAACAAATTAGGATCTAAGAAGTGAGAATGCACCTCCTGTCAATGGCTTGAGGTGTAATGATAGAAAGTAGCCGTCTCAAACAATTCCTCGGAGCACAGTCCATTGTACAAACGGTAGAACACACTGAGAGGAGCAATATCTCTCCATAGACTAAGTGGCTCGATACCGCTTGTAATTTCGAGTTCTAACACAATTTGAACATGGCTTACGCCTACAACTGTGCGAGGGACGTTTGAACGGTACACTGCCTATTGTAATTTAACTTATTCCACTCTGTACTCCCTTACAATTATTCGAGGATTTTCCTGAAATAAAACAGAATTCCTTACTAACCGAATTTCTGAAAATTTACGAATTGTGTTTTTTCATTTTAGGACTTCATTATAGGTACACTTTTTACGAATAGGTTAACGTACTTGGCTCCAATGTTGAGTTGTTTGAACATTCAACGGAATTGATTTAGGTATATAATATTATACGAATACATTGCTACAAGAGAGTCTTCATTTGAAAATTTTACTCTTTCAGGGACTTGGACACACTGATCCACTTGCTGAAGGGCTCTCTCGGCAGTGGCATCCTGGCTATGCCCATGGCGTTCCTTAATGCCGGTCTCTACTTTGGGCTGGTGGCCACTTTCCTCATCGGAGGCATCTGCACATATTGTGTGCACGTGTTGGTTAGGACTGCCCATGAGCTCTGCAGGAGGATGCAGAAACCCTCGCTGGGATTCGCTGAAACCGCCGAAGCTGCCTTTCTGTCGGGACCACCGGCTGTGCACAAGTTTTCGCGACTTGCTAAGTAAGTACCTCATTAATTTGTAACCAACGCTCAAAGCTACAACAAAACGAAGTCGACTTTTTTGCCGTGATTTAAGTCAACACTTATATGTTTTATTTTAAAAAAACATTGCTAAGAAATTAAATTGTGCGCAAACAAAGTCTATCATGTTGCACTATTAACCAATAAATGATTTCATGAATTTTTTTAACTCAATGACGATTTGTTAAATAAGTGGTATTTATTAATTGTATTAATACTTACGATTTTCATGTTTTCAGGGCAATGGTGAACTGGTTTCTGGTGATAGATCTGCTTGGATGCTGCTGCGTCTACATTGTGTTTGTCTCCAAAAATGTCAAACAAGTCGTCGACTACTACGCAGAGGGAAGCTCATATGAAAACTTGGATCTCCGCATTTACATGGCCGCCTTATTACCGCTTCTCATTTCAATGAATCTGATCAGGAACCTAAAATATTTGGCACCCTTCTCAATGATTGCCAACCTGCTTGTTGGTACTGGAATGGGCATCACCTTCTACTACTTGTTTCAAGATTTAAAGAGCGTCAGTGATGTCAAATCGTTTGCTGGATTCGAGAGATTGCCGACGTTCTTCGGCACTGCCATCTTCGCCCTGGAAGGCATTGGTGTTGTGATGCCCCTTGAAAACAACATGAAGACACCCACCCACTTTATCGGATGCCCTGGTGTGCTCAACACTGGCATGTTCTTCGTTGTCTCGCTTTATGCTTTCTGTGGGTTCTTTGGCTACCTGAGATACGGAGATGACACCGCGGGCAGTATCACCTTAAATCTTCCTCAGGACGAAGTGTAAGTACAAACTTTTAAATTGACTTACTTGATTTAAGCAATTCGTAAATTCTTATCTGGGGCATGGGAGTGCCCCCTCAAGGCCATTTTCGACGCCCTATAACTTCTTTGTGGATTAAACCTACACTACACTTAAAATGATAATTTTTTGCAATAACCCAAGATTTGAAAACAAAAATTAGAAACAATGACAGGTCCATCGAATATACTGTACTTCTCTAGTATAATTGGCAAACAATTAAATCTGCAATGCCCAGTAGGTTCCCACATCAATTGCTTTTGGGTTAGCCTTTAGTTAGTTAAATCTACCAATAAGGGAGTGAACACCATGAGGTCTTGCGGTGCGTACTCCATATATTCATTCCATTTGCATGATTATGTAGCAAATTGTTGAACGAAAAAACTTTCTCATTTCAGACTCGGCCAGAGTGTGAAGCTTATGATAGCTGTCGCTATATTCTTCACGTACAGTCTTCAGTTCTACGTACCCATGGAGATCATCTGGAAGAACGTGCGCCACATGTTCGGAGCCAGGAAGAACCTCGCCGAATACAGTATCCGGATAGTAATCATAATCATGACTCTCTGTATCGCTATAGCCATTCCTAACTTGGGGCCTTTTATATCTCTGGTCGGAGCTGTGTGCTTGTCTTTCCTGGGTCTGATCTTCCCCGCTGTTATCGAGACTGTTACGTTCTGGGACCGGCCTAACGGTCTCGGCCGGTTCAACTGGGTTCTATGGAAAAACATGTTCCTGGTATGCTTTGGTATTCTTGGATTCCTAACAGGCTCCTATGTTAGTATTCTAGACATCATCCACGGTGAGGGTGCATAGGGCAGTACCAGCTAACAAGTAGTATTCATTTCAAACTGAAATTTAGTTAGATTAGTATTCATGGCTAATTTTATATTTTTATTCGCTTTTATTTTTCTTTTTGTGTTTTTTTATCCTTCGTAACGTTTAATTATTTGACAAAGATTTAGGTAATTGAAGATTCAGTAATGCTCAAAAATTTTGAGATTAATTTATTATACCTACTTCAGTTTTAGTTCGCAGTTCGTGTAAAAGTTAGTTTTTCACACTTCTGTGTTGTAAACCCGTTTTGGCCCCGAAAATATAGCCATTTCTATTAGATGTAAGAAAATGTAGATACTTACATGACTTTACAACTTTAAAAACTTGTGAGAATTATTCTAGTGCATTATTGAAATGTGATACAATTTTAGGTTAAATGATAAAAAGCATTGCACAATAGCTAATTCTTAAGAAAAATATTTGAATGATGAAATTGTATACTAAGTTTTGGAAATAGACCCTATAAATTCAAAATGTATCGAAGTCAATTGGATACCTATTCAGTTTACTTTGTTAAGCTTAGACCGCATTAGTCAGGTGCCGAATGTCGAGACACTGCGCGTGCGAAGCGTCGCAGGATAATATACATATACCTATGTAAGTAAACACTTTACATTGTGACAATCTATCTGTGACCCATATTAGCGGGTAACAATTTCTGACAGATTCGTAATTGTGTAAGACATTTTGCAGCTAAGTGTCACGCAGCATCTGTCTAATACGGATTAAGCTAAGTGTTGTTTGAATGTGTTACATTTTTGGGGTGAGAATAATAGTATTGAAGCACCTTATGGTACTTATGGCATTTCCATTACCAAAAACTATTGGCTTAGGTAGAGTAGAATTTTCATATCGTGCTTTTTGAGAAATTGTGAACAAAGGCCTGTTGTTGTAGGTATTCTTTTATAATTAGATCTATTCTACAATTTGTAGAATGAAAGTTAGTGAGAAATTATCTACGAAATCAATAAAAACATGTTTAAGATTGTAGGGAAAAGTCTTTTTTTAAAAGCCCTGTTCTGAGGGGATTACTTACAAACTTTTGACAAGCACAGAGGATTGATGTTAACGAGTTATATGTAGGTATACCTACTAACGCTGTTTTCATATGCACAATCTATAAAATCTATCACATGACTATTGAATAGTCAAAGTATTGAACAGACAACAGAGCTCGCTCTGTATGTGGTCTGTCTCAACTTCAAAAGTTGTAAAATTAGCCCTGCTGCCACGATGTGTGGTTTTACTGGTGTGTTTCTACATGTCCTAAAAATTTCAAAATAGACATATAGCCAGTATCTCGTAGATAAATATCAAATAATGTTCCTTTCATGTGAGTCGAGTCCTGATAGGTATTTATTTTGATAACCGACAGTGTGATTGTGGTGCGAAGATATTTAACTAAGTTCAAAAATAGATAAGACTAAAAAGTGAATAAATATACATGGAATGATTGCTATTGAATCTGGGCCCTTTTGCCTGTGATTTCATAATAGTCATTCTTTAGTTTGTAAGTGTTAATCTTGTTGGAGGGAAGTCGCGCTTTCCTCTTAACGGTTATATGATCTTGATATACATTTACTCTAAACCCCAATGGGGTGTCAGAGGCAATGGTGATGTCCATGTTCTGTAATGAACTAAAAATATATTATTATGAATATTATGATATACTTACCTAATTGACTAAACAATCAAACTGTCTAAAAGCATCAATACTTACGTTAATTGGCCTTGTATGACTCGGTCAGATAAAGAATGGGTTTTATGATAAAAATTAGAGAAGATTATTAATATTTTTGACTGAAGAAAAGGCGATGCTCATGTTAAGTCGAGCCTGAACATAAAAACTAATGAAGAGCATAGAATTACAGATTTATCAAACTAGTTTCAAACCCGTGAAACTATAATGTTATTATTAAAATTTAAAATATGTAATGAACACAAAACAGGTGGGATTTGAATCAACGGCTCTTAGTATTACGCCCCTAGCGGGATACCAACTACACCACCGTGACATCAATCTAAAATAAAATTGCAAATTCTACAGAAGATTTTAGAAAAGCAATTAAATTGAGTAAAAGCTTTCTTCAATTTAATCAACTTGGTATATTTATCGGATGTAAGTGAAGTAGAATACCACACTACTAAATAATGGATAGTAGGTATTGAAGAAGCACGTATGCTTGGAATCGCGTGTTTATAGGTACTATTAGGTCTGGAAAAAAGTCTGTTCGTATTTGTTTAAGTATTAACATTATTTTTAATAACACTGCAACATATTCATAAATAAGAAAATTAAGTCTCTAGGTATCTTTTTTTACATTTTGACTTGTTTTTATTTTTAATAACTTAAAACTTGTCAAAGATTTTGATAAATTGAAATAAACCATATTATATTTACACAAAATAGCGGGAAAATGTTTTGTACGATCTTATAAATTTCTTACAATTTTGTATTCATCTTTCAGATTGTATCCAGTACAGCTAGGCACCTACAACATATAACCTAAGATATTTTGTTAGATACAAGTTTAAACGTACAAAGTATGAAATTACTTTTTCCCCGACCTATTAAGTGACGATAGAATTCGAAGTCAAGGTGGTATTATCACACTTGGAGCTTTACCCTAAAGGACGTGGTTCGATCGTATTCTACTCATGGGTTTGGTCTACATCTCATATTTTCCAATTTAATAATACCTACTTGTACGTGTTGTAATGCTATTTAAAAACAAATTAGCCGTAATATTATTAAAACTATCGCAAGATAACAATTTTTAGTAAAAAACAAATGGTTTAATTCATGTTTTCTTCGGGAACGCCGACAGTTTCACAATTCAAGGTGGACCTCTTGAGAGAGCTTCACGAACTTCGGGCTTTAGACCACCCTGATGATGGACTTCAGACTGGTTGGAACTGTCGGCGTATCCGACAAAAATAAGTACTCGTACTACTAGTTTCACGAGTTTGAAATACGTTAGACGGATGTGAAAGTCTAATCTCGACTTTATTTATGTATGATCCGCTGAAACTGCTACGACTTCTATGGATCCCATTCTGTATTATTCCAGTCACAAACATGGGACCTGTGAAAAAAACGCTAAACTTTTTTAAAAATGTAAATGGTTATATTTTTGAATCATTTTACAAAAACAGATGCACACAATTAAAAAAAAATGATGTTCTTTTTAAGGTCATTCCGAAATGTAAGTATTAAGTACTAAATATTGGTGTGATGTCCAGAAATACCTATTTTAGATAGTAATGGTTGTTTTGTTACAGTATTAAATAGATTCGCTGTAAGGCATCTGTCTTTTATTTCTTCCAATAGTCTTTAAGCCAATAGTTGAAGCCCTACGCTCTTTGCCTAAGGATTTCGAGAGAGTGACATATTAAGGGGAAAATTAATTCATAATCTTGTTGGAAAACCTGGGGTGAGGGCTTTGTCCAGCAATCGGACTCACCATCGACACGCTAGGAAATAATCGTGTTTTAGCAGACCCTGCATCGCGTCTCTATCCTTTACGGGGTAGGAGAGCCAAAGGTTACAAGGTAAAATAAAGCGCTTTAAGCCTTTGGTCCCGGCTGCCATCTGATAGTCGTTAAAGGAACCACGTCAGAGGCCGAGAGGCGGTTCCGAAGAACTCTGACACCATGGTCAGGTGCATGGTCGACTGACCGTGTCATGTCACCTACACGAAATGATGAGGAGTATAATAAATTATAATAATATTTAGCTCATAGTTAGCCTAGTTATAATAATTCTATCCATTCTAAAGGTGCTCCCACACAGCAGTTATATAACGTTATAAAAACAATGTGTAACACAATAACATTCTTGATATTGTATGGTGTTATATAATGTTATCGTTGTTACACATTGTTATATAACGTTAAACGGGGTGGCCCGTTGATAGACGTCCAGAGAAAAATGTTGATGCCTTACATTAAGGGGTGCGCGAATCACCCCCATGGTGATTCGCGTTCCCCTTAGGGTAAGGCATCTAAATTTTTCCTTTGGACGTTTATCAACGGGCCACCCTGTATAACTGCTGTGTGGGAGCACCTTTAGAATGGATAGAATTATTATAACTAGGCTAACTATGAGCTAAATTTTGAAGTTACACCAAATCCTGCATAGAGAACATAATTACTGAAATTAAAATAAAGTTTGTTATACATAAGACATAAATGAGAAACAGTCATTTAGAGAACTACTGATTACTACCGCCTAAAACGGCCGTTTTTGGCGGTAATCAGTAGTTCTCTTTTTTTGGACCAAAAGGACCAATTTTTTGGATGATTTTGATTGCTGAAGTATTTTAGAAGTTTTTGCGAATACTTTAATGTCCCTGGCTCCTCTTTTTTATTTTATTTTCAAGTACCAAACATTTTCTCCTTATTAATTAGAACAGTAATTTTGATCTATAGATTAAATTTTAGGAAAGTTCCGTAATACCTAGGCATATTTTATTTTTTAGGCAATTCCTGTCAATGTGACAATCAATTATCGCCATTAAAAAATTCAAGACAGAAAATATTAAAAAATGAAGACCAACGTTAGAGAAAATTTTTAACATAAAATCTAAAAAAAGTTATATCTCCTAAACTACAAGAAATCGCGGAACATACATGGGGGATTCGCGTACCCCTTAGGGTAAGGCATCTAAATTTTTCCTTTAGATGTCTATCAACGGCCCACCCTGTATATGAGTGAATTACTTCTGAGATACATCGTGTTTTCATGCGGAATGGAAGCCCGATAGGCTGTACAGTATAAATCAAACTTTATGGCGGCTTGGATATTAGCTGCGAGCCAGGAGTGCTATTTTTGAACGCGTGACTCACCAAAACGTAAGTCGTGCACGTCTACAAGTCACACTCGTCTTCCAAGTCACGAAATTCCATTTAGCCGTATTTTTGAAACCATCGCTTAAACTGTAGTGCTGCCAACCTTCAGCAAAAAATATTTAATTTCTTATTATTTCACGCAGAATTTTTTAAAAACATTTTTAAGGTTATTAAGGATTTTTAAAATGATTAAGAAGTATAGCGTCAAACGGAACGTATAATGATGACAGATGAACTTCAAATGACAGGAAGTGACTTTGACATAAAAGCGTTCGTCGCCTGCGGAAACGAGCGGTCTCGACCGCTCGTTGCAATCATTCGTCAACTAACGATTCAAAAATGCGGCCGTTTGGAAATACTCGCGTCAATCACTCGTTTTGTGAGTCACGCGTTCAAAAATAGCACTCCAGCTCGCTGCTGTGCAGAACGTGCCCCGCCTCCCCGCGCGCACTTCGCTGATCATTATATTGTGTTCTGCGCATCGCCTCGCGCGAAATTTCGAGCCGCCATAAAGATAAGGAAATACACGTCTGATTTGCTTCCGACGATTGCAGTGTTGTATTAAAAAATATAAGAATCTCCTTACACCTACATGATAAAAAAACTAGATTTTAGAAAATTTGCAATAAAAAGCCTCTAGATATTCCTCAATCACTGTAATTATTAAAATCTAAGACCATAATAAAGAAATAAGAATGATTTGATAAAATTGGGAATTTAATTTTCATTAGACTTCGTCTCATATTGTTATCATCTTGTTCATATTTAACTGGTTTTTCTGCAAAAGAAGATTACGGAAGAGAAGTGCAAGAAACAATCAAATTCCCCTTGAACTAGGGAAAGTACTTATACCTAAAACGACCACACCGTCCGATTGTCAGACGGAGAAATCGGTGGTTTATTTCCGACTGTGGGTTTTTCTTTTATCTCCAGCCCCCGTATTTACTTACTCGGATGACAGGTGTCGATGCCTATCAATCTAGAATTTACTTTTACAATGCGGGTTTTGCTTGCTCGAACTTTTTATTTGAAATACAAAAACCGCATTGTAACTCTAAATTCTTGATTGATAGCATCAACACCTGTCATCCAAGTTAGTAAATAGGCCGGGCAGCAGGCCTATTTGCTAACTTTTGATAGCTACGGTGTACATCATTTTCATGGTAACTTCCGAAGCCCGATGGTCCAGTGGGTGTGAGCTCTATGAGCGCTTACGTATGTTAAGCAACCCCTGGTGCAGTCCCTACTTGGATGGGTGACCGCAAGTGGCATAAAAATATCTTGAGCTCCTCCGTGCTTCGGAAGGCATGTTAAGCCGTTGGTCCCGGCTGTCATCGTTGATGGCAGTCGTTAAGCTATGTCAGATGCCTTAAGGCAGCTTGAAAAATCTGACACCAGTGTTGGCCACTTACACATACGAAAAACAAACATGGTAACTTCAATATTCTTCACGGCTTCGGTATGAATGACTATTTTTATTTAAGATATGAAAACTGTAATGGATGTAAAGTGACAATCAAATCGTTGTAGCCGTAATGAATATTGAAGTTACCATGAAAATGATGTACACCGTTGCTGTCAAAAGTTAGCAAATAGGCCTGCAGTGCTGCTCAGACGAGTCAAGTGCGGATTCGCATGGAGGAAACCAAGGCGTAAATAAGTAGGTACCATGAAGGTTAAATCTTTGACGCCTTAATCGTACGATTTGTTCTCAGAGACTCGCATAGATGGCGCCACTCGAGACTACACAACATTGTATGTACCGTTTTATGAGAATATAAAACATGATTCACAAAATATATCGTAAAAAAACAAAACAATATTTTAGACATAATATTTTAAAATGACACCGTATATTTAGTAAGTTATAGGCTAACGCAGATTACCGCCATCTAGTATCGACTACCAAGCAACTCTCCTGCGCCATACATTCGCCTGCTTTTCGCAACCTTAATTTGGTCCAATATTTTTGTATGAGGTGGGCAGTCTATTACGTTAGTATTATATTGTCTTTGCTACTGGCAATCTCAATTTTTATTTTTCAACTGTCAATAGCGAGATGTCATTCTTAATAATGTCATTGCTCAGTGTCATTGGTACCTACAACATTGGTACAAAGATGCAGTTTGCTTGATTTGTTGTAAAAAATATCGGCCATTGATTTGTGTTTGTTATTTTATAGATTTTTGTTTATATTGAATCTCCAAAATGCCTAAAAACATAACGACTGAAGTGCGCGATATTATATTACGTGTTAAAGAATTTATGGACGAGGAGAAACGTATGCAAGTGCCAATAATCCCCCTCAGCAAAGTGTATGTACGCGTTTCTGCTGCTACGGGTTTGTATTTGAGTACCTACCTAGTTTTTATAGTACAGGTTTAGACTCATAATGCCGCAATTGATCAAATATATAGTTTGGTAGGTACTGAATAGTTGTTAACATGTATATTTAGTTTACCTATTCGTTCTAAATATTTTCGCTGATAGGACACTCTCATTTGCTAAATTCGCCGACGCAAATTACCTACCTTTCCATTCATCGGCTTTATATAAGCTTTGCTGAAATTTTAATTTTATATATAATACAATGATCTATACACAACCTACCGAGAAGAAATTTTAATGTTATATGTGAAATGTGGAGAGTGTAGGCCAAATCCTCTGACTACTCTGGCTAATATATTGTTGTGGTAGTACAGAGAGGGTCGTGCTCCTGCAGTGGAGACTAAAAAAGACCTGATGGATGGATGGACGAATGTGAAATGTAGAATTCATTAATTAGGCTAGCTTAGTCTATGTGATTTGGTCTTTTGTATTTTATTTATTATCTTGAATAATACCTAATAATAATTGAATTAATGCTGATAAATACAAAATTCTTTTGGTTGCTTAAGGTTGCATTATTAAATAAATAAACTGGACATTGCAATAGTCCCATTTAAAGTCCACCAAGCCTGATGACTTAATAATAATATGGTCCCAGCTTGTGGCAATCTGTTGGTGAGTAACAATTCCACAGACCTGAGTGCTACAGAGAGACATTCACAGCCCTCGCCCCAATCACCTGTTTCCAGTGAACCAGGTGAACAGGGGGCGAAGGCTCTGCCCTTAACGTGGCTTCATCAGTCCATGTGGAAATCCAAGAGAGCTCACACAACTCTTAGCCTTGGTTTGCCATATTTGGCTGTCAACAGAGGAGTTGTATATTGATGGTTCAATTAGTAGTATAGTAAAATTAGGTTAACAGACCGTTTGGAATATGTTCAGCACCGTCTGGGAGGACATTCAAAGAAGTCATATGACCTATAGTGGGAAAGCCAAGAAATCCTGGAATGGAATTTCAAGTAAATTTATGGAGCATGACTAAAATCGTTATAAAAAAAAATGTGTTACATTTTTTTTCATTCTGTCACATTTTATTCATACAAGACATCACAGATATGAAGTTTTTATAATATTAAAAAAAATATGTCATTACAATTGCTTTAAGTTAACCCTAGCTTTTTTCTTCCAGTTCCAAGAGCATACAAGATTTTCCTGGCTTTTTCACACTGAAATGTACTGGATAATAATTTTTGATTGCTTTGATTTGAGCCACATTTGCAAGATACTTCACACTGTGAAGTATCTTGCAAATGTGGCTGTAGTAAGATTACCTTTATGTCTAATGTAATTCCGACGAATCTCCATCCACTCTAACCTGGAATATTCGGTTCGTCAGGTATGACTCCATGAGCTAGTAATAGCTGTGTGGAAGTGCCTTTTTTATTATGCCACATCTTTGTTGAAAGCTTGCTATATGTCCAAAAAGACAGCTAAACCGTACTCCCGGTTTCCTAAGGACTTTATTATCGTTTCACAACATGGTGCAATTGTTATAGAAAAATGCTCCAGTCTTTTGTTTTAATGTCATTTATTAAAGCCATTAAGAGAACTACTGACCTTGGGGCTTGCCGTTGCCCGTGGGGCCTTAAGTCTAGCAGTTTTTGCACCCACATCTGCAATGAGCGTTTTGGAATGCAGATCGGTATCCCGCACTTTATCTATTAGGCGGTTGCCCAATATGCTATGTTCCATTGCCCGCTGGCAGACCTTGAGTTTGGACTTCTGAGCCTCAGTCAAAGACCATTTTGTTTTTGATATAAATAAATTTTAAACCCACACATCGGATTATCTTAAAATCTCACCTAAATACCAAAAATGTAATAAATGTCCATCCCAGTTCCGACTTTTCTTTAAGAATCATAAAGTGGTTAAAGACTGATTAAATACATTTGTAATAGATCTGTCTAATTAATACTAAGTATAGTAAGTACCTATCTTTAATAAAGAAGCTTTATTTGTTGCAGGTGTTTCAGAAAGGACTGTATTGAACATAGTCAAAGAAGCCCGTCTGGTTGAACAAGGTCTCTTAGATCCAGAATCCTTAAAAAAGAGTCCCAAAAAGAGAGTGCGGACCAAAGGCAAAATAGAAGTTGATGAATATGATTTGCAAGTGATCAGGCGAAAAATACATGAATTCTATGCTTTCAAAAAAGAAGTTCCAACCATTAATAAACTTCTTCAGATTTTAAAGGAGGAAATAAATTTTAAAGGTTCTAGGGAAACTTTACGTAAGATTTTACGGAAAAACGGCTTCCAGTTTAGAAAAACCAAGAACAACAAAGAAAAAGAAGGGGCAGTCCCCGAAGCGGCGGCACCGGCAGTTCCTCCCATGGTTGCTCCCTACATCCACTCAATGTTCAGTCACAAGAACATACAATCCTAGACTAGGAACTCCTTACCTATAATTTGTTTGAAGTGATAGTATCTATTACTCTGTCAATGTCTTATAACCACATCTTAGTTTTGGCGTGGATAAATAAAAACATAAGGATATCGACACAAATATAATTTTGTTAATTAGCGGTTTCGGCCAACACAAAAATAATTTTCCCAAATCGTCATGCTAAAAAGAAGAAGAAAAACGACAAGATATATAAAAATTTTCTATACACATCTATTTCGTTGATACTATGTGTATCCAAGTGGTTGCAGTCTTAACAATAGTTCTCCTTTAGGCAAACTTACGATGGTTATTGTTGGAGCACAAATATAACAGTGTTCTTGAATAAACAGACAACATTTTTACGGCTGGCTACCGACGTTGTCCTATCCTTGGGTCTGTGCTGGGATCAGAATCCAATGCCTCTCTGGTGACACATGCATAAATGTATTTAGTATCTTATTTTTTATAGCCAAGCCACTTTATTATTTACTTTTTATGAAAAATATTATAGTTTATAAATTATGTACCTAATCCATTACACAAAATATTAATACTTATTCAATAAATATTAAATCGAAAGCTTGGAGCTAATATACGAAACTGCACGATATTTTACGTAGGTATATTACCGATAAATTTAGCTTTGTATAAATCAAAAAATATTAAAAGTTGGGGTATTCTACAATAATTGATTTTAGAATCCGCTACATATAAAATCAATATGTTTCTAAATGTGTTGAAACTGAGAACTCTGCTAAAAAAACCTTATCGCATGACTTATTTTTACTTGACATTACCGCATTGTTTTGGCTATAAAGCACTTATGGTTAATACGCTTCTTTACGAGTGAAAAATCGGTATTGATAAAAAATATATATTTACAACAAAATCATTGTGCATTTACTATAGTAAATTTTACAATTTTGAGTGAACTCCACATTATTTTCACCAGAGGTGTCCAATATACAGAGGAACTTTTAAATATGTTTATACCTTACGAGGGCTTACTAATCTGACTGGAAACTACTTACATCCAGGTTTGCCTAACATGATAGTGCCAATAAAGCGAACGCCCAATTGGCCGTAAAATTATTCAAATGTAGGTATATTATGTACTTATATATGTGGTGAGATGGTTCAAACAGTTTTCTTTTTCTTTATTCATTTACATTTTAGTTACAATACAACATTTTAAGTTTTGTACTAAGTATGTAACTTCTTTAAGTAGGTATAAATAAGGCTAGAACATGTGTACATAAGGAAGATGTGTCATTATTTGTAATGTAAAATACTTTTGAAAAGGTCTACTATCACCTGCATATGGTTATGTACATATTTTTTATCTCCTTTTTGGGAAGAATCTTATGAAATCAATAGCAAGTTGGTACTTACACAAAAAAAAACAAGTTTTGTGCTTAAGTATTATGCTAGAAGTAGGAGTAACATATGTATATACTGCGTATGTATTTAGGTGATATTAAAAGGCCGATAATTTTAAAGAAATTTATTTAAAATAATTAATTTTATATAAAAATATTTTATAAATAGATATGATAACATGATATTTGTTCCGATTATAATGGATGTATGAATAGAAATTTCTCACTAGAATATTAAGTTAATATCCTATCTCATCTAGACGATACCTCTACTGCACACAAACACAGGCCACAATATTACGACTATGTAACATAATGTCATTATGAAAAACGGCTAAGTGCCAGCCGGATTCGCGCAGAATGGATTCCGTTCCACCTTATAATATTCAACTTTAAAAACGTCACAAATACTAGGAAGTATAGTGACCCTAAGAAACACAGACGGACAGCGGAGGCTTAACATAATCTCCGTTTTCACCCTTTAGGTACGGAATCCAAAAATGTGTGTTCGGAGGTAGAAGTCAAAAGCGTTGTATGTGAACTATGTTGTTGTATGTAATGTTGTGTCTTAGTTCTAGTATTTTGGAAAAAAAATTAAAATGTATTCGGGCCCCCAGTGGTAACACAAAATTATGAATGTTGCACACTTGATCGTAGGATTCTCTTAGGGGCCTCTACAACATATAAAAA
Organism: Rhodophaea formosa; assembly: GCA_963082605.1. NCBI lineage: Eukaryota > Metazoa > Arthropoda > Insecta > Lepidoptera > Pyralidae > Rhodophaea > Rhodophaea formosa. The sequence goes on along the minus strand of OY720203.1, from coordinate 15,820,210 downwards.
AATCGTCGTCACGTGCACGTTTGCAATGTATGAAGTCGAATATTAACTTAGTGGCTTTAGTGATTTTTAGGGTTCCGTAGTAAACAAGGAACCCTTATAGTTTCGCCATGTCTGTCTGTCTGTCTGTCTGTCTGTCTGTCTGTCTGTCTGTCCGTCCGCGGTTTTACGCAGAGACGATAAGTACTAGAAAGCTGTAATTTGGTATGGGTATGTATATTAATTATGGCAAAAAAGTGGTAGAATAAAAACTTGAAAAAAATTTTTTTTTAGTGAAGCTCCCATACAAGTAAAGTGTGGGAGTAATTTTTTTTTCTCTATTTACCCATCGTGTGGGGTATCGTTAAATAGGTCTTTAAAAAATATTGTGAGGTTACGAGCACCATTTTTCGATTTAGGGATCCGTTTCTGAAATATTTGGTTTGAAAGTGCGAATTTTTGTTAGAGGTAAGTGTCCCCCCCCTCTATCTGCTAAACGGTTATATATAGATACGTGAAAAAAATTACAGCAGTAGTATATATACTGAAGTTTAAAGGAAAACTATCAGAGCTGAGTACTAAGTACAAACTAAAAAGTTATAGGCAACCAACTTATAAACTGTAAAATTTCATACTATTTTCATTGTTAGATGTTTTTGGTCGTTAAACTGTAAGGTGCGAGTGTGAATAGTGTGAACTCAAAGTTGTCATTCGCAACTACGGAACCCTACACTGCGCGTGGCCCGACACGCACTTGGCCGGTTTTTTTTCTTTTGCTCTTGGATTTTGTTGGTACAATGGACATGCTCCGCAGCTTTATCATAATATGCCCAATATCAGGGGGCAAGGTGATAACGAGGTATCGTCACTTTCTTTAGACTGTAAAAGTAACAGGGAAATAATTTTCTTTTTTACAGTTGGATTATTTTTAACGACTATATTTTACTTTGAAAATTTAGTCGTTTAAGTGCAGCGAAATAATAACTATAGAAGTCTAATTCAGAACAAAATCCACTACAAATATGGTCCTACTTTCACTACATTGATAAATTGTCTCAAATGTTTGTACGAATGAACAACACATGCAAACAGGCCAATTAGTTGCGGTCACGTGACGCCAGCGTGACGCACTGTATTCCAGCAAGGGCGGTGATTGGTTCGCGGCATGCGCGATAACAGTCATTCGTTCGCGGGCTTGTTGCAATGTCAAAAGATTGTGCGAAGCATGAACGATGTTATGCAGTATGTGTGAAGTCATCATAAAAATTATCGTATTTGCTTAAAATTGTTGGATTAATTATTTGTAAATTATTAATTAAAATTTTGAGGTTTGCATTTTTATATTTTATTATGTCCTATCTAAAATTATTAATATTTTAATACGTTTTAGACGACCTCTGCGGCTCAAAAGCAATGTTCTTGCCTTTGAACTACAGTGTTCCGTGTTCGATCTCCAGCCCGGTCAAGATGGAATTTCAGATTGTCCCGGAAATTGATGTTTGATCTACATAGATATTATCTACACTTCTACACTAATATTATAAATAAAAAGAAAAGATTTGTTTGTAATAAATAAACTCAAAAACAAGTGGACCCATAAAAAAATCTTTCGTCAATTAAGCTACATTTCCAGCGAGTAACAAAGGCAATATTTTATTATGAAAACAAATTAGGGATCCGTAAGATATTTTGGTTGAACCAAGGCATCAAATCACAATCAAACAATTATTTTTCTTGGAGTTCGCTGACTAAACCATTATATACTACTAGCTGCGCCCCGCGGTGTTCCCCAGCGGCAGAAAGTAGCCTATGTGTTAATCCAGGGTGTCAGCTACCTGCATACCAAATTTTATCAAAACTGGTCCAGTCGTTAGTGTGTGAAGAAGTAACAAACATACACACACACACGCACACACTATCACACTCACAAACTTTCGCCTTTATAATATTAGTGTGATAGTGTGATACCTACTGCTGATTTGAAAGTAAAAGAAAAACATAGAATGCCAGCTGCGTCTTCAATTCGTAAAAGCTGGTCGAGGGAATCGGAGAAACGGAACTATGACATAGGTGGTGCGGCTAGCAACCCATCACTATTTTGGTATCTTGTTTCAATTACACGCCCATCATAAAACATAACTATTTATGTTTTTCTGTGGTTAAGTAGATAATAAGATAGGTAAGAAATCAGTGAAAGACGATTATATTTTATAATATTTATTTTAATATTGATCTTAACAAAAAAAAAATCGTTGAGTTTGTCTACATTATTTTTAAACTAATCTGCATTATTTAATGTGTTATGTACCTCTGAATATAATTAATTTATTTAGTTTGTGTCTTGTAGAATTTAACAAAGAATCTTGTTTTGCCAAATAATGCAGACGAGTTCTCAAATACTCTTCTATTACACTTTTTATCAACAAAGTATCATGATCTGTTTCTCCGGAATGATTAGTTTTGATAGCTGTTAATATATCAAATCTTTCTACAATTTTAGTGAAGCATCGGTTGAGAATCACTGCAAGATTACAATCTCGGGACAAACTTTTACCATTTGTATTTATTTTGATAATTTGCCTCAAAATTGTTTCAGATTCCTGACAAATTTTAAATAAAATAATCGAAGGATAAGAAAGACCTCCAAAGTCTTTAAGACAAATGAGTTTATGGAAGTACAACTTTTCAGCAGCTAGTAATAGTTGAGTGCAATCAGGGCACTGAATTTTCGCTATTAGTTTTCTTGCCACAAAACCGGCGATGTAACCAACAATTTGTTCTACCGTATTAGGTAATTGTCGGCTATCTAACATTTGTGACATTATTTGGCAGTTGTTTTGTTCTATGGTTTGGCCGCTATCAACAGTTTGACCTTCGAACTCCTGTCGATATCCAAGTGTAGTTTTATTTATTAAAGAACTGCAGTTCAAGATAGGAAATTCTTCCAATGGGATACAATTTCCAGTAAATTTGGACCGTAACTCCAAGTTTAATAAAGTTTTTTTGTAAATTCCCATAAATTGTCTTGCGTTAGGATTATTGTTGCAACGACCGTGGTTGCGGATAACTCCAAAAAAGAGTTCCAGATGGTCCTGTGAGAATTTATATGGTAGTATATATTCAAGACGATTTTGCTGCACAACCAGGTTTTCAAAAAGCATCTTAAAACTTGTAATGCAAATAAGTAATCCCAAAAATCCCGTTTTCGATTGTGTTTTAATTAATTGCTTCAGAACCACCGCGGTAGAAGCCTTTGTAGCCACGTTAATTTTTAATCCCAGCAAATATTTTTTAGTATCATCCAAAAAAGTCATTATGTCATCTTTTTTATCAATGAAAACGGGATGTTTGTATCCTTTCCCCTGAAGGGATCTGCAGTTCAAAATATCAAAAAGGTTGTTTATTATCTCTATGAAATTAATCGTTGGGGTTGCATTTTGGAAATTAGGGATCTTTAATTCATCGCAGCATAATTTTAATGCTGCAGCCACGCTATGACTGAGCGTCTGTGTAGCCAACTTAACGTTCATTATGTTGTTTCTAAAACTCAAATGACGTTCCGTAAGCTTATTACCAAAATGTAGTCCAATGTCATCCTGAAGCCTCTTGAGGTGGGTTAAATATTTCCAATGAACTTCGTCACCGTTTAAATCAATAATTTCTTTTTTTGCTTCAAAGTTATTTCTCACAAGTTTAAGCATGTGGCAGGGGTCCAAAATTATAACCACAGGCTTTCCAGTTGAAGGATGAGCAAAATGAGTAATTAAGTTTTCGGTATCCTCAAAGTCGCAGCCCAATAGTTTCGCCATTGCAAAATTTGATGCACAACCATCAAAAGTTAAGCTTACAACTTCTGCACCAACTTCATGACATTTTTTCAAGCATATGTTAATCAGGTTGCACCTTTGTTCTGCTGTAAGACCATTTATGAAGAAATAACCCAGTGGTAGCTTAAAAGAGTCGTTTAAAGCCACTAACATTAAGACGTACACTTGAGTAGCTGTTTCGTCAGCAGGGCCAAATGTCACTAATCCATCAATATCCTTCCCGTTAAATATTTTCTGCTGTCTTATGGCCATTTCATCAGCCATAAGACAAGCTAGATTTTTATTTGTATCTGCTTGCTCAAATTTAGTTTTAAGTGCTCTGAAGGCTTCTTCTGTAAATCCTGGCTTGCAGTCAATTACCTGATACCATTTACTGAGAGTAGACGGGTGAGGAAGGCAGGACATAAACTTACTCCTAACATATTTGTATGCGGCCGGTGAGTAATAATTTAAAGTTAAAGCAAATTTTTTTACAGTTGAAGTATATTTTAGAATAGTACGGCCTTTTTTTGTTTGTTTCGTTTTTAGACTGGAAAATAAATCATCAGGGAAATCTCCGAGAGCTACTTGCATATTAGATTTGTCATAACCTTTCTTTTTTAACTCTGTGATGATATTTTTTAGACTAGTTTGCTTTGTTTCAAGACGTTTGTTTTTGCGCTGCAAGTTCTTTATTTTTGTCAACCGTTTTTGGGATAATAAAGAATTACGTTTCAATTCATTTTTTAAGTGATGCGTTTTAGGAGTATCAAAAATAGATTCAATATCAGAAGATGGAATATTGATTGGTGTGCTACAAGTCTGTACATTGATATCATCATTGGGTTGATAAAGCTTCTTTCTTTTATCTGGTAAATAATCTTCGTTCACTTCATCGATCTCTGCAGTAAATTCATATGTGCATTTGGGGCACTTGACCTGCAATCACAAAACAAAATTAAAATAATTATCAAGATCATAAACGCTACTGCCTTTTCCAGCAGTAGGTACATAAAGTTTTTAATCTATAAGTATTTTTGCTACACAATCTTAAATCGCCTTTTTAAACTGGGTTGAAAGCTAATTAATAATATATAAATATTTTATTAATGGTAAGGGTTAAACATTCATTTAACTTAATTAATACTTATGTCATTAAAAAGTTTTAAATGCAAGTATTTCATGATGATTATCTTTACTGATATTATAAATGTAAAATATTGTTAGTATGGATGTATGTATGTATGTTTGTTACTCTTTCACGCAAAAACTACTAAATGGATTTAATAAAACTTATGCTTGCAATAATATAGCTTATACATAAGAATAACATATAGGCTATATATCACGCGGGCGAAGTCGCTGCCAACAGTTATTTTTTTATATTTTTGTGCGACCAAATGTAAACAAAAATCAAACAAATACTAAGTTTTAATAAACACTAAGTTTTCACTACGAATGAGAACATCTGTAACTATGTTAAAATATTTTGTCACTTACACATATGACTACAGTATCAATCAGATTTCTTTAGCTATCATAAGTAGAAATTATCACTGCTCACTACCACCACCCATTACTAATAAAGTTCTTACCGTTCTTTTATGTTTATGCGCTCTACTCTGGAAACTATTCATTTTCACACACTCCATTTCACACTTAGAACCCGACGCAATTGCTGGTTGTTTCTGCGGCTGAATCTGAAATAAATCCAAGAAGTTGAAAATTTGTGATCAAGATAATTTTTTTATAAGTCATATATTCATCAGCTTACCTGAAGATCTGTGCTAATGATATTTATATTGTTATCTTTGTTGGTAGATTCAATTTGATTTTTATATGAATTTGCCACATCCAAACAATTTTTACGAACCATCTAAAATAAAAAGTCATATGATAATATGCAAATAGCCATGAAATATGAAAAAGCTAGGTCTTTTATACACATTAATTACGTTTATAAAAATTAAAATTAGCCTTAAAAAGTAAAAAGAAGTATACTAACTGTACAAATAGGTATAGCAGATTTTTTTAACATGCAATTGCCTGCTCTCGACAAATACATGTCTTCGTTTCCAAAATGTATAGAGCACACCCTACTAGCAGTAGTGGGCAACCAGTCATCTTCTCTTCTTTCTATACGAACTGCTTTTACCCACTCTAACCGTCTGGACGTCACGGACGTGTCAGTGCGTGTAGCCGTCTACTGTTACTGTAAATCTAAAAAATATAATAAAGTCTAATTAACCTTTTCTAACGGTGTCATCTATTCGCTGATTCTTCGATTGGACTGTGTGCGTGTGGGGGACCTGTACCCTGACTATTTGTGCCTGTTTTGAGTGGATTTCTGGTGTAAAGATATTGTAATTTTTATTTTGTGTGGGGGTATGTAGGTACCTTTTATAATTGTGACTATTGACTTCCTACATTTGTCATAGAACGAGTATAATAAAATCAGTAATTTTTCAACTAATTTACTTAGACTTAAAAGACTTAAAAACATAATGGCAAAGTGCAATGCTTGCGGCAAATTTTTGGCGCCGGCGGGTGCCGTTACTTGCAATGGTTGCCCTCAACTGTACCACAAGTCATGCGTTGCAGTTCCTGATGGTACTGTTATCAGCCGGGAGTGGATATGTCCCGATTGCAAGCGGAAAATTAAAAAGGGAGACAATAGTTCCACACCAGTGAGAGGTGTGGGTGGCAGTGGCACCACCCCTAATGATATTCCCGAGGCAAATAAGACAGATCGCGGATTTGAGGCAGTGGTTGCTTTCGGGGAGGCTGGGGCATCTGCAAGTGACATCAGTTGCTTTCGGCAGGAATTGGCCTCGTATATGGATGAGCTGCGCGAGTTTCGTAAGGAGATGGCTGAGGAACGAGCCGCTCGTGCAGCCCTTAGCGAACGTCTCGACGGGGTCGAACGCAGGATGGAGGCAATAGAGCAGAAGCAGTCGGGGCCCTCTTTTGACAAGGCTGAACTGGAGCGCACCGTCTCCGAGCTGAGAGCCGAGCTCAACGACAGAGATCAGGAGGCTCTGCTCGCGGATCTCGACATCGGCCATCTGCCTGAGGAGCGTGGCGAAAACGTCGTCCACGCGGTGTGCGTGGTCGCCTCGCGCCTCGGCGTGCCGCTGCAGGAGCAGGACGTGGTGTTCGCGGAGCGCGTGGGCGCGCCGCCGGGCGAGGGCGGGCGTGCGCGCCGCGTCGTGGTGCGGCTGGCCCGGCGCCAGCTGCGCGACGACATGCTGCGGGGGGCGCGCGTGCGCCGGACGCTGCCAGCGGGGAGCGCCCGCATCTTCGTCAACGAGCGGCTGACGCGACACAACAGTCAGCTTTTTCACCGGGTTCGCGAGGAGTGCCGCAAACAAAATTGGAGATACTCCTGGACAAAGCGGGGCCGCATTTATGCTCGCAGGGGGGATGGCTCGCCTGCATTTTCTATCCGGACAGATGATGACTTTGCCCGGGCCTTCGGGTTGGAGTTGGCTGACCGAGCTGCACCGCGAGAGCTGGAAAACACATAAGTCCAGTAACATTGCAATTAAACTGCATTTTTATAATGGGAAAAAATATTTATTGCTATTATATATAAGGACACACATATTTATTTTTACATGTATAATATTTCTGTCAGCCTTAGAATTATACTTAAAATTACTAACTACATGCAGCAAATCGTACTGTAATTATGTTTTTCTTGAATTCTTTCTTTTATATATCAATCTTAAATCTTTATTTACACTTCTTCAAATAATATTGCTTTATTGTTACATAAGGTCTCTTATTAATTATGGTCTTAAATTCATTACTAATGATTGAAAATAAATTTCTAAATGTTGGTTTATTTAATGCGCAATCATTGGGAACTAAGCACGACGAATTTATAATTGCAGTGAACCAACTATCTCCTGATATTTTAGCTATTAATGAGACATGGCTGCCTGAGGGACAGGAAAACCGAGCGCCTATGTTGCCTGGCTACAGTTTGAGGTATAATCCTCGCCCTAAAAACGTGAAAAAGGGCGTCGGTGGGGGTGTGGGATTTATGGTAAAAAAACATTTAAATGTAAGAACTTGCCCCCACCCTGAGTCATCTGTGGAACAGTACTGGGTGAGTTTAAGGGTTAATGGTCTCAAGGTTATCATTGGCACAGCTTACAAACCACCATGGCTGAATGTTGAAGTATTTTTGGATGCTATAACTGAATCATGGTCTAGTTTTTCAGGTTACGATAAGCTAATTCTCTTGGGGGATTTTAACATAGATATATTGGTTGAGAACAACGATAAATATCGGTTGCTATCGAATTTCCTCCAGTACACCAACTTAAAGCAATACATAAAGGAGCCTACACATTTTACTGAATCTAGCGCAAAGGCCCTGGACATTATTTGTACTGATGCTAATGTACGCTCAGTTTGTGTCAATTATATACCAGACCTAGGACACCATGCACTAGTTTCAGCAATTTTTAACATAAAAAAGGAGAAGCCTGTGCAACAATTGATTACCTATAGACCATTTAATGATATTTTAGTAGATTATTTTGAAAATGACCTTAATAACATAAATTGGAAATACCTAATTAACTTAGACAACATTAATGTCATGGTGAATTGTTTTGTGAGCACTGTTTTGACTCTCTTTGATCTGCATGCCCCCAAGAAATCTTTTTACACAAGAGATAGATTGCAACCTTGGTTTACTGATACTGTCCGCACTATGATGAATCTCAGAGATAAAAGTCATAAAAAATATAAAGCCACTAAATCTGATTCTCATTTGAAATGTTATAAGGACATGAAGGCAGTAGTTAGTTCTGCTCTTTTCTTTGAGAAAAAAGCATATTTTGATAGTAAGATTAACAACAATATTAACAACCCTAAAGCACTCTGGCAGAATCTAAAATCCACTATTGTAGTTAATCAGAAAAGCAATGAGTTACCCCTGGAGCTGTCGAGAGATCCTAATTTATTAAACAATCATTTTTTAAACTTGCCAAACAACAACTATGTTAGTTTGTCAACACTGACATACTTTGAGTTTCATAGATTTAATGATACATTTACTTTTTCACTGCAGACAGTTGATCAAGAAACAATAGAAAATATAATCAAGTCGCTTAGTTCCAATGCGGAGGGATTTGATCAGGTTAACCGCAAGATGATAAATCTAACGCTTCCTTATACACTGGAAGTTATAACTTTCATTATAAACGAGTCTATCAGGACTGCAACTTTCCCGGATATGTGGAAGATTGCTCTAATCTCTCCCATACCCAAGAAATCAAATCCGTCAACCATGGAAGACCTCCGTGCTGTTAGTATATTGCCCTTTTTATCTAAGATTATGGAACGCGTAGTGTATTTACAGATGTACAAATACATAGAAGAAAAAAATATTCTACCCAAAGTCCAATCTGGATTTCGTAAGGGGCGGAGTACTACAACAGCTCTATTGGACGTAGTGGATAATATCCTCTCTGCTCAGGATCAGGGAATGGGGACAATACTAGTTCTGCTTGATTACTCCCGTGCTTTTGATCTCATAAATGTACCACTGCTTTTATCAAAATTGGCATTTTATGGGTTTGACTCCCATACAATAAATTGGTTCCATAGTTACCTGCATATGAGGTCTCAGATGGTCCAAATCAGAAAAAGTAATGGATCTGTTTCCCTCTCTGAGAGCTGTCTTGTTCACAGAGGTGTACCACAAGGCTCTATCCTGGGACCTCTGCTATTCATTTTATACACTGCAGATATTGTTAACTGTATCAAAAATTGCCAGTTCCATATCTATGCTGATGACATTCAGGTGTACTTCCACTTTGAGGCCTCTGATACTCCTGGAGCTGTAGACATGATAAATGGGGATCTAAAACGAATAGCAACATGGTCAGAAAATAATGCACTTTTACTCAATCCCAAAAAAACAAAGTACATGATATTAGGGTCACACAAGCAGGTGAAGAAAATAAAAAATAATCAGCCTAATATTTTGTTGAAACATCAACAGGTTGAGTGTGTCTCCGAAGCACGGAATCTCGGTATATTAATGGACTCGCAACTACGTTTTGAGAAGCATGTAGTTGATGTAGTACGTAACTGCTTCTATCGTTTAAAGGTTCTGTACAACATACGTCAATATCTATCTGTAGAAATACGTGTAAAACTTTGTGACAGTCTCATTTTGTCAAAGCTTAATTATGCGGATAGTGTATACGGCCCCTGTCTCCTAGCAAAAACGGAGAAGCTTGTGCAACGTTGTCAAAATGCATGCGCACGCTTCTGTTTTCCTGTACCTCCACGCAGTCATGTCACACCTTTCCTCAATAAGGCTAACTTAATGAAAATGTCAGCTCGCAGAGACCTTCATCTAGCCTGCCTACTTTTTGGTGTAATTAAAACTGAACAACCTGCCTACCTACATGAAAAATTAAGATGGTTGCATATTCCTGGTAGAAGAGCACCTCGATCTTGCCAATTATTCCGCCTGGCCATACCCGAGCACAGAACTGCTGCCTTCCGAGGTAGTTTTAAGTATGCAGCAACCTTTTGTTGGAACAACCTGCCTCCACCGTTGCGTGCTCTGAAAACAATTGAAACGTTTAGGAAACATGTCAAAATTCATTACTTTAAACTTCAAACTAATTAAAATAACATAATTTTTTATATGATCATTAAATAGAAATACTCTCCCTAGAATACTTACCAGAGGTTATGCACGAGTTTTGAAAGGTGGCGGGTTGATCCAGGTTCTGAGGATCTTTGATACCATGCATTATAGGGGTAGGAGATAATCCACGAGCTATGAGCAAGTGTAGTTTGTTCACAAGGTACTTTGTGAGTTTGTTGTAAATTTATTTGATTTTGTTTGAACATTGCGCTCGTGCTGACATTTATCTGTATTTGTGCTCTTCACGTGTTTGCTATCTAATGTGAATAACTATACACTCACTGCGGGTTTTGTTATTAATTAATTTATTTTGTTTAATGCTGCCTTTCATTGTTGTATTTTTAACTTTTATATTAAAATTGACGTGGCAATTTTACGTGGCAGTACGTCATTTTTAGGTTAGTAAGAAAGAATCAAAGAGTTTCCGGGGGAACATAGACGACAGCATAGAGAAAAAAAAAAATTTTGCTTTGTCTATGGCACGCTGGATCGTGTAGAGGTTTAATGGTTTTATGTTATTCTTAATTGTTTTTGTGTCGTTTTGTAGAATATTGTGTTATGTATTCTTAACTGAGATTCTTATCCATGGTTATTTATGTATGTCATATGTGTTATTGTGTTAGGCGCTACTGGCATTGGTGCGTCGTTGATGTCACTTAGGTGACGGCTGAAAATCAGTGCTGGCCATCTTTTTGTTCAGCGTAACACTGAGCCGCCACCTTTTGTAGTGCACAATGATTAATTTTGTACTGTTTTTTGTTTGTTTTTCTCTTTTAGTTTTTGTGTTCTACAATAAATAATATTTCATTTCATTCATTTCATAACCGTCGAAGCTCTTGTGTAGGAAATCTGCAAGTAAATTTATAATATAATTGACGCCGCATTGACATCATCCAACATGATAAATAAACCTCGTGATCATGACGCATAATATCATTCAAACTCTTTCTAAAACAAACAAAACAAATAAACTAACTTTCACATCTATACTAGTACAGATAACCCAACAAGAAAAGGTCGTAAAACCGATGTGGCATTGTTTGCATAATGCAGTCCATCACTTGCTCGAGTACCAAATCTTCGCTGGTTTTGTAATTCCAAAATAATTGTACTTACCTGTGATAAGTTATCCCCGTTTTACTTTTATTTGCGTCTTTTCGTCTCCTACACCACTTGACCACGCAGGAAGTCATTTTTTTATATATTTCGCTCGTTTCGTCACTATATAATTCGGCGGGAGCTGCGCGGGAAACGCGGCCTTTCGTCATTAAACGAGGTGGACAACTGCAAGCGTGTGGATTGTCGTTATTTAGCCCCGCCCCCTTGATTGTCGTTTCGGTGGTGCCATTCTTTGAGCAGCGTTCGAGTTCTATAGTTATTATTTCGCTGTTTAAGTGAACTTCTACTCTGTAATAGGTAATTACATATTATGTAGGTTGAAATAAAACTTCTTTTGAATACATACTTTGTTTTACATTTAATTACATCAACATTTCGATACAAATACGGTTACAATCATTTTAGCTATGGGTGTGTGAAGCATAAATGCTTTATTTAACAATGTAACTGGCACAATTTTCAAAGGCTATGCCTTAACAGCATGATAACCCGAAAGTTGTTGAAAGTTGTTTCTCCACGAAGTCTGTTCATAAGTCCAAGTAAATATATATATAAATGCTTAATAATTGTAGAACGAACTCTGTGCACAACTTTATAATGAAGTTGCACATACCACAACTGCTTCTTGGGACCAAATGAAGGCGCAGATGCATTTAGTACGCTACACCGCTCCACAAGTAAGTTTGCTAATCTTACTAAGCTGCTTGTCGCACGGTCATTGATGGCGTTTAAATCGGCACAACGTCATGCCGTAGTGATGTAGGCGGGCGCGTACATATTTATGAAGATAGCCGCGTAGCGTACGTGTGTGTGGACTACCCACAAAATATACCTATGTATCTAACAGAAACAACAACAATTAGGCTCACAAAATCTTTCCTTAAGATCGGATACCTATCCTCACATATTTCGCAAAAATTATCTACCGATTTTAAGAGTAACTTTAATTTTAATAATTCTCTCGTCAAACTATCTAATGCCATAATTAATCAATCCCTGAAGTTTCCATTATTGCTGGAACTATCACTAATTATTGGTTAATTATGCGAATTTATACAAAGCAGCAATCGAGAGTTGAGTGTCAAACTGACTGTAAAGTTTGAAATAGAAAAATCACCAGTTTGTAACTCAATACGACTTGTGCAACTCATTGGCTTTGACTTTACATACAACTGAGAAAATTGCGGTCGTGTGGCTCAGTCCAGCGACTTCATAATATATTTTAAGGATACATATATAAAAAGGTATATACTTGACCGCGAGAAAATTTTGACAGCATAAAGATAATTTGTGTTTGCAATGGCAAAATTTAACTTAGGGATATATGAGTCCACTGCTGCCTAAATGAGTTGAAAGAAAACTGAGAAATTTTGTCCTGTGAGGCCCTAGATAACCCTTTTAACAACTTTATGACCTGGTTGTACAATTAAAAGTGAGAAATTAAAATTTATATAATGTACTCTGTGCATTTAAGCTTTTGTTAGCGTTTTTATCAAAACAGCATGGACTGGTGTATCCCCTTAATATTGTACATTTTAGATGTTACAAATACCTACGCTTAGTACAAAAAGGACCTAAATTTCTGAGGCTTTTCGAGCCTCACGGCCACAGATAGGTATTTTGCATTTGGCTAACTCGTTTGTGACAGATCTATATTATATATAAACATTCCTAAAACAAATAGGTAGGTAAGCAAAAATGCAATATTCTACAATCCAACGTGATTTATGATCTAAGTATTTACTTAAGGCCGCACACTAGGCACAGTAGCGACGCCAATCATTTTATTCCTAATACTTTACAAATAGACAGAAATTCTATTAGGAATAAAATGATTGGCGTCGCTACTGTGCCTAGGGTGCCCCCTTAAATGTAAAATTTATTAGATCAACAAAGAAAAACACGTCATTTAATATTGACGAGAATTTTTAAGGTGCTTTTATAATTTTAGCGGTGCAGAATGGCATTTTAAAGCGCTGGGTTCGATTCACAGCAATTATTTACTTACTGCGATTGAGTTTTGGTCGATCATTGACTTTTGATTTATTTCGTCAAATGTGCATTTATTCATTTTATTTGCATCAACTCACATTAACTACACCTGATTTTAAGATCGAAAATCTCCTTAGTTTTTGGAAGTCATAAAATGTAATCCTGTAAGTTAATCACTTGAATTTGTTTTGCCTAAGACTTCAATTTTAGGATATTTTACGCGTATTTACCGACCTGCAATATATTCCATGCTGCGGTAGAGAAACATAGTTATAGGCCCGCTACTTTTTTCATGATTATATTATAGCATAGACGTGTTCTTCACCAAAGTAGATACGTCAGGCCATGGAAAATCAGCCTACAATCAAATGTCACACGTACTTATTTATAATTTAAAAGCCTTAAGTCTAATCTCACTAGGTAAAAGTATTTTCTATTGACAGTCACGGAACATATCAAATCGAACGCGATCGAATTTTTATATAGAAGTACTTGTTTATCAATATATAATAGGTTCGAGCCACAGCGGGAGGTTTCTTATTCCATTCCAATGTAGGTAGGAGGTAATATTCTCATCTCAATAGATGGAAATGCAACGCAAGTATTTAATAAAAATGTAGACCTGTTGGCCTATTTGATGTGTCCCGTGCTGTACCTAGATATAGAGAAGGAAAAATAGAATAATCACCTTTCCACCAACCCTCTAAATATAATAACATCTTCTTAACATTAATTAAATATGTACATCAAAACTTTAATGAGTAACAAACCGGCATATCATGTATAAATTAAAAAACTTATAATAGAAACATAATTTTTAAATAATTATAATATAAGTAACAATAAAAATATTTAACCTCATGGGGCCAGTGTGAATGAAGAATTTCATCTCATTTTCGGTATTGAAAAAAACCAAACTTTCTTAACAGATTTTGTAAATGTGAATGTTTGTAAGTAACTCATTACTGGACTGTATACGCCTAGGTATATCGGTTATAACTTATAACAATAAACGCGACACAACATAATAAAACTATTGTGTTTCGTTGAGTGTCCAGCAAAACGTTAAAGTAAGATTTCTGTCTTTCATAAATAATAAGCAATGAATTCACGTATGTGTGTACAATTGTAATTGTAAGGTAATTTTCTTCCTAAAAATATTTTTTATAAATAAACTATATTCTTCCCTATATCGGGGCCATAGTTAAGATACATGAAGAAGTCCATTTCTACGCGGTAGACACAACTCTAAATATTGAAAATTCTTTGAGGAAGTTCTTTATTCACACAGATATATTTGATTACACCAAAATAGCCTACAAAATCAGTCATAATAATTTTGAAACTATTTGGGAGTACCTGGACGTTACATATTACAACACTATAACTTCGTATATGTATTTTATATTAAGAAAAAAAAATTAAAATACACTAACAATTTATTCATCAAGCAACATATCTAAATATATATAAAAAATGTATCTTTGCATCATAGCTAATATACATATCTAACGCAAATTAAACTAATTTGCTATTACACTAGGTATATGTTGTTTTGTATAGCCGTCAATCACGAAGATAACATTATTTATGACAGTAAACAACTAGGTACATAAATTTATACTTAGGGCACTACAAAAAATATTTCTGGACATTCCATCGGACTATCAATTTAACGCATTTTCAATGGGAAGCAAAATTGACACGATTCTGACTGGGATTCTACCGAGTGGTTTGTGGCCTAACATGAACAGGCCATCTCTGCCTAGGAAGTTGTACAAGACTAAAAAAGAAAATAAGGTATGATTGTAACAGAAGGACTTCGTTGCATCACAGTGAAGAGGAACAAATAGGCAAGATAGTGATGAAGAAAGCAATATGTATACCTTATTATAATCTATAAGTTATTCATTGTCATACGAAGAGACGTCTTTCTGAATGTAAGTAAGTACAAAACAACAAATTGCATAAGAAACCCCTAAAAGCCCCTTTTTTCACATTCTTACGCCTAATTACCTTTATATTCCTTACGAGCTCCGTGGCGCAGCGGTCAACACGCCTGCCTGCGACATGAAAGGTCCCGGGTTCGATCCCCGGCCAGGTCAAGATGGAAAATAATCTTTTTTAGATTGACCTGGGTCTTGGATGTTTATCTATAGAAGTATCTATTATGAAACATAGTATAAGTCTCGAACTTCTTTGGGGATAGCTCAATCTGTGTGATTTGTCCGTATATATTTATTTTAATGTCTGGTTCCTCGGAAGACCTTCGCCGGTGTTACCACAGCCTTATGCTGTGTGGCACCTTTTTGGTACTTTAATAATGTAGGTTTCAAATTTCTGGTTAAAATTTGAAATACTTGAAGTATTAAATAAATTATTTTTCTTTCTTTCTTTAATTGATTATATGATTACCTACTTCAAATGCAACGAGTAGCACTTTCAATCAAGTATGTACTTTGATATAGCTAAATTACTGAATGCTGTTTGCACTTGGTTGGCACCAAGTTCATGTCAACTATTCCGGCTAGCGCTCACTCGCCCTCACCATTGTCTGCTCTTGCGTGCCACAAACAGTTATGTAATACGCGATTATATTATTTTTTCTCAATGTAAGCGACACATAAATTGCTTCGATATTTTGTTCGGCAGACAAGCAACGAGTGCACTTAGACACGTAGACTTTTATTATTATTATTATATTAAATATAGCGATTTCTTTATATTATTTGGATCTTAGGTATGGTACTCATTACAAATTGACATATAAGACACTTACTTA
Source organism: Rhodophaea formosa (assembly GCA_963082605.1). Lineage (NCBI taxonomy): Eukaryota > Metazoa > Arthropoda > Insecta > Lepidoptera > Pyralidae > Rhodophaea > Rhodophaea formosa. The sequence continues at coordinate 15,803,853 of OY720203.1, read as the reverse complement.
GTGATATATAATAGGATTTTATAACTCGATTACATAGGTAAGTAAACAAATCTCTTATCAAACTAGCGAAAGCAGGTACCTATTACTACATTAGATTATTATAAAACAAACTCCCCCGTCGCGTCTGTGTCTGTCTGATCGCGATAAACTCAAAAACGACTGTACGGTTTTTCATGTGGTTTTCACCAATAGATAGACAGTTTTATGAGGAAAGTTTATAGGTATAATACATGCCCGGGCGCAGCTGGGGTGGGGGGGCTGCTAGTATTGCAGAAAAATATATATGGTTATGTAAATATATTTCGTGGAGCTGTTATGGAGTTTGCAGGACGCAAAAAGTTCGCAAGCGTATGCCCCGCGATAATGTCGACGATGGGAATGGTGAGTCCACGACTTACGTCGTTATAAAAAATACCACAACACATTTCTGTTGCACGCATCTGATCAAGAATGATAAATGTACTGTGTGCAATAATAATTTAAAGAATTACCGTTTGCTTCACGTATGCCCAGATAATATTGTTTCAAGTTCTTTCGCTATATTGATTATACTCGTAAGTCTTAGTTTACCACCAAAGGGTTAATCTTAATAACTAATAATCAATAGTCTGAGTCTAGCCAGATTTGGCTACAAATTTATTCTGGCTCTTACATATTACACATTTAGCTATACCAATATAAGGTGTAAGCTCTGATCGCAATGCAAGCAAAAAAGTTAGTAGTGCGTAGAAAGATTCTCTTACACAACTCTTAAGTGATGATGTTTTTATGCTGCCCGCTGATAAGAACACGTGGAATGACCAGAAACGGACCAGAAAAATACGGTAGAAACCTAGTCCATTATTTTTACGCATAATGGTGCAGCTCTACAATTAGGTGGCTTTATAAGCGGCTCGACCTTACACAATTTTTTATCGCAAAGTCTAGCGTAACTGACTAAATTTATTCAATAAATATCAAACTTAATAATTTTATGTGTAAATTCTTCGATTATCCTAAACGAATTGAGTATGCTGATTATATTTTTATGGAAAGTCGATATCCACATATTTCGTACTGACCGGAAGTAGGGTGGAATATAGGCACGCGCGCAAAACTTGACATTCTCGGTCGGTTAGTAACTAATCAGTAACGCGCCTGGTGGCTTATAAGTCGGATTGTGCGTGTGCTCCCAATATTAAGCTTGGCAGATTAACACAAGTCCTCTTCTTCTTCTTCCTTCTTCTTTTCTTCATATGTCACCGGCTCGTATGGAGACTCTTCGCCCTCAGCCTTCTGAAATGTTGATAAATATTAAAGTTTTGTTAAAAAAACTACTGTCATTTATTTCTTTTGATTCCATCCATGACTATTCCTGGTTTTTCACGCTGTATATATTATATATTAGGTAGTAGTAATTAATCATACCTCATACTTGTGATAATTTAGAAGGATGGTATGGTACAAATAGCTATACTCATTTTATAAAGAGGAAAGATTCGGATTTCGGAGCCTATTCAATGCAAACAATCAATTAATTGATTGTTTGCATTGAATAGGCTCCGAAACTACTCGACCTATTTTCAAAACTCTTTTACCTTTAGAAAGCCAATTTATCTGCGGGTGACATCCTAATCCTTACTAATATTATAAATGCGAAATTGAGTTTGTTACGTTTTCACGCCCAACCTACTGAAGCGATCATCATGAAATTTTGCATGCATATAGATTAGGGTGCTGAGAAGGACATGGGCCAAATATTACGCGGGCGAAGCCCCGGCTAACAGCTAGTAGGCTATAATTTACGCGGTCGAAGTCGCGGAAAAATTGCTAGTATGAAATACTTTTGAACCTTACATACGGGGGTCATTATACCTACAAGAGTGGGGTAGAGGTCAATGTACTTACATAAATTTAGATTTTAGATTTAACCTTTCAATAGGCCTTCATCAACAAAAAAAATTACCAACATTACCAATTCTACGCTGGATTTCTTTGTCTTGTCGGTCAATGACAGAGGGTGATGATGATGATTCGTGGATTGGCTCGAGTTCGACCTTCGCGTAGAGCGCTTTTTCGTGGATGATGTCAATACTACCAGGTTTTATTGAGATCATACACTGAGTTGATCATTCCAGAGTTCAAAGCTAGCAAGCTCAATTACAGTTCTCGCGAATGACGATTGATGAAGATGATTGGTTCTTACTCGGAACTATATAGTTTGATGATGTATCCTAAGTTATTTCTCACAAAGAGAGGAACTGCCAACCTCCCTCACTCGTGCTGTTTAATCTATATCGCGTACGAAGAGGACGCTAGGATTAATTAGAGCCTGTTCAGAAAGAATAGGCGTAGAATTTGGGTGCGCAACTGTTTCTTTTCTAGAACTGTATAAAGACTATCCGTTTTTAACATGATTTTTATCCAAAATTGCCATAAGCAACACTATACTTCAAGCGATTCAACATGAAGTAAGATTATTCAGAAAAACTTCCGAATCGGGATGGTATGTAAAAACCGTAGTGGTAATTTTCTTTACGCTACGCCTACTCTCTAATTGAAGTCAACAGAGTCAGTAAAAGGCAAGGATTATTGGGCACGCTATAGATGTATTCTCTAGCCGAGTAACTACCACTTGGGTAATTAAGTTGATTACGTGATGAGCAAGCACAAAAGGGGGCTCAAACTCAAAACTCAAGAACTAAAAGATTTTTCGACATTTAGTTTGTAGTTTAAAAGTCTTTTTCGTCGAATCGTTTTGGAGGCGGAACATGCTGACATCGAACCGTTAGTAGATGATGGGTTCTGCCGTTCAATTGCCCGATGACGAAACGTTTCTCGATGGATCGTGCGTAGATGAAAGGTATTGTCGTCCAATCGCGTTAGTGAAACGTTCTGTCGACGAATCATTCGTAGATTAAAGGTTCCGTCGTTCAAACGGCCAATGACGAAACATTCTGTCGGCGAATCGTTCGTAGTTCAAACGACCGTCGGAGACCCGTTTCAGACTCAAACGGGGCAAGCATAAGGGCGCAGTGGATGACAAGGTCACCACGTGGCGAGTAGCGACCAGGATCTTGTATATTGGTAGAAGGACTGAGTACTCATAGTAACTTTTGGCATAGAGAGAGACGGAAATGCTACAGGTTGAAGTCCCGCTCGCACATATGCAATTGTGTAAAAACTGTAGATATAGGTACATGAACATTATATACAATTACACGAACATTATATACAATACGAGCTCCGTGGCGCAGCGGTCAACACGCCGGTCTGCGACACGGATGGTCCCGGGTTCGATCCCCGGCCAGGTCAATATGGAAAAAGATCTTTTTCAGACTGACCTGGGTCTTGGATGTTTATCTATATATGTATTTGTAATAAAATGTATCGTTGAGTTAGTATCCCACAAGTTTCGAACTTACTCTGGGGCTAGCTCAATCTGTGTGATTTGTCCGTATATATTTATATTTATTTATTATTAATTGCATATGTGCTAACGTAACACCAACCTGTAGTATTTCCGTCTCGCAATCAACCATAAATCTTTGCACAGAATTATGCTCTCTATTTTAAGAATAATAAGGATATATGTATATCGTATATTAACTTTCAACAGTTCTATCAGGGTACCAAGGAGAAGTCCCATAGGAAAAGTTGTTCATATTGACAAAGAATTACTCTTTTAAGGTTCCTAAACGATAAAAAAATCGCATAGCACAACATAGCAACATCGCATGTATAGATGGGGGCGACTGACTTACCCCAGCATTGGCACTGACGTACGACGGGGCGGCGTTCTCCCTCACGCTTGCCTTGGGGGCAGGGTCGATGCCCTCGGGCAGGGGGATGGTGGTAGCCAGCCGAGCATACTCCACGTCCATGTTGCGTATGAAGGGCGACGCTAGGGCTCGTTTGGCGGACTCACGGTCCTCCTCGTCGTAAGCCTGCAGAAGCTGCTCGATGGTCTGCATTTCGGGCACTTCGCAGTTGTTACCCCATTCCTGTTTGAATACATACTTTTACATAAAAATACTTTCAAATACTAAAGTAAGATTAAAAGTTCTCTCAGTCTCTTACGATAGTAATGTTATAAATTACTAATTAAAACGTCGGATAATCAGATTGTCGAAATGGATAAGTATTGTCATAAAAAAATAGATTTAAAAAAAGTTCATCCCTCTAAATAAATGTTACCTAATACCATTTTTATATAGAAACCAAGCGTGTCAAGACGGGGGCTTGCTAGTGAGACATAGGAAAGGTGGTCGTGTATAAATTTGGTAAAACAAACGAGTGATATTCAAACCAGCGACTTTATTCGCCAAAACACTTATTTTAATTAAATATGGAATAAACAAAACATAGTCGGGGTGGTTGCCACCGATATTCGCTTTATGCCACGCCATTCAAATATGAAATTAATCGACTATAAATAAGGTCTGTTCCGACCCGAATCGCGTCAGTATATTAATCCACTAACTGTTACCCGCGGCTCCGTTCGCGGCTCATTTATAATTTTGTTAGGGTTTAGATATGGTAACGATTACGATTACCTTGTATGCCTTCTCGGCAGCAACAGCGTCTCCCCTTGCCAGCTGCACGAGGACGATGGCGACGGTTAGGCGGCCCACGGCGCCCACGTTGCCGGCCTCCTGGTGGAAGCCTATTTCGTGACGGAGACTGTCTACGGCTTGGTCGTACCTGACAAAATACATTTTTTAAGTGTCATCGTCACTCAATATGTACTTATAGTAAGTGAAGAATTATTGTTAAGTAAAGTCCGAATCATGGCGGCTCGGAACATCGCGCGAGGCGATGCTACCTACAGAACACAATATTAGGTCTGCGCGGGGCGCGCGAGGGAGGCGGGGCACGTTCTGCGCAGCTCGCAGCTAATATCCGAGCCGCCATAAAGTTAGATTCAGACTATAGTCAGTTTAATAATCGCTTCTTTTTAGGGTTCCGTACAAAAGTTGAAAAACGGAACCCTTATAGGATCACTCGAGCGTCTGTCTGTCCGTCCGTCCGTCTGTCACAGCCGATTTTCTCCGAATCTACTGAACCAAATTAGATGAAATTTGGTAAGATAGTGTAATCCTATGACCCAAACACGGATGTGCAAAGTAAATAAAGATTTTTTTGAAATAAGGGTCATTTTGAGGGGCCCAATTACAAAATTAAAAAAAAAAAGTTTTGCAAACCTTACTGTGTCATATATCAAATGAAAGGGCTCATTATGAGGATCTCAAAAATATTTTTTTTTGTTCGGGTAAAATCAATACTTTTGATTTTATTCACGAAAGAAGGCAAAAATTGACCATTCCCCCCCCCCCCCCCCCCTGATCTCCGAAACTACTGAGCCGAAAACTTTGAAAAAATTACAAAATATACTTCATTCCTTGAAGATTACAGGAAAAATAATTAGAATTCTATCACTTGAAAATTAAGTGGTAAACTCACAATAATAAGTTCACCTAGGGAAATAGTTCACTAAAACACCACTAGATGGCGCTAGTCAATTGAATAAAACATTTTTTGCACATTGTGTGTGTGTTCACGAAGCATATTGTACGGAACCCTCATTGCGCGAGTTTGACTCACACTTGGCCGGTTTTTTTTCGTGTATTGAACTACAGGGTGTTAGAAAGAACACTCTTATCCTTCAAATCATCAAACTAGCCCATCAAAACGGTCAATTTTTCCTATATGACAAACCGTGGAATTCCGAAAAAAAATCGACATTTTCATATAAATGTGTTCGGCCGGCCATGGCCAGAGAAACGTACAATCGTAAAATAAATAATTACGCGCGCTCAGGGCGACATTGCCGCTTCGCTTGCCACCGCACGATAGAGTAAAGTAATGATCAAACACGGCATCATTAAAATATTTTATATTTAAAATTTGACCCCTATTTTTTATTTGTGCGGAATCGATTCTATCGATTCTGAACAAACTAATTTCAGTTTCTGAGCTTTTTCATTAACTCGCTGTATATTACCTAAAAGAAGTCTATGTAAACATCAGTACGAACAATGAATACTTACAACTTTAGTGAAGATTTTCCATTAATTTTGTCTCATACTTAGTGCCCAACTTTAAGAGTAGTCGAAAGTATTACCAAGAATAAACTGGCAGCATTATCCGGCTTTTCACTTTCTGACAACCATAGAAGGATGGGCAATATTAAGGTATTTGTAAACTTACTTCTGAAGCCGCACCAGTATCCTCGAAGATTTGCTGATGTACTCAGAACCTTGATGCTGACTGCTCTCGGTCTGTGAAATGACATATCATAGTCATAGTTAACTCCAATGCTTTACTAAATCTAAATGTATTTATTATAAAAATATTGGTAAAAGAATTGTAAAAAGTTGTTTAATGTCAATATATATATTATACTAGGTACCACGGTGACCAGGATAATAGACTAGACGTAAGAGCCGGCTTACGTCTAGTCTATTATCCTGGTCACATTTCGGCCCGGCACCATGACGTACTGTGTCGTGCCGTGCTGTGGCGTGATGCCGGGACAGTCTATCGACCCTAAATATTAACTTTGAACTATCGAGTAACTCGGTTATCAACCGTATCGCAACTACCATAAATTTTGTAGCTATTCAGAGAACGTTTAGAAGGTAACTCGGTCGCCCAATTATTCGCCATTCAATTATTGCCAAGGTGACACTGCAGCAAGGTACAGTACTACCACATTAATCAGTCGCATCGGCATTATTCGATGGCGCAGAATAGCGCAACCTACCGCCAACTTATACCGAATGAAAAGATCAATGAAATAACAAACTTATCGCTACTTCCTACTTAAGATTTGAAATCCAACAACAACAGGCCTCGTGCTATCACGCTCGCAATACTTGCACAACAATCGAGAGTGGCCGAGTCGCCGCATCAGCCAATAGCGGACGGGTATTTCCGCGCCATGCAAATATTTGACTTCTGCGCAGGAACATCGATGTAACTTTTAGAAGTGGTAGTACTGTACCGTCCTGAGTACATCTTTCTTTCATTTCCAGTTTGTCAGAACTAGCTGAAGGCGGCCGGCTGTTGAAACTTTGTTCAATCATATTGCAGCTTGAACACTGTCAGTATAGCGACCCCGGGCTTCGACGCGCCACACCTGAGGAATAAAACCGGGAAAACTCTGATATGAGAAATCAAAACTTACCGACGACACGTCGGCTGCCATCTGGTACAGCTTGACAGCGTGCTCTGGGTTGTTCTCTTCGACAATCTTCGCGGCTTTGTCCAGCACGCTCGCGCCGGAGTCGCCCGAGCCGTGCTGCTGGTACAGCCTTGACGAGTCCACCGCTAGGTTGTATATCTGGTATGAAAATAATCTTAATTATAACACCGATGTTGCCCTTCTGTTGATAATCGGTGACTGATTTGGGGAGCCCTTTTAGTGAGTGTCGAGTTACCACCTATCATGAGTAATCCTGTAAATAGTAATTATGGCAGGTGTCCAAACCCCTTAGCAATAGCCTATTTTGAACACCACCCAAGTATAGTGTTGTAATAAACTGGTGTCCGGGAGTCTACATTTGCAAAGTCGAGTTAATTCTGCATGCTTGCTAGACTAAAACATTCACAAGTCAGGGTAGTGTTCAAGAGTAGTCGCAGCACGGATTCGAATCGAAAAAAAAACTCAAATCTCGAGAAAATCGTGACAAGTCTGCGCTTCTATATTATATTATTAAATATTCCATTCTATTGGCAATGGGACTGACGTTCGCTCGTAGTCTGCCAATCGTAGGAAAGCCGTGATTCTGTCGCTCGTGGAGACGGCACCTTAGTGTTGTCGGTACGGTAAATGAGATAAAAGCACCGTACCTCATCGCCACTCGCGGTCTCTTTGCAAACAATGATGGCGTTCTCTAGCGCTTTAGCTGCGTGGAAGAAGGCGCGATTCTTCTTGTAGTACTCGGACGCCTTGAGGTGGCACTCCTTGGACATCTTGAGATCGCGAGCGATACGGTAGCATTGCGCTGCAACAAATAAGAAAAAAAAACGATGTCATCCAACCTACTGATCAGCTTTTGAATAAATTTCTTAGCTCTAATCGTTAACCTAAAAACAAAGTTTCAGGCTTCTAGCTCTAAAACTGGCGAACTTCCAAACAAAATTTGAACCCCTTTTCACCCGGTTTGGGGGCGAATTTTTAAATATCCTTTCTTAGCGGATGCATATGTTATTACAACAATCTGTATGCCAAATTTTAACGAAATCCGTTGAATAGTTTCGGCTGTGATAGATGAGTCCGTCAAGTTTGCCTTTTATATATTTAAAAGAAGAAGAAGATAGATAAAAGATTTTAAAATACATTAATATTAAATACCAACCTGCTTGGCTGTATTCATCGGCAGCTGAATCAAAATCAGGCTTCCATCGAAGTAGAGACGTTTTCAAGCTAAAAAAGGTGCAATTATTTTAATAACAACTCTAAATCAAACAGAACTTAAGTTAACAAGAAGTCTCCGAATTAACAAGAAGTATATCTAGAGCTCCACTTTGCCTCAGACAAAAGGCATGATAAAATTAGTTAATCTGCGGAGTTTATTTACGATTACTTTTTTCGCTAGCATTATGTATGAACTACGAATAACAATTTATATTATATTAAATTAAAAAGAAAATATTATACAACATACTTTAATATGAGAAGTAATTCAATGGTAGGCCGTAATAAAATTTGGTTAGCCACACAAAACAGCATTTAAATAACTTTAAAAACTAATGTATGGCTTTAATACATATATGTACGACACTAATGATTGTACAGTTGTCTAGATGGGTTATTGTTGATTCGTCACTGTTGTTGTTACGTCACCTTATTTCAATTCCATACAATCAAAGTTAATTCGTCACTTGCTTTTCAAGCAGTCAAGTGATTTTCGTTCGTCACCCGTACCTAATTGTTGCAAGTTTGCTGGCCACAGTTTGCTGACTTATTTTCTATTTCTGCTAAACAATTACATTTTTCTGCTCACGAAAACATGAATACTATGCTAATCCTTTATATAAAACCCCTTAACATTTCTATATATGTAATCATAATAATAACATTATGATTTACATTACTTTAGAAAACATAGGTAACTATGTTAATTTGAACAAAAATTAAAAATCGAAACATCAAATAACTATTGTTGTTTTTCGTATTTGTAAGTGGCCGACACAGTTGCCAGATTTTTCAAGCTGCCTTAAGGCATCTGACAAAGCTTAACAACTGTCATCAACGATGACAGCCGGGACCAACGGCTTAACGTGCCTTCCGAAGCACGGAGAAGCTCGAGATATTTTTATGCCACTTGCGGTCACCCGTCCAAGTGGGGACTGAACCAGGGGTTGCTTAACATACGTAAGCGCTCGTAGAGCTCACACCCACTGGACCATCGGGCTCCTCAATATTATTAAGAAATATATATATAAAACATTAATAACTACGTTTGTTAAAATTTATAGAATGCATGACAAAAAATTGGGAAAATTCGCTACAACACTTGCTATGCATGCAGAGATATTGCTGTCCCAAGGGCTAGCCAAGAGCGACTAAATATTTTGATAAATAATGTATTATCTTTTGACCTTCAGTAAGAGAAACTTTGTATAATACTACAGTTATACAACGTTTGATGTAAATTATAGTAAATATAAAATTTATATGCATTAGTTCTTCATATTGTTACCAGTGCAAAATTTTCGAAATCTTCATATGACAAAAGCAGTATGTATTTGATAGTAGTATTATATTGTGTATAACAAGGTTAATAGACCCAACAGACCAAAATTGATTGAGTATAAGGTTAGGAAGCTAGCCTAAAACCTATGAATCCCTTTTTACTGGACTAACCCACCCAAAAAGAAGATTATGTTTATCCTGCATTTATTGTGTATGTCAGTATGTCTATTCTATTGTCACCTCCTATAACTTAAACTAGGTACTTTACCGATTTTGAAGTTTGGGGTGTTATTAGATTCATATTCTTCCCGGAGTATCATAGGCTATGTGACGTAAGGAAAAAATTTAAATGGCTGACATAAGCTGTCAAACAACAAATGGGTTTAATTTTTTTTAAAAATGTTTATGTGTAGAACTACGAATAAGTTTTGTAGATTCAAAGAAGATACTGCAGTAAAACATCATAGTAAAGGTGGCATTACTTAAGTTTGAATGGCATACAAGTCATACATTATTTACTGTAAACGATGTTGGGTCTCATGTTTAGAGCTATAAATGCTTTAAGTATACTTAACAGCCTACTGCTCGTCTGAAATTTGATTTTGTCTACTTTCAATTTTTGCTTTGGTCCTTTAATTTTAAACCAACTCATTGCATTGATGCAAAACTGATTTTTTATGATAATGTAGGTATTAAAATACTAGCTTTTTATCCCGCGGTTTTGCCAATATTGATCCCTCGGGAACAGTACCTTTTTCCAGGATATTCATATAGAGTCAACCTGGGCAATAAACAATCTGCATGAAAATTTCATCAAAATCCCTTGTGCAGTTTGGGTGTGATTAAGTAACAAAAACATTTATAATATGAGTAAGATTTTGTAACACTTAAGGGGGAACAATAGGCACAGTAGCGACGCCAATCATTTTATTCCTAATACTTTACAAATACAAAGGAATTCAAGAATATAAACAATACAAGCCTTAGTAAATAACCTGAAGTATTTTTTGAATCATGTTTTGTGTGGGCGAGGCTTCAGGGGTCGTATGTTAATTTTGTTGGAATCATATGCTGATATTAAAATGAAGTAATTTTCAGTTGCATTCTCTTTTGTTACTGATTAGTTCATGTAGAAAGCAGTACAACTAAAAAATATAGGTAACTTCAGCTTTGCACACAAAATCAATAATCGCTTAAAGCTTAAATATTAACCAAAGTGCATAGGTAAGTTGTTAATGATTGCACGGCGCAAGTGCCCCATTTCTAGTACAGCAAGTGCTAGAATGGTCCAAATTTGATACCTACACAGCCATTTCAACATCATCCACTGCTTTAGCTAGTAAAATGATATTATGATCTCAACACTTAGCAATGAGAAATGGAAATAAGGATCCATGATATATCTTTCCATACAATATGATCATGCAAGCAATGGATATTACAACATATCATTATGCATTTTAGCTTCATATAATTATGCATTTATCAATGGTTACTTCATACTGTGCAATAAAAATATGGACATTATAAAACTTTGTGAAGTAAGTGTCCTATGTAGGTTCGACACCAGAATTAGGTAAGAACTAACTTATTTATTCTCATAATCAATTAGGCAAAGTTGGCAGATGTCGGTAAAAATAAATAATAAATTAACGGAAATAAGGCTACCAAAATAATGCAATGTATTCATATCTTGAGGTGAATTCATTAAAATAGTAGACATATTTAACAAAACCTTGCGAATAATGTTCGCAGAGCAAAACTAAAGAGCTTACTTTTGTACTACATTAAATAGACTTTTGAGCTGTCCTACAAGTACGGAAATCTTTTATTTACTTACAACTTCTCTGCTGCCTTGCAGTGTTCCTGGGCTTCTTGTATTTTGGCTGCCATTACTATATATAAGCTTAGAAAGTACAAGATACAATTTAAACTATGATAGTGAGAAGCTGAAGAAAATTATTAAGAAAAATCAATAATGATTCACATGAGACTGAGACACAAGACAACAACGAATGATGACAAACCAATCTGTCACAGTGGCAGTGACATGACAGCTGTGACATTGACGTTTTATTTTGTTTTCGTTGAATATTGTCATATGGCAGAGACTTATAGCTATTATGAACCTTATTTATTGGTAGAAGGACTGTGTTCTCTTTACGTATTAAAGTAATAAAAGACTTCCGTTTCCAGATTTTCACTAGTTCAGTTACTTGCCAACAGATGGCCGTGCATCAATAAGTTTCAAAAGTGATCTTTGATTTCTGTAAATCGTAATAAGTAGTGCTAATTGAATTTTATACTAAATTATGGAAACGTTCAAAATAAAATAATCTTGTAGCTTCTAGGCAATGCTATCAATCATTTTCAATTTCCCCCTTTCTGTTAATCATAGTATTTTTCATAGACTTAGTAGGTAGATATTTTTCATGCAGTGTCAAAAATTGTTGCTGTTTTATTTACTTTTTATTCTCTTGACTTTATTCTTCGACGTATGAAATTAATAAAATAATGTGCAAGAAACAATAGAAAAAAAAATATGTAGGTATTGAACATAAAAAAATAATAACCTAACCCACGTCTTCATGGCACCAGCTGAAAATCAGCGGTGTAACGTAGCACCCCGCTATCAGCATAAAGCTGAGCTGGCTGCATTTTCGGCAATTACCATTTTATTTAATTTGCTAAGTAACTTACTTATTGCTATGTTTCGTTTGTTATGTATTTTGCAGAATATAAAGATTTTCTTTCTTTCTTTCTTCTACTTCTAATGGGGATAGCTTTTTAGTTGAGCTAATGTAGATTAAGTACGAGTAATTAGATGGGATGCGTTTAAAGGAGCTTCCCCGTGTGACGTATTGAAACCCCTATGCGTTCGGCGCACCCAAAGAGTAAAGTAATATATATGGTGCACCCAATCTGCGACGACGGTCAAGTCGGTAACGTAGATAGGTTGATAACTTGATACATTCACCACGTATAAGGTCTAAAAAGAAAAGTAGACGTTACGACTCAAGAAGAAGAAGACTAGGTACTTGGGTAGTTTGTGTGTAAGTACACTTTTTCAGTCCACCGCCCTACATTTTTTGTATATTACCTATGCAAATCAACACTCCATGATGAGTCAGACCGATAACTAATTTAAGCACATACTTAGATATAATAATGCTGAGGAAGCTAAGTAACAGAACTGATAAATAAACAAGAAGGTAATGTTTAAGATTAGCTCAGACGCAATAAGAGAACCAGCATGCCTTAAATACATCACAAAACAGCAAGACTAGAAAACCGTAGGCAGTGAGGCAGGGTTGGGCAGTATTAAAAGGCGGTTAATTAAAATGCATATATATTTGGTATTTTGAGTTTCAATTACTTCATATGTAAGGAATTAAACTTGTAATAAGTATTTTAAATATCTGACACAGATCATGAAAAATTCTTTTTGAGAATAATAATTATAAGATTCAATATTCTAAGCCTATTAATAAAATAAATAATCCCATTAGATACATACATTTCGCTTTTTGTATAAAATAAAAGTATACCTATTTTTGAAGTTCATTTAATTATTTTTGTATAAGTAATAGATAAATTTTATTTTTCCAATTTTAGTGTTTATTTATTGTGTAAGTAAGTTACAATACTTCATAAGATTTTTCATGCAATGTAAAGGTATTAATGATAGCCGGGACCAACAGATGGATTTAATGTCACATGTGTCACCTACATAATTATTTTAGTGGGAAGCGCGATTTGGCTTGCTTTACTTGCGTAAGCATTAATAATGCATACGCCCACAGAATCATTGAGCTCCTCAGCATCCTTGCGGCAGAATGATTGGACTACACTCAGAGACCAAGTGAAGATTGAATCGTTTCGGAGCGCGCTCTCAGACCACTAAGCCGCACCTACGGTAGGTACCTCCTCAACAGTGCCGGATTTATATTTTTTATGAGTGTAGGCCACTAAACCATGAGAAACCCAGTGGACGTGTTTGACTTTTATCCTCTGAAATCAAGTGACCTTCCTCTGAAATCTACCGCCCCTAGGACGCTGCCGCCCCTAGGCCGCGGCCTATACGGCCTATTTATGAATCCAGAACTGACTCCTCAAAGTAACAAAATACTTATTTTTTCTTCATCGTTGTAAAAATCTATAGTAAAACAGTCAGACAAGCGCCAACTTTGAGTAAAGCATGTCTTTTAGAAAAAGGACATGCAGGAGAGTAAAGAGTTACTGTAATTTGATTCTACTTAGGTACAGATTAGTCATTTATGGGCAACTTAAAGTATCATATAACTCTAACCGTTATGGAATTGTACCTTGCATTATCACCTCACACCTGAATAACGAAATGGTAAAATATCGATCTAACGTACTTATAATTACGTATATAAATAGCTTTCGCGCAGCGCAGTTATTGGGCTCCGTCTGTGAGCATTTATAGGTAGGTACTTACAAGTATGAGACGAGCTCCGTGGCGCAGCGGTCAACACGCCGGTCTGTGACACGGATGGTCCCGGGTTCGATTCCCGGTCAGGTCAAGATGAAAAATGATCTTTTTCAGATTGACCTGGGTCTTGGATGTTTATCTATATATGTATTTGTTATAAAATATAGTATCGTTGAGTTAGTATCCCATAACACAAGTCTTACATAAGAACTTACTTTGGGGCTAGCTCAATCTGTGTGATTTGTCCGTATATATTTATTTTATTTATTTATTTATGCTTTATTTACATTAGTACTGACCTACATATTTCATAGATTTAAATTTTGAATACGATAAATGAAATCCAGACCTAAGTATAAACTTAACAGAATTTTCTTTTTATAACTATGTTATGTTTTGTCTTGGACAATTTACTAATGTATCCACTGTACTATGGGTTTTGGGTAGGTATTTATCTGTATAATAGTAACGGATAGGTAGTTAATTTTATTTAACATCACAGCTGAGGTTGCCTCTGGAAACAAGCTCAAGAGAGAGATCTGTATTCTCAGAACTTTGTGGCCTTAGCTCCGACATGTGATTGCTATGGAGTGTAGGCGTACGAAAATAATACGCACGAAACTGATACTAAGTACTGGAATAGAACTAAGACTTCACAGAACTTACAAGTACAGTATATATTGTCAGCGTGGAGAGTGTAGGCCAAATCCTCTGACTGCTCTGGCAGTACAGAGAGGGTCGTGCTCCTCCAGTGGAGACTAATAAAGACCTGATAATGATGATATATTGTCGACTTCATCTGCATTAGTCACCATCACAATGATACTTAAGCAAGTTGAAACAATTTTAAAGGCATTTCCATGTTTGCTTTTAAAAGAAATTGACGCAGACCTAAGTACCTACTTACATGAATTTTGCAGGATCCCAATTCCAAATGGAGATATCTCAATTTTTCTTTCTGTATTTTAAAAAAAATCTGAGTTATCTCCATTTGGGCATATTTAATTTTTGGCAGATGCGTAAGTAAAGAGCTAAGTAACTTTGTAACACTACAGTTTGTATGTTCGATTCCTTTATGCGTATTAAAAATAACTTTTTCCGCCATTTTTGTTAAAATACAAAATAAAATGATAGATAGTGAACTTTATGATTGGCTCATTAATACTCTTTAAAGTTTCTCCAAGTTTAGTATTATATTGTCTTTGTCCAAGTAAATAATAATTAGTACCTACTTTATGCTACAAGTGAGCTAAGTTGATCATTTCAACACGAGTTGTTTGGAACTAAAACTGAGTGGTGTTATGATAAATATAGCTCACGAGTATCGTACGAAATTTTTCAACACACCTTGGCAGTAATATTAATTAAAAAAGTAGGTATTAAGAGTTTACCTTGTTTCAAAGATCAATAGATCATAAAGGCGACACATTGCAATGCGTTTGCAAATGTATTTATGTAATGTCTCATTTTTAAATATTTTATTGTTTATATTCAACTGAGCCACTTTGTTATTTATTTTTGTGAAAAATTATTTAGGTAATAGATAAATAGTCCATTTCACAAAATATAAAATATTTCTTTCATATTGGCGGCTTTCACCGAGGTTTCAGTGACTCTGCCAATGTCTAGTTCAATGAGATACAAAGTATCGGTGCTGTACGGTACAGTTTTTTCTAGTAGCAAACAAAGATGACATAGGTTCTTTGGTAGCCTGGTGGGAGCTTCAGGTGATAAATCTATACGAGTCCATTTAACAGTGTAGGTACTTTAACTATTTCACAAATTAATCCTGAGCACGAGCATTTATAACACCAATTTCATAATAAAAATCCACTAAAATCAATTTGCAAAATCCCCAACTACACCCCTTGACCTCCTAACACATACTTAAATATTTAAAAAGTATTTAAATTGAAAACCCGCCAACTATAAAAAACGTCTCTTTTTAAATAAATATCCACTTAAGGCGCTCTTATAGTAACACTCGCCAGCAGCAATTAATTCTTATAATCCTTAATTGAATCGAATTTTAAAAATCTAACAAGTATGTAGATAGGTAGTAAATAGTATCCGTTTGATAAATAAAGAGAAAAACAGGTTAACGCCAAAAAGTGGAATACCACAATACTACAAGTAATTTACTAGTTTTGTACTTGTTAGATTTTTAAAATTCGATATTATTTATTTCGATTTAATGATTTTAATTGCCGGGTGCCGCTAGTGTTACTTTAAGAGCGCCTTAAGAGTCGCCTGGACGCGCATGTCTCCTAACAAGCGGAAATAAGGAATTGTGGCAATATTTGACTAAATTGCAATATTTGAGAATTATACGCCTCTCAAGATTCCCATACAAGTTTGAAAAGGCTTGTAATTCTCAAACCATTGATAATTTTACCAAGCTGTATAGGAAAATGCGTAAATTATAATGAGATTTATTGATTAAATGCTTAATTTTTCTCCAAAATGATCAAATATTGCCACAATTCCTTATTTCCGTTTGTAAGGAGACTTGCGCGTCCAGGCGACTCTTATGTGTTCGAGCGTCGGCGGCACCTTCATGCAGGGACCGGAAAACCTGTTTCGGGCCTAATATGATTAATAAAGAAACCCTTTGATATGGTTAACCCCTTCATTGGGTTAACCCTATCATTTGGTCAATCCTATCATTGAGTTAACCCTATCATTGGGTTAACCATATCATTGGGTTAACCTTATCATTGGGCTAACTCTATCATTAGCTTAACCCTTTCATGCGGTTAACCCTATTATTAGGTTTACCCTATCAGTGTATTAACCCTATCATTGGGTTAAGTTAGTTAGTTAACCGTATCAATCGGTTTAAAAAAGGTTTCTATCAACTGTGTTGCCTGTCTTTTTTGCGCATTTCAATGGTTTTATTCAAAGCTCCGGCATTTATCATAAATGTTCGGAATTGAAAACACGCGGACGGCTTCGCTTAGGTATACTCTGTCGATTGTTGAAAATTTAACAGTTTTTCGTTTAAAAGTTTTAATTTATTGGAATTCGATTTGTGTTTCTAAATAATTAGTACTTATTACACACTAGCTGAAGCCCGCGACTTCTTTCGCGTGGACTTTATGACTCCGGAGCATTAATATACCTCAATACGAACTAATGTCGATACATAAGAAAATACTTGCAGCAGTGTTGTATGTTTAATATAAAAAGTTAATAAATATCAACGTATTTCGCAAAAAAAATTATCTTGGAAGTATCCTTTGGGTTATTTTATTTTGGCGCCTGATTTCAGCAATGATGGTTTTCATTCCATTTCACTTCGCACCAACAAATCAAATCAAATATTTCCATTTGTTCTGCTGTAAATTTGACCTGCTGACATGCTGCTCCGCTCAACCTACAAAGCGCACATCTCTAAAGGGCCTTCGGGAGAGACGGACCTCGGCTTTGGGTGGGCTTGGAGAGACAGCAACTCTCACGTTTTGCCGTACATGCTGAAAGCTACGTTGCCAAAAGGGCATATCCTAGTTGCGAGTGACCTGGGACCGCTGGGCGGTCACCAGAAATATGAGCTAATCGTACTCTTCGCACTCTATCCCCGTGGAGAGCGTGATTCTGTAAAATTGTCCATATAAAATTTGACATGGTTCTGTATCGGATGTTCTAAATCTTCGATTTTTATACCTCTACAAAAATACTAATCAGGCTGAACAACTTTTGCTACAGTGTAATTTTTAGGGTTCCGTAGTAAACAAGGAACCCTTATAGTTTCGCCATGTCTGTCTGTCTGTCTGTCCGTCCGCGATTTTCCTCAGAGACTATAAGTACTAGGAAGCTGTAATTTGGTATAGGTATGTATTTTTATCATGGTAAAAGAGTGGTAGAAATAAAATCTAGATTTTTTTTTTAAGATGATAAATAGTGACAGATGGAATTTGGAAGAGATTAGAAGGTGGGAATGAAAGTCTTTTTATGTCAACAGGCAATTCATTCTAGATTCCAGAGTCGTGAAGTTAGGGGGGTAAATAAATTTGACATAAAATTTGTCCAAAAAAGGGGTATGAGGGTATGAGAGTGTCTACTCTCCATAACCCTTTTTTGGACAAGAACGCGGCTGCCAGTCATGTTTTTTTTTAAGTCATAGGGCGGCAAACGAGCATGCGGGTCACCTGATGGTAAGTGATCACCGCTGCCCATGGACTAATGTAACACCAGGGGTATTACAAAACCGTTGCCGGCCTTTTATTTCCCCTCTCCAGAGGGGAGGGGGGATAGGCCTCCGGCGCTCTCACTCACCGAACGAAGCATAGAAGCTGTAAAGCTACTACTCAAACGTCGATTTTCTGTGAGAGTGTGGTACTTCCCCGGACGAGCCGGGCCATTCATGCTACCCGCAAAAGTGATTTTCGCCGGTAGCCTGGCTCTACCACAACTAAACATGTCAATCATGTGTCAGAGAGAAATTTAAATTTAGATTTTAAGTAATCGGGAGAGTGAGTTCAGTTCAATCCAAGTCGTAGGTGCCTACGTTGACGAATTGGAAGCCATTTTAGAACGATAATGTTTAATCTCAGAACGATATGCAGAAACGATAGTACTTACGAAGGCAGAAAATGAAACGGATATAATTGTTGACGAGACGATCGAACTTATTGAGAAGATGTTCGTTAACATCGGGGCAACACACATCAGCATAATCCATAATAGGAAAAAATAAAGTTTTCACAAGTAAGATCTTCGTCTATAAAGGCATAAAGTTCCTGAGACGGTTGAGTTGTTGGAGAGTGGCTGTAACAGAACGATTGCTTTCTGTTATATGAGTGACCCAGCTAAGTGTGGAGTCAATGAGCAAGCCAAGGTTCTTCACGGATTTACAAAAGGGGATAGCGTTATTATCAAACTTTACCGGTGAGAGAGCATCAAAGTTAATTTTATTTACTTGTCTTATGCTTCCCACAATTTAGCCTGGCACTTTGAGGGGTTGACTTGTATGCCATAATAATTTCACCAAGATAATATCGATGAAAAGGCTGTAAACAATAAATATATTCGATTCCAAGTCCTCGACTGACGACTGTGCATAGATTTGAAGATCGTCTGCGTAGAAATGATAAGAGCAACCAATTGAAGAAGACAAGAGATTCATAAAAAGACAGAAGAACAATGGTGGTAAGATTCCACCTTGAGGTACGCCAGTAGACAAATCTCCATGCCGACGGATCACGATCCACACGAACCGCTTGCTGTCGGTCTCGGAGGTACGCTGAAAACCAATCCACCACTGAGGACGACAATTGCAGATGGTGGAGATTGGCAAGGAGAATATCATAATCAACCATATTGAAGGTGTTAGAGAAATCGATTAGAACAAGAGTGGTAACCAAGGTATTCCAATAACCAAGCGGATGTCTTCAGAAATTTTGAGAAGTGCAGTACTGGTCATGCACGACTGCCTCGAGGATTTTGGAGAGGAAGGAAAGGATTGAAATAGGTCTGAAATTATTTAAAACTTGAGGAGAAGAAACTTTGGGCAGAGGTATTATTATGTAAGCCTTTCGCCATAAAGACGGCAAAGTCCCAGTGGCTAAAGAAAAATTAATAATGTGAGCTAAAATAGGTATAACTAAATGCAGTATGTTATTTATCATGTGCCGACTCACATCGTCACACCCAACTGCTTTGGATTTAATTGACATGACAATTTTACAAATCTCATCCTCAGTAGCTGGAGGAAGAGAGAAAAGTCCTATCGAAGGTTTGGCCATGGAAGAAATTTTAGAAATGATAGAACATTTGATAATATGATCGAGGAAACTTGATGAAGAGAAGTGATTGTTGAAATCATTAGGAGAGAAATTAAAAGAGGAGCAAGAGAGGGTGGACGCTAGATTTTGATGGCTTTCAATGGAGCATGAACATCATAAAGACTAGTTATGGTGGAATAAAATTTTTCAACTTTATCATCTATGGTTGTTGTCTCGATAACTTCTGAAAAGTCCAACTTAGCTGCATCACTTAACTTTTCATGATCAATATTTGTCATGTTACGCATCCATGATTCGTATATGAGAACTAGCCAAGTCAGACCTTAGGCTACAATATATTATCCTAAGTTATAAGAAGAAATGATATTTTATGTTGTAAATAAATAAATTTCAGGACTGACCATTGAACTTGGCACCCATTTAGATCTCACTTCATTTGTCGTCGAAGTTAGCAACCTAGGCATAAGTATATCATAATATTGAACTATGTGGTGCTGGCGACGACTTCTCAGAATAAGTTGGACAGCCCACCGCAGTAACATCTCCATATCGAAAGAATTACGAATAAAGAAAAGGCTCTCGTCGATTGTGCAGTTACGAATCCTTAACTTCTTCGGTCGTGTCACCCTCAAAGAAAACTCTATGGAGCGTTTAGTGTTTCAGGGTCGTAATGAGGGCAAACGTTCACGTGGTCGGTCTCCAACGAGGTGGCTAGATCTTGTCAAGCTGTAACAAAGTACCAGCAACGGAATGCACCAAGACGGCTGCAGATAGAGACATGTGAAGAAAAATCGCAAGAGCAGCGGCCATGGACCAACAACCCAATCCATATAGTCTGGCTAATGAAAGCTGAACCTCGTCATTTTTTGAGTTGCAACACTGATACAGATGACTTTGACATTACAGTTGTCAATGCCTGATTTTATTCATTCATTCACCCATGTGTTTTTGATACTCATAAACAAGACTTTGAATAAAGAAGAAAAATAGTAAAGGAATCTAAAATAAATAAATTTACCGGCACTGGGCACTGTTCTTTTATATATTTTTGATCTTTCCGTAGAAAAATTGTACGTATCGATGAATTGGTAAATCACTTTTTTGATGTAACGTTTTAGCATGTCTTCAATTATGATTTATGAATTACTACTAAATGTTTATAGTATTTATTGCTTACTTTTAAACAAACAAACCTTGCTTAATTTCGGAATACAGTGAAGGTAGGTATTTAGCATGGACTACGGCCGCAGTGGCATCATCACGAATATCCCAAATACCATATATTAAAAGTGTATGGTATTTATATAATTATATTGAATTGAGTCCTTAGAAGTTAGTATGAAACAAATTAACTTACATGTTTTGGGCAGTCATGTAATAAGTATCAAAAATATTTTTCCTACTATAGACTGTATGGCTCGCCCGTGAATTTTTAAACTTGCCGCGTTTTGTGAGGTTCAGCTTTTGTTGGTCAGACTTTAGTCACGCACGACCACTCTGTCTAGAGCGTACCTACGACTAAGAAGAAGAAGAATATTGAACTTGGCTCTCATTTCACATTTATGTTTTTGATTGGATATTGCCTACCTACGTAGTCATATTGTGACTGTATAATTAATCATATATTTTTTATCTTTACTAATATTATAAAGAGAAAAACTTTGATAGTTTGTTTGCATTGAATAGGCTCCGAAACTACACGAATGATTTTCAATTGCAAGTGAGTGACATTGGCTTTAATTTACGCGGACGACGTCGCGGTAAAATTGTAAAAAATACAGTTTGGTACCAAAATAATATTTGAATTATTATACAAAGTGGAAGAGACACACCCGTAATAAACCGAACCACGGGATAAACTAGATCACTTTTTTCATTATATGAGCGGCGGTTGTTCTCGGTGGTGCCATTTATTACACAAATTAATTAACACTTAGTTAAGTTTGTTTAAAAGAAGCGCATTACACTCAAGGTTCGCATGCATAAAAACAACACATGAAGTGTTTAACACTCCGCACCCGAACCTTCCGTACGCGCCAGATGCCGAAACGATTTCGCGAATCTAAACAAAGTTTTTGTATTTTGTGCATAATCCAAATCAATAAAAGGTCCATTATTGTCTGAACTCATGCAGCGTGGGGCCCTACCTAATCCCCCCCCCTCCTCCCCGCGCCGCGTGTGCTGTCTTGCTAGGTCTTGCAATAGGCTGAATGCCTTTGTCAACAAAGATCGAGATGGCTCGATAGTGTTCCAAAACCCCTTGATAGGGTTTTTAGTATCGGGTTAGCGCGTACCATTCAATAACCGTATTCTTTTGGTTAGCCTTTCATCAAGTTAACCCAATGAAATGTTTACCGTATTAATGAGGTTATTGTTTTGATAGGGTTACAACATTGTTAATACTAACCCTGTGTGCTAACCGTATCGATGGGGTTTCTTTCATCAAGTTAACCCGATGATATGCTCACCGTATTGATAGGGTTACCGTATCGATAGGGTTACAATATTAATACGCTTACCATATCGATGGGGTTTTAGAAAACAATTCAATGAAAAACCCTATCAGAAACCGCGGTTAAGGTAAGCGGTTCCGGTCCCTGCCTTCATGTTGGAGTTCTTGGCGGGAATTTTAGCGGACTACACGGTGTTTTGTTTTGAATTGTCGTACAAATTATTTCTAGTGGACATATAATGTGACTTTTTGAATCGTGTAGGTAATTTGGTTTTATAAATGCAGACTTCCAAGAACAATGTGTGGGCTAACTAAAATAAACAGTCATGGTGCGGATGTAGTGAGATTTACATACCTAACGAGCTATTGGTTCTCCGCCTTGCTGCGTCGTCTGTGATTGAACGATTGGATTCGTGATGGATTGTCGCCAAGGGCTCCATGCTCCATCGAATCAACGAAATTTACACCATTATTTTGTTGATAAACAAGAATACTCGAAAAAGCGCGGGAATCGACTTTAATACAAATATAATTTAATAAAAAATATAATAATAATTTAATAAAAACTTGGAGATCCGTAGAAGAACAAAGGTCATCGACATAACCCATCGGATTATCTCAGAAGCGGTAGTGGGCGGGGCACATAGCACACAGCGCGAAGAACCGATGGGCGATGGGGCAGAAAGGTTCTTGAATGACGACCATGTCGGTACATGGTCGCCATGGCGCAGTGGTTACCACGCCAGCCTGCAACACGCGGGTCCCGGGTTTGATCCCCGGTCAGGTCATGATGGAAAACTATCTTTTTCAGAGTGACCTGGGTCTTGGATGTTTATCTATATAATTATATATTATAAAATATAGTATCGTTGAGTTAGTATCCTGCGACACAAGTTCACAACTTACTGTGGGGCTAGCTTAATTTGTGTGATATGTCCTATATATTTATTTATTTATTCAAGAACCTATACGCTCAAACGTTGCGGTTGTCGGTGCAAGCGCACTGTTGGACACTCACCGACCAGGTGGTCGGATGACCTGGTAAAGGTTTCAGGAAGACGCTGGATGCAGGCCGCTTCGAACCGGTCGTATTGGAAATTCTTAGGAGAGGCCTATGTCCAGCTGTGGACTTCTTGTGGCTGAGATGATGATGATGATAATGTGTATGTTACCTACAAAGTGTCTAATACGCTTGCAGAGCAAAGTGTTTTTTAGTTTCAAAATATGTTCATAGATTTTTTGAAACTGAGATGTCTTTGCCGAATAAAAATTAAAAAGACATTGTACCGAACACATGCATTTTACTCATTGATTTACTATAATGCATTATTTTGGATTAATCTTACTTTTGTCCCAAAGTCTGTACTCTAATCTTGCAAGGTAATATGACAGGCTTACCGATTTTCAACGGAGCTGTAATTTTGTGTACGCTTTCTATCCATCACACGTAAGTATTTTTCTCATTAAATATTTGTTGTAAGTATAATTAAAAATGGCTTGCTTTTCAAAGCGGCATCCCTGTCACGCCAACATAACTGTGTGTGTAGCACAAAAATAACAAAGATCTCATGACGTCATCCATAACTGTTCACCGAATTACACATATACCGTAATTGCTTTTTTCATTGTTTACCTAGCATTGTTATCGGTCTTAAGTCGTCCCACCCCGGGCAGCTCCCCCAGTTTGAGATCCTCACGCAGGTGTTCGGTGAATAGTGGTGTTATAATAATAATAGCAACATTGACGTGGGATTGCACCCCCCGCCGCAGTGGGGTTACGCAATCAGTACGCAACGGTATTTATGTAGGTACCGGTTCATAGACAAGGATAATTGGAGCTTATTTTCGAACTTTTGGACAAGTTAAAAATATTAAAATCTAGCTATTTTCCCGCGACTTCGTCCACGTAAATTGTAGTTTATGTCACCCCTAGTTAATATTAGCTTCTTATAGCTTGGAATTTTGAAAATCGGGCCAGTAGTTTCGGAGCCTATGCAATAGGCAAACAAACAAACAATCAAATCTTGCCTTTTTATAATATTAATGAAGATTAATAGGTTTCTCAGTCATTAATTAAATTAATTTCAGTCGAAAATTTATTTGAAATAGTAAGCTATTTCAAATAAATTATCGACTTCCTTTCTCCCTTATACTTAAGAGTATAGCTTAATTTTATTTGGTAAAGACATAGCAGTAGACCCTAGAAAAGAGACTTTTGATTGACCTTCGAGGATTATAGGTATAATTCTCGGTTCTGTTACCACGGACATACGAGTAACAAGTACTATATACCTAGGTACCAACCCTGCACCAAATTTCAGCTTTCTATGACTTCAGGAAGTACCATGACAGTTTTGATGATCATCTGTTAGTGAGTAAGGAACGAAATCTGGTCTAGGTATAAGATTTTAAAATGCTTGTATATTAATAAATAACCAACTTGTTGGATATTTATTGATATCATATCCTGACAATCTCGGACTCTAAAAGGACACTGTCTAGGCCGAATATAAAAGATTACAAAAATACAACTAAAAGGAAAAGGAAGGTAGGTACTTAGTGACCTGCACTTCCGTTGTGTTGACTTGGCGAAGGCACTACCGTGCCCCCAGATCGGTCATTGAGTAGCCAGTTATGTGAACGTGTCCGCTGCGCACTTTAGCCCGGTGTTTGCAGAAACCTACGCTTCCCACAGTCCAGTTTCAGGGAAAAGGGTGGAACTGATATTTCTTAAGTTTTCTATTAACTCAAATTTAAAGAAAAAGTATTTTTTTTATTTTTATATGAGTATGGCTGTAGTTCTAATATTTTTTACAAGCTTTTATTAAACTTGGTTAATTTATCTTCCCATTTTCAGATACATTATTTCTTTTTTTACAATAATCGTATAGCGGTTCACAGAATACATCTAGGTACCTAGTAAGTTTCAACTGTGTAGCCTTATCAGTTTCGTAATAAAATTGCGGTGATATACCTACGGACAGTCAGATAGACAGACATGACGAATTTATAAGGGTTTTGTTTTTCCAATTGGCTACGGAAATCTAAAGAAAACAGATCATTAGAATTAGATTTAATAAGTCTACAATAAGAATTCAAGAATAATAATATAAATCATTTATGTAATAAATAAGGTAAGTAATTTAAATTTACAAAAATGTATTTTGTATATTAATTTTCAGATTGTTACTTGTGATTGTGAGCCAGTCAATTGTTTTATTTATTGTATAATCAGCTTCTTAAGTCTGCTCGAAAAAAGCAGCAGGTAGATTCTACATACAAACTATCTAGGTATATACTTATAAAGATGCTGCAAAATATTCAGCTACGTTTGTATCCGCCAACGGCCGGACGCTTATCAGCAGAACTTTGCTAATATTTGAATACTTACCAATCGTAAAAAAACACAATCACATGAAGGGGCTATGAACGGAGGTGAATAGCCACGACAACCCTTCTCAGTTTTCTTTATCTGCTTTAACAACATGTTGATATCATTCATGAGTTGCAACAAACAAGTTAAAAAAACTGGGCCTCCCATTATACAAATTTATCAAATGTTCGGTCAATTTGAATGGGATGTCCAAAATTTCTTTATTTTTCGCTTGTTATAATTTAATGAGTACGTTGTTTAGTTATCAGTAAATCCCTCTTTGCGTTGACTATCCACACCAACAATACTTGTAGTACTTAGAAGTTCATAAATCCGCACTTGCAGACAAAATATAGTCAGTCTGTATTAATTAAGAATCTGTCTAGGCATTAAGAAGCCATAGTGAAAAAAACACACAGACTTAATTACATTACAATCCATACCTGAACCAACTTTGAAACATTATTCTCATAGGTATTTTGGCCAGTCGTATAATAAAGCAGTAACAAAATCTGTGTCGTCTATAGGTAAGTACAAAGTTCATTTTCAATATCGTAGGCATAAAGGAAATCCAAACCAAAGGATGGAAAATCATTAGATTCAATAACATATATGATTTTTTACATAGGTTTCAAATTCGACCATAATTACCGTATAATCTTCACAATGAATAAGTTTTGGAGTTATTATGTTTTTATTTTTATAAAAAACTTTATTTTATTGTATTTTTATACCACTTAGTCGGAAAACAGGCGGTCCACCTAATGCAAAGCGGTTACCGTAGCCTATGAACGGCTTCAACACCAGGGGTGCCGTGCCACCCGCGCGTTGCCGACCCTGAAGAAATCTTTTCACGCCGTTTTTGAAGAACCCCATGTTGAAGTCTCTCGGGAAATCCATGAGTTCATTCCATAAAGTTGCTGTACGTGGAAGAAAGTTTCTTTTGTAACAGACTGTAGGTATCTACGCAACCATTTAGTTAATTTTCCGGTGGCCTGGACCCCTGCGCCTATTTGAAATAAATTGTTATACAAAAACGGAGATATCATTAAACATTTTGTTTGGCGATACCCTCGATAACTCTTCAAACTATTTTATGAACTTACTAGCTGTTATCCGCGGCTCCGCCCGCGTGATATAGCCTATGTCCTTTTCAGTACCCTAACCTATGTGTATGCAAAATTTCATGATGATCGGTTCAGTAGATACGGCGCGAAAGCGTAACAAACAAACTCACTTTCGCATTTATAATATTAGTTAGGATTAGGATTATGAACTATCATCATTATTATTTCGTGTAGGTGACACGGTCAGTCGACCATGCACACCCTGGTGTCAGAGTTCTGTGTTACCGCCTCTCGGCCTCTGACGTGGTTCCTATTACGACTACCAGATGGTAGCCGGGACCACCGGCTCAACGTGCCTATCTTATCTTATCTAATTTACTACTATGTAAAGTTTAAAGTGTGAACATGAAGCTTACCTAGCGCCAACAGTGGCCGTTTTTGACAGAAACGCTGAGAAAAGCGTCACTTTCTTACTTTATATTGTAAACAGTAGTTCATAAAATAGTTTGAAGAGTTATCTAGGGCCTTGTCGAACAAAATGTTAAATTATAGGTACCTACTTATATCCGTTTTCTGGCTTACGATTTATTTCAAATGGAGGCAGTCTGGACCCCTCAAAATTTACGCTTCACTTTTAAGGTATGAGTATGAAGATGAACTCCCTTCCCTGTCGATGTCGTGAGGTGCGATGATGCGGAGGCAAAATGTATTGAAATTCCTACATACCTATATGCGTATAAAAAAAATTACTTAATTGGGGGGTCGGGGAGCAGATTAATGAAATGTAAGTTTAATAAATAAGTTTGTAAGTACGTAAATAGTCAAGGGATTAACTATTTACGAACTTACAAACTTACTATCAAGGTTTGAATAGGTAAGGAAGTAACAAAACGAAAAACTTGTACCTACCTACTTAGTAAGTAATTTTTTATTTACACATAATTACAAATATAGTTAAACAAATAAAAATATAAATACTTATGATTAAAAAGAAAGAATAATAAAAAACATAAATCTAAACTAAATAAAAAACGGAGCCCAGATCGCTGTCATCACAGGGTAATGTACCCAAGAGACTGGCCGCATTTCCACGTTGAATCGCTAGGCTCAGCCGTTGTCCAAAATGAGCGCCAGCCCTTGGGTCCCTGGAGACGTCGATCAGACGTGCCGAGATCTCTCTGTACAATTGACGAGCCTCCGCACCCCATGGCCCCAAAGTCTCCACGGCGAAAGGCACAAATATGTAGGGCTCACCTAGAACCGCATATTTGCGCCTCTTAATCCCTTCTGCAGTTGCTGCAGCTGCACCCGCTCTACGGGAGGTCGCTTGTAGGTGGGATGAAGCTACAGTATCTACACACGTGGCATCCCAAACAAGCGACCGTCCGTTTTTCCAGGGGATGAGTGTCATGCCGTCGGGCCTCTTGCCGTCATCTCGGCTGATACCAGCAGGCTCAAGTACTGCCGGCACACCAGCGGCAGCAAAAGCCCGACGGATGACATCATTTATAGCAGCATGGCGAGAAATACGCCCTGCACTGCGCCGACAGGCTAGGCCGTGGTGACCCAGGGGATCAACATCTCCCCCGCAGCGACAGCGATGGGGCTCGTTTGTTCTAGCCCCTAACCGAAGACTTACAGCTAAACTAAATGTAGTTCGCTCCAGAAGAGTTCCTACCGCTGGTGACGGGATGGCGTTCAACCAGAACCCCGATTCTGGCTCACAGCTGGCAAGGAGACGAGACCGCTCCGCATCACTACTAGCACTTTCGAGTAAGTGAACTCGTGACTGTTGGCAGAGCGGCTCGTCCCATTGACGCTGTGAAGCCAGATTCAGGGGAAGACAACTATTCGGACCTGCTGCACTGAGCCAAGCATTTGTGGCCTCGGCCAGGTACGCAATCTCTACATCGCAAAACGATGGGCCTAAAATTTTACCAACGAGATTGCGGGTACCATGCACCGACGACAGAAATGCTGGCAGCGCTACACTAGAAATTTTTCTTATGCCAAGGCCACCGTGACGAACCGGCAGTGCTGCTTGAACCCAACTCCTGTCATTTAGAGGGCAGTTAAACAAATTGGTAATTGTCTCCCTGATAATTTTATCTAAAGAGGACAAGAGTTGGTCTTGGGCCCATAGCGGTGTACAACGGAGAGTGTAAGTGGTCTTGGGCACAAACAAGCAGAATTTTAAAATAGTATATGCCATATGAGGGTTAATTTCACTTAGACGCTTGGAGGAGTCCTCAAAAACATACTTTTGATCGTCTATAAATTTTGAGAAAGCATCCTCCAAGACTGGTGCTCCTAGGAGGCGAAGGGTCTGGTCATCAATAATTTTAATATTTGGGGCCAAAACGTTAAATTTTGAAATTAATTCGTTGCGAATATCTAGAGGCATACCTCCGCAAAAGTAAAGTTCACATTTAGAAAAATTTAACTCTAAACCGATTGCGCCGAAAGATTTAATAATTTTTTCAAGGTCTGAAAGGACTGACACAGCATCGCCCCCTAAACAGACGTCGTCTAAATACCAGGTGTTAAATTTAGAAACCAAATCTTTGATATGTGGTTTTATAGCCAAACTAAAAATAGCCGGTCCGAGGGGGTCACCCTGCTGACAGTACTTAGTAAACCTAATATAAATGACCAAAATTAAACATTTTAAAACACCACTCTTTTCGTATATTTGTCCGGTAATTTATGCTTATTATGACGAGTTATTATGACAAACTTAACATTCATGTCGAATCTATATCTTTGATCTCTCTAAAAACTTATATTAAAGTGTACCAGGTTTTACCTACTGGCAAGCGCAAGGTCGAACACAACCAAATAGGTGGTCTTTACGATCATACCAAAATCACAAGAAGGCGCTGGGTGCAGGCCGCATCCAACTGGCCGTACTAGAAATCTATGGGTGATACAATAAACCACGAGAAAAAAAATTTCTTCAACATCGATAAGGTAGACAAAGTTACCAACATCAATGTAAAAATGTAGGTAATAAGTAAAATGCGTAAGGACAATCCATTCACGTTCCTTAGCACAAAGAGTAGTTATTCGTAAGTGCGAACTGCAAATTATAGCACAGAGGGCTCTATTCGCCGTGGGAGCGCCCTCCGCCTTAGGGGAGTCTGTTCTCACGGCCCACCTGCCCTTCGCTGGTAATAATAACGGGACCCACGTGTCGTGATTTGGAGGTGGAAGTTTTGCATAAGTTTGACTGCGTTTTTAAGCTACTTTAGTTCGCACGATTGCCACAATTGCAAATCATCCGAACAAGGATTCCTCACAGCTTGCACTGGTGAGCTGATAAAAACTAAATGTTAAAGCATCGTCAATCATCGTCATCACAGCCGTATACATAGGCCCCAAGGATTTCTCCTCAGACCCCTCTGAAGAGAAATCCTTGAGCGTTCACCACGCTTTCCAAACAGGTTGGTGAGTGCTGTTTGTGTGGCTTATATCGGTTTCAATACTGCTGGCAATCGAAACTGTTTTTTAAGCGAGGGAAGTTTGCTGAAATGTGATATGGATGGGGGAAAATGGAAAAAAGTATTTGGGATGCCACTTGCTCGGATGGATTGGGGGTTAGATGAGAACATAGCAGTTCGGGTGGCCGGGCTTGCGTACCCGATGCCATACCTGCAACCACCGGACAGGCAGTTGAAGGTAACACCCCTAACCAAGCATAGTTATGGAGCTTAAATTTTGGAAACGAACTTATTCTCAATTCCATACTCATTCCCAACGATTTTCCCACTGGTTTTTCCGGTAAAATCCTCAGCTGTATTATGAATGACAGATTAGCAGTCTGCTGGAATTAACTGCCTGTGTGGTCCAGTCCAGTGGTAAAGGCATTTACGAAGATTGTGGGTTCAAATCCCACAAGTAAATATTCTTTGTGAAAGTTGTTTCCAGTCCGTTTAGGATTTTTGCAGGTTTAAATCACCTTATTATACAAAACTGGTACCGTGCTACGGACGGAAAGCACATTAGATTGTGGATCCTGAACGCTATCAGCGGTTATTTAAATTTATTCTGGGATTAGGTCTGGTCTACGCTTTGGGTTATGGAGTTCAGAAAGCAGTGGCCCTGTGTAAAAACCAGCAACCTCGTGAATCACCTAAGTAGTAGACCCTGGGCTCTGAAGCGTTACTGCTGGGGATGCAACCGGGAATACGCTCGGATTATGAATCATCACCATCCGAGCGTATTCCTGGTATTTATATCAATAAACCACGGTATAAACCATAGATTTAAAAAAATCGTCTTTGTATAAACCTCAGATTAACCTAGAGGTAAGATGATATGATAAGGCAAATATTTTAAAAGAGGTAAGTAACCTCGTTTATCTACACACATTCTACACTATAAACCGTCTATTAAAAGTTTCAGAAACAGCGTATTGCCAATATTAAAACAAACAGTGTCATAGTAATCAATCATCCATAATGAATTAAACTATGAGTAACGGAGGATATATAGCTCACGAGAAATCATACGATATTCTTCAACACATCTGGCAGTAGAAAAAATTAAAAAGATTAAATTTTACCATACACCTTTGCATATACGAGTATAATTAATGACTCTTTATTAAATTAAGTATTTATTATTGATTATACTTTGTTACTTTTTTTTATCACCAAAATTTTAGATTCCGCGCGGACAGACCTTTCCGAATTTCTCTATAATAAAATATGACACTAAATAGAACTAAATTGTCATCGAACAGAATAAATATTGCTTAGTATAAAACTTGTGATTTTTTATTTAAGCGATTGGTCATATTTCTTAAATGAAAATTCACAACCAGCAATATTTTTTCTATCCGATGACAATTTACTCGTAGTTCTTATATTTAGTGCCAGAAAAACAGTTTGTGGACTTGCCACCAAACTTAGAAATGTGAGGTAATTTTTATTTTATTTAAATAACTACTATATATTTTTCTATAATATTTAATGCTTTATCAAGAACCAAATGAAACATCGGTAAAATTGAGCCTCGAGGTATGATTTTCAATTAAATGCGTTCGCGAAAATCACCCATCTGTGAAAATTTCAACTGTCTAGCTATCACGGTTTATAAGATACAACCTTTGGCTACACACAGACAGACAGACAGCGAAGTCTCGTGAATAGGGTTCCGATTTTTCCCTTTGGCTACGTACCCTAAAAATTAAGGTATTTCAAATAAATAAATAGAAATAAAAGAAAATTGTTTTTTTATTTTCTTGTTGAGAATTATATATTTTCTTTGGTGAACGACTACTAATGGCTATAAATAGGTTTAAAAAATATACAGCTGCCACATCAAAATAGTAGGCTATAAATAACGCGGATGTAGTCGCACGAAAAAGCTAGTCGGAACTAAATATTAAACACAAAGTAAAAATAATAATAAAATTTTTAACATTAGAACCAAGACAATCTCGTGTTATTTGCCATTTCACACTGTTCTGCAAAAAAGTATTTGTATTAACAAACAATACACTTACTTCCGATACAGCAAGCTTTTCGAAGTTGCGGGGGCGAGCTTTCGCCAGGTGCTCCTCGGAGAGCCGGCGTGGGAATGTCACGTGCTAACCAAGACAATAATACAGCTTTGAGCACTGTTTGTCCTCCGATAGATTGCCTTAAAAAGATTCCTTACAAACGAATTTTTTTTTTTAAATCTATCCCTTACAATAATTTTATTTCAATCTGTGTCACAAACTTAAATCATAAATCGATAAGTAAATACAATACTGCGTTCCAATAACACAGACCATAGATGTTTGACGAAAAGCCGATAGTCTTAGGTGGAACTGGGCAGGACATATCTGCCGCATGCCTGACGAATATTGGCCCAAAGAGACCACAATGTGGATTCCACTAAATGGAAAACGGGAACATGGAAAGCCTAGGAAGAAGAGAAGAAGAGGATGGAAGAAAAACAGCGTTATGCTCAGACCTTGCTCCGCGCTAACACATGCTGAGCAAATGTAAGGTCAAGAGCAAATCTATTTTAATTATTTTCTTTTTTAATTGTGATTTAATTTTGGCAATGAATGATTTATAATTATTTTTTTTTATTAAGAAGAGATGGAAGGACGAGTGTTTCAATCTATTGACTAATGACTAGATTTCACTAGTTTGAGACGGCAATAGTTGGAATGATGAAAGGAACGCCTTTGCCCTGCAGTGGTACGGTATAGGCTAGAAATAGAATAGACAAGTAAATCTTAGTATTACCTATTTATTTTAGTTCCATACGCCACAAATTTGCAACTAATTCTGGTTCAATAATACTATGTATGATTTGTCCCTATAAAAGTATTTGTATTGTTGAACAATACAATTACTTCCGATACAGCAAGCTTTACGAAGTTACGGGGGTGAGCTTTCGCCAGGCGCCAGGTGCTCCTCGGGGAGGCGGCGTGGGAATGTCACGTGCTGACGAACACAATAATACAGGTATAAGTACTGTCTTAGTACTATTTGTCCTCCGATCACCTTGCCTTAAAAAAGATTCCTTACAATGATTTTATTTCAATCTGCGTGACAAACTTAAAACACAAATTGATTAATAACTAAATGTTAGTTTTACTTATAGAGTTATATACAATACAATTACTTTCGATCCAGCAAGCTTAACGAAGTTGCGGGGGCGAGCTTTCACCAGGTGCTCCTTGGAGAGGCGGCGTGGGAATGTCACGTGCTGACGAAGACAATACTACAGCTTTAAGCACTGATTGGCCTCCGATATACCTAACTATCACTACTTCCCTTAAAAAAGATTCTTTACAGTGTTTTTATTTCAATCTCAATATAAAAGGAACTATTATTATGCCGTGTGGTTCACGGTAGAGTAGGACCACTCCAAGTCTTCCGTGGATGTCGTAGAAGGCTACTCAGGAAAGTCAAGCTAAACAAATCTTACAAACATCTTACAAAATTTAAACCCTAAAAGTTCAAAGAAACACCATAATAAATTTGTTTTATGATTTTTAGTTTGTCCCAGTGACGTACTAAATCATATGTGTTTATTTTGATTCGCGCGAGTTTCAGCTAATTTGCATTAGCGACTATCTTTTAAATAAGTACTTATCGCGTTGAAAAGTTTTCTCGGATAATTTGTCAAAAGGAATATTTTAGGAACAACATAACAGTGTGACTTTTTTCCAAAGCTTGAAGACATGTTTGTGTACGAGTTAAATTAAGCTTTCGTTTTTTAAATCAAGCCTCACTAGTAAGATGGTATATCATTGATTTGTATATGTGACCCGTTTTTAGTTTAAGAAGATGCTAATGTATATGCTGCATACTATAAGTAATATCATCGTTTTTAAAAATTATTTTACAGCTCATACACCTTGTGAATTGCCCCTTGACATACCCTTATAGGAGTGACTCAGCCCATCAATATTCAGAACAACTAATTACTTTTCAAGTTCAGAACAGGGATGGTGCTACTCAATCCGTGTCCCTATAGGTACCTCATATTTTAAATATCTGATATTTCATTTCATTTCGTGTAGGTGACACGGTCAGTCGACCATGCACACCCTGGTGTCAGAGTTCTGCGGAACCGCCTCTCGGCCTCTGATGTGGTTCCTTTAACGACTACCAGATGGCAGCCGGGACCACCGGCTTAACGTGCCTTTCGAAGCACGGAATCATCTT
Source organism: Rhodophaea formosa (assembly GCA_963082605.1). Taxonomy (NCBI): domain Eukaryota; kingdom Metazoa; phylum Arthropoda; class Insecta; order Lepidoptera; family Pyralidae; genus Rhodophaea; species Rhodophaea formosa. The sequence goes on along the minus strand of OY720203.1, from coordinate 15,769,403 downwards.
TCTTATCAGACAATCAGGTGATTGCCTGCAATGTCCTACCTAACCAAACTGGATACAACTAACTGATATGATTTCTTTTAAATGAAGTCTGAGATAATATATTTCTTGATAACTGACTCAACAAAAAAATCTTTATTAGTTTAGTATACTAAAAGAGAAAATGTAAGTTAAATTTCAAGAAAAAAAACGTTGAAATACTTAGTAATGTACACCTACAAGCATAAGTTAGAATTGAACGATTGATCCTATCACCAATTTGTACAAAAAATGTGACACGCGAGTGAGTCAAGGTGTCATCTTGGAGCCACCCCACTCGCCAGGTGCAAGACTGCGCCACGCGTGGGAAACGCGTTACCTTCTTACCTTCATTCACTACTTGCACGATATTGCCCAAAAAGGAGTGTAATGTTTTTAGCAGTGTCGGATTTGCCATTAGTCTGAACCGGCATAATTATATTTTGGGCTAGACCAGTCGTCGCATAGCCTATGGGCGACATGTGTTTATTATGACGTATGTACATATTTTAAAAACTTTTCAATGATATATTAATATAAGTTATTTATTCTACTACAACTTAAAAAAATCTCTAGGTACTCTTAAGGATGTATGGATTAAGTGTCATAATAATAATAAGCCCGCAGGGCAGCTTGTGGCAAGCTGTTGGTGAGTAACGACACCACGGACCCGAGTGCTCCAGAGAGTCGGTCAGAGCCCTCACCCCCCGGCGTGTCTTCATCGGTCGGGGTGGAAACCCAAGAGGGCTCTCAGGACTCTCGGCTCTGGCTTGCCTTAGTTGGCCATCCAGAGAGGAGTCGTTAGAGCTGTTGCTCCAGGGGTGGAAGTGTTAAAGGGCATAACGCCGCGAGTAACTTCGGATAAAGCGCAGCACACCTCTCGACACCCCTGAGTCGCCCACACCGGTGTTGCCCCTTTTGTCGGCAGTCATCGTCGGCTACTTTGAGTGGCCCATCTAGTGGGCGGCAAGCCACCACCTGCCAATTGTAGTCAGTTATCATGATTATGGCAGGTGTCCGATCGTTTGCAATAACCCAACATTAAGAACACCCATATTTCAGCCCCATAGCCCATTAATGTCCCTTTTTAGGGTTCCGTAGTAAACTAGGAACCCTTATAGTTTCGCCATGTCTGTCTGTCTGTCTGTCTGTCTGTCTGTCCGTCCGCGGTTTTACTCAGAGACTATAAGTACTAGAAAGCTGTAATTTGGTATGAGTGTGTATATTAATCATGGCAAAAAAGTCGTAGAAAAAAACCTTGAAATAATTTTTTTTTTTGGGTAGCTCCCATACAAGTAAAGTGGGGGAGTAATTTTTTTTTTTCTCTATTTACCCATCGTGTGGGGTATCGTTAAAAAGATCTTTCAAAAATATTGTGAGGTTAAGAACACCATTTTTCGATTTAGGGATCCGTTTCCGAAATATTTGGTTTTAAAGTGCAAAATTTTGTTAGAGGTACGTGTCCCCCCCCCCCCCCCCCCTCTATCTGCTAAACGGTTATATATTCCGATACGACGTGCGATACGTGAAAAAAATTACAGCAATAGTATATATACTGAAGTTGAAAGGAAAACTATCAGAGCTGGGTACTAAGTGCAAACTAAAAAGTTATAGGCAACCAACTTATAAAATGTACTGGAAAATGTAAAATTTCATACAATCTTCATTGTTAGATGTTTTTGGTCGTTAGACTGTAAGGTGTGAGTGTAAACAGTGTGAACTCAAAGTTGTCATTCGCAACTACGGAACCCTACACTGCGCGTGGCCCGACACGCACTTGGCCGGTTTTATATAATGCAATAGTCCCACCACCTTTGGCCAAGACCTGTTCGAGGTCATACCATACATTGGTATTTCTAGGAATGGGTTCTGGCTGGAGACCTACATTACATCAACTTTTCCAAAAGCCTCTACGTGTTGGATCTATCCCCGCGCAAGCCTTCCAGGGTAACACCCGTGAGTCTCAGATAGATACAAATAATAATAATACTTAGATATAGTTTTTTTCTTTATATATTTGTAATAAAACTTGTTATAATCAGTAATTATAAGATGTCTTTATATTCAAATCTTCTTTTAAAAAATGTTGGTAGTCAAGTAGGTAAAAAATCCATGACAAAAATATCAAGGTTCTTTTACCTTTACCTTTTCCTGGCTTCTTCATGCAGGGCCGCGCTAATTACTTTTTCTTACCTTGAACAACAACTTTTGTATTATACGATGTACATACTTTTACCGAGCGATCGCGCAGCGTCTACTTTTCGGTTTGCGATAAAATGTTTTGTATGTCTGTCTGTCCCGCTCTGCCGGTGTCTGGCTGTCGCATTTTACAAGCAATTATCATGAAATTTTGGGATAATGGCGCTTAGCTATTGGGTAATTTCACCGACAGTGTTTTTTGAGGTTCTGCGCGTGAAATCACTATTTAAAATGTTCATCAGTAAAAATTTGTTATTTATTTTTAATATAATTAATAAAAAATAAAAATATGCCTATTTCTAATATCGGTGGCGTGTCCACGATTCACTTTTAAGCGTATTTACCTCTTTAAGTGGGTCGTATGGCAAACTTAGTACCTAAATTAAACATTATTATGTTGGTAAATGCATATAGCAACCATATTTATCGCTTTCATCACTTCTTTTATCATGCACACTTCAGGATCATGGCGCTAATGAACGTCCGCGCCAAAACTGCCATTTTGATGTGTTTTGTTTAAATCGATCTCAACGTATACCTACTCAATTTAAACGAACTATCTATTTACGCACATGGAGGTCAAGTCGTGCTCTAGCGTTTGCAGTGTAGTGATGTGTTCGATCCTGTCGAGTTTTCGCGCCAATACGTTAGTACGTTTTCAAATCTAAGAGGGGATACGAAATTATGCAATTTCGGTGGGTTGCTGTACGAATGAATGGTGGTCTTGTTCATTACAATTCGCGAGTATATTGTGTGTTATGAGGTTCCCTTAGCGCTTACACTTTTTTGTGACGAAAGCATAAATAGTTTTTGCGTTATTGTATATTTTCTTCATGGTTCTAATTTCGGTGGCGCAATTTCGGTGGCTTCGGTGGCATATTTAGCGCCACCGAAATTGCATCAATACTAAAATGGTTATGGATTAACATGCGACTTCCTTAAAATATTTACCCTTAACTTAAGAAGTTATCCGAAAAACTTTGGAGTTGGGCAAAGTGTAATGAAACTACTAATTACATTTTGTAGTTAGTAATTGCAACTAAATAATTATAACACGTAATTTAAAATATTTAAACAATAAACAGTGCGAGAAGTTCAACTTTTGTTTTTATATCAACATATATTTTCCTTAGGGAAAGTTGTTCCGTATGACCAGTATAGATATGTTCAAATATATGACAAGATTATAGATTTGAACAGTGAATCAATAGTTTGTTGTTTCTAGTGATTGTGTTTGGTAGATTTTTTAATGAAAAAGTTAAAAGAATTTAATTTTGTTTGGTAAATGAATAGTATAAATTTATATTATGTTGTCTTTATATTTCAAAGGAAAGCAATGTTTTGAGGGCCAGTGCCATTTGAAATAAGTCATTTAAAAGAAAAGTGATATATCATTTAAAATTTGAAGGGAGGCCCGATAACCCTTCAAACTATTTTTTGTACTACTGTTTACAATATAAAGTGAAAACATGAGGCTTTTTTTAGAGTTTTTGTCAAAATTAGCTAATTTTGGCAAAAACGCTTAGTTTAGCTTCACGTTCACACTTTGAACTGTCAATAGTATAGTTTATAAAATAGTTTGGAGGGTCATTTATTACCTCTCAATACGAATTTAAAGATTTATATTCTTTTCTTACAAAAAATTTATTGCAAATGGGACAGCATTGGACCTTGTAAAATGCATGTATTCCCTTAATATATAACTTTTAATAGCGCTTAGCTTCCGGGTGAAGATAAAATATACATTCACATTGATCTGATCATAATTTCTTTTTATTTAGTGTTCTCCTCAACATGAATCATCTAACATAAATGTTAACGGCGGAACTGTCACGCCCGTTGCAATTTCGGTGGGCGATTTTCTAATTTCGGTGGCCTGGCAATTTTGGTGGCTGTCATAACTTCAAAACAACTACAGTTTCACGTTTCCCTCTAAATATCTAGGATAATAGTGTGTTCCAGAATAACACAAGTTTATTTTTCGACCCGAAAACTTACTAATAAAAAATGCCACCGAAATTAGCAAAAACTTGAGCCTGCGTGAAATTACCCTATTGTATAAATTATAGTTCACTATGATTATAAGGCCAAATTTACAGCGCTAAAGTAGCTTTGTAAGATACTAGTAATACAGGTATGTATATACTGATACCACGAAAAAAATTCTATAACTAGACATCTTAGTTCTGTAGAAATAAAATACAGTGGCACGCCGCGCGCCGGGAGTGCCAATAGAAGTCAAAACTTTGAACAACTTACGAGTGATTTTTTTTAAATCGACAGGAAACATTATATTGTGCAGAAAATACTTTTAAACATAGGTTGTATCGATTTTTTGGTAACGGTGTTTTTCTTAATCTACAGAAATGCCCAAAGCGCGTATAGAAATTTTCACATTAAAAAATTGATGTCACGCACACATATGACACGCGATGATTGTCAAGCCGCCCCTCGGGTTAGGTGACTACGCCCACGCGTGGGAATGCGGTGCAAAGAAAAAAGGTTCGTGCGGCGCGGGCGCCATGGGCACCAATTTGATATCCTGCAAATCCTTCCTCGGCAATAGTTGATAGAAAAGCAATTTTTTTGCTAACATTGATGCAAAAAATGTAAAACATGTAAGATTTATACTTATAAAGTATGTAAAAAGAAGCCGAAGATAGATCTCGATGTCATGCAATTGGTGAGGCCTATGTCCAGTCCAGAGGACGAATATATAGGCTGATGATGATGTTAAAAAAAGAGCAAACTAAAACTATTATTTACAAATAAAACATTCATGCAGGATTTCATTACGATTGGTTTAGTGGTTAAGGCGTCAAAACGTTATCAAACTAACTTCTGCGTTTATAATAAGTTCTTTTGTATTGCGTGTGAGTAAGTGCCCAACACTGGTGTCCGATTTTTGAAGCTGCCATAAGTAAAAGACATAGCATAACGAACGACTGCCATCAATGATGACAGTCAAAGGGACAGTCAAAGACGCTTAACGTGCTCGAGATATTTATATGCCACTTGAGGTCACCCATCCAAGTGAAACTGCACCCGGCGTTGCTTAACATGCGGAAGCGCGTTTAACCCACTAGGTTAAGGATATGATAGGAGCTTTGATAGGAGGAGGCAAGGAAAACAAACGACCTCAATATTTAACTTTTTTCATAATCAATCACAATAATTTAACGGGAGTTCAAATTGTGCTCAGCGATAAAGCTAAAATTTCACAGGACAATGTTTAATACGTGAAATCATTTTGTCCTCACAACGCTTGTTTAATTGTCCAAATTAATTGGCCATAATTTTGACAATTAAACAAGCTTTAAAACACCATATTACTAAACTAGGTTTCTTGGTATGGTCGGTAAGCCAGATGATGAATGCAAGGAACGTATATGAAGCATGATAGTGCGAGAAGCATAAATGATAGAACTGGAATGAAAGATTATAGCAGACAAAGGCTCCAATAACGTTGGAGGTACAAGTAAAAGAAAAACTATGTTTCTTAGCTCCACTATCGAAGAGGGTCTATCAGTACATTTAAATATTCTGATGGTTCCCTTGGGGAACTGTGGCCACTCCTGAATATTTTTAGTAGATAAAGCTTAAAGGTAAAAAGTAGATTTAAGTAATTTATTATTGTATATAATGACTCTATAATGAATTTTTCGTTTATTACTTGAACTAGGTACCTTACCTATAGAAAGTTCTCCCATGCAAATCAACATCCCGACCCACCTGAGCATATACCTACCTGAGTACCTAATAAATACATATTAAGCAAAATAAAGCTGAGATCCTCTCATACCAACCTAACTAGGATCAACAGAAATACCCGAACTTCTCTTTAACAATCCTAATACTATTGTTACAGAACGGGGACTTGCGTAAAATATACGTATCTAATTGAGTGCTAAAACACTCAATTACCTTCGGAAGCCAACTGCAGGCGAGTGAGCATGGTGAGTCCGACACGCGGGATTTAGAGCAAGGGGGCGGCAAATCAAGTAAAGGTCGGTTTCGCAACCGTCCGGTCTCTTGCCATCCTCCCGAGCCAAACCAGTTGGTTCCAAAATAGCCGGCTTCTGAATGGAGACAAGATTACAAGAGACAAGAGTAGAGACTAGCATGACGTGCTATGCGTCCCGTACTCCTAGAGCAGGAGAGTCCGTGGTGGCCGAACTGGTCAACTGTGTCGCCGCAAGGACAACGATGTGGGACATTTGCCTTAGCACCTATGCGTAGATATATCGCCAAGCGAAAAATGTTATCGTCCGAAATGTTCTCAAGCCGAACGATGGCAACGTTTGCAGCCATAAACCAGACTCCCACTCCGCCACGGCTAGGAGACGAGCACATTCTACAGAGTTACTTCTAGAAGATTCAAGTAAGTTACTCTGTACAACTCTGCAGAGCGGCTCGTCCCATTGCCTCAGAGAAGCAGAGAAATCAGGAAATTTGGCCACCACCAATTTTTGGCCTCTGTAAGATAAACAATTTCATCAGTGATTTTTAATATTTTGTACGCAAGATGGGAAACACTGTGAACAGAGGACAAAAAGGCGGGAAGAGCCACACTAGAAATTTTGCGTATTCCTAAACCACCTAACCGTACAGGTAGGGTGGCTTGAGTCCAAATAAAGTTATTTGAATGTATGTTCAAAATTATCGAAAAGGTGTCTTTGATTACACTATCTAATTTGGAGAGCAGGTCCGGGTCATTTTCATAAATGGCTACAGCGTAAATTATCAGTAAAATTAGGGACAAATAAGCAATGTTTTAGTACAGTAAAGGCAAAATTACTATGAATGTTTAAAAGACGATCGGAAGCTGACTTCAAATCTTGTAATTTTTCTTCAATAAATTTGGGGAATGAATCATCGAAAATTGGGGAACCTAGAAGACGGAGTGATGACGTATCAAGTACTTTTATATTAGGCGCTAAAGAGTTGAATTTAGTAATATTTTTTATTTAAGGCGCTGTAACACCTTATAATAATAGTACGTAATGGTAATCGCGCAATAATAGGACGTACTGGTAATGAAATAAGGTTAAAAGTGGCAATGCCGGTAGGCGATTTCAGTTTGAACCCGTATCTGTCATTTCGGCCGCTTTTTGTCGGTTTTAATTTAATAATTCCTTAATTATAACCAAATATTGTAATATTTTTAGGTATCCATTTTGCTCAGTAAGTTTTACTTTCTATAGATGTAAAAAAAATGGTAGGTAGTTATCGCGGAAAATATCCAGTAATTCGCGACGAAACCTTTTCTGGATATAGCTTTTTGTCATTTTATTTTCCTAGGTTTTAAATATTTTATTCAAAATATTTTGATGTAATCATTTATTTTGATCTTTGAACTGTACTTCTTTTTTTTTTTTCATGCTAGTATTCCATGAAAAATAAGGCTAACTGCGCGACGAAAAAATAGACGTTTTACGGCAGTTCGTGAATTACAGCGCCTTAAGAAATCAAAGGCAATACATACATTGTTAACAAACAATTCACACATAGAAATTTTTTAACTTAGGCCGATACTGTTACTTAAATACTTTTATAATGTAATCCAAATCTTTATAAACGGTATCGATCGGCAGTGTCTCCAAAATTCGCGTCATACTTACTAGATACAAGTGTTGAATTTGGAATTTATATCTTTTTGATGATTGGATGAATGGCAAGGCTAAAAATAACCGGACCTAATTCTTTAAACATATTAAATAATTCGTGAAATCTCTTTATTTATTGTAAGCGATGTGGTAAAACTGTTGTGGTTGTATTAGTACCTAGTAGAACCGTTGTAGTGACTATACGCTCTTTGCGTAGTGGCTAAGATGCTCTGTAATGTACTGCTGGAAACTGAATCACAGAGTTTTTCGTTCTAATGGCCTATTTGACAGCAGTTAAAACATAAATAATGGATGGCATTGTGATTATTGTACTCGGGCGTTCAAACTAGCCAGCGCGGGACCATAAGGAGGAGCTATTTGACAGTCGTTGAATTTCATTAGCTGAAGACGGCTCGAGCAGTTGTGACGACGATAGGGGTTGCTTTAAATCAGGTAATAGTTTCTTAATTAATTTCGAAACAAATATGCATAGTTTTATTATACAATTCTTACCGGTGGCACCCATTGGTATTATCTACTCGTACTTAGTGGTTTTTGTTTTTTTTTTAAATTTTCCAATAATATATAGAATAATATCGATAAAGAATACAATAATGTCAAAAATTTTAAGATATAAGTATATGATTAATTTCTTTGTTCAATTGTGAAAAAGAGGCGAGCGAAAATCCGAGGCAGGGATAGTAATGTTAACATACATAAAAAAAAATTATGTATGTTACGCGATTACTCAGTCAGTTATGGATCGATTTTAGTAATTCTTTTTTTGTTCGATAGGTAATGAGAGAGAGGTGGTCCCATAAAATGTTTGTCACAATTACTGTATTCGGCACTGTTTGAAAAATAAACAGACACCCAAAAAAATTGTAAAAGGATGCTGTTTGGTTAAAACTTTGTGTTACGTGATTACTTAGCTAGTTATGGATCGATTTTAGTGATTCTATTTTTTTTCATAGGTAATGCTCCAGAGGTGGTCCCATGAAATTTTTGTCGCAATGTATCAAGCACTTTTTGAAAAAATAAACAAAAACCCGAAAATATGATAAAAGGATGCCGTTCGGTTTAAAATTATTTGTATTTTATTCTTATGCGAATCAAGACAAATTGATGAGAACGTTTCTTTTCTGTTTTGACTGAACTTTTTAAGTGGTCCTATATTTTTTTTATCGAAATGTATCCATTGCTTTTAGAAAATATCAACAAAAGCCAAAAAAAATGTACAGGTATGCCGTTTGGTTTAATTTTATTTCTGTTCTAGATTCTAGATTCTATTTCTTGTTATAGAGGAACAACGTCTTAAGAGAATTAATCTCTTAAGACGTTGTTCCTCTATATTCATTGAACTACTACACCCATTTACGTATAGGTTTGAAGTCGGTTTTACTTTTTTGTTAAAAATAATTATTCAAATTTTTAATAGCTTTTACACAAGATTTCGTTCACGTTAATCGTAGCCTATTTTTAAGTAAAGTTCATACAGCAGTTTTTGCGCGAAGCAGTTCTATACAATCTCCGTTTTGCAAAGGGCAACAACAGGTTCCTTAAAGTTTAGTTAGAGACATTTTTATTTAAGTAAACATTATTAATCCATTCTAAGGCGAAAAAAAAATATTTTGTATGTAAAGTTTGCTTTGCCTTTGAAAGAAACTTACTTGACTTGAAGACATCTAAAATTAGCACAAAAGAAAATCGATTGGCTCATTTAACAGTTTTCTTGCCAACAGAAAATTAGGGAATTCGCTGTTCATAGGGAGTTCTCCATTATAAAATCAACTTGTTATAAATACAGGTAAGGTAAATAAATAAATATATACAGACAAAATACACAGATTGAGCTAGCCCCAAAGTAAGTTCGATACTTGTGTTATGGGATACTATACAATACTATTTTTATTACAAGATGCATCTGCCATGTTCTAAGCCATTGTGTAATTTTCGGAAATAGTACAATTAAGTTGTTTCGAAAAATACTATACATTACAGAAATGTTCTTTATGTTACTGTTAAATAAATAAGAGTCTTTAAAACATGACTGTGGGTTAATGAAACGAACTGCAGGTAAGTTCCAAAGTAAGATGACATGAATAATTTCAGGCCTAATTACGAACAGTTGCACACAAAACATTTATCTACATATACACTATAAAGCTTCTATAATGTTCCAGAAACTATACTAGCAACAATTTATACTCCATTCTCGACTAAAATGCCATATTAAAATTATAAATCTGATTGACTGATATTTATTGTAGCCAGTTTCTGAAATCGTTACTGACACATTTTTTCACACATTGAGTCTGTGATGTGTGTAGCTAAAGTATTTTTTGATTGGGGTGGCAATTGTTAAAAGTGGCGTTATTTACGATTAGTCCGAAACAAACTGTCAAATGTATGGGCCACTGCCGAAAAACTGTCTTTACGGATTTTAGGGCATAGAACACACGTCAATCGAGTTTGAATTTGTGGTCCCCAACAGAAATTAAAACGTAATTGTGGGTTTTTTTTTTCATATTACCCTCACTCCATTATTTGTCTTGTCTATGATCTTTATTGCCTAGACAAAACATAAGGCAGTGGGTCGTCTGATACTAGTAATAGTATCTTCTTCGTAGTAAAGTTGTAACATGAAAACAGAAAAAAGAAAGAAAAAAGAAAGAAAAAGACAATAAGGAATAAATATTCGTAATCATATAAAGCCCTTCAGGCGAGTAGGCGACCAAAACTGTTGATAAGAGTTTCTTTCGGCGTTTCTTCTCTGCAGTGGTCGGTTCCGAAACGCTAGTAGTCTGTAGCTTTTGAATAATTAATAAATACATATATCTAATGAGATAATTTTAAATATGATATGACGTGAAAAAGTGCCTGCAAAGGCCTATTTTCTGAATAAACGTTTAGATTTTGTTTTTTAATTTTTTTTTGTAGTTTGTGGTATGGGCTTTTACATGAAAAATATTTTAGGAAAGATTTAGGAACACCTTAAGAAGACCCTGGGTGCGCATGTCTCTATACAAACAGAAAAAGGGAATCGAAGTAATATTTGATCATTTTTGGATAAAATTAAGCAAATAATCAATTAGTATTAGTTTTGTTCCATCATCATCATCATGAAACAAAACTAATACTAATTGATTAAATATTAAATTAGTTTTCTTAAATAGGAATACATAATTATTTAATATTCATTTGTATTTCCACGTGCGCGTTCAGGATCCTAATTGATCAAATATTAAATTAGTTTTCTTAAATAGGAATACATAATTATTTAATATTCATTTGTATTTCCACGTGCGCGTTCAGGATCCTAATTGATCAAATATTAAATTAGTTTTCTTAAATAGGAATACATAATTATTTAATATTCATTTGTATTGATTGCCACGTGCGCGTTCAGGATCATAAGATGCCATACGGATGAGATTGGGATGGGACCCCTCCCAACTTAACTCCTTAAAATAATCGACTTCAACCGAACTACTGGACCAGTTTTGATGAAAATTCAATTGAAGTATTCTAAATATAATTATTTAATCAGATTATGACTTATGAAAACAAACATTTAAAAAAAGAGCAAACCTCCTCTTCTGTCAACCCGGTTGCAAAAGACAGAATTATTTAAATCATTCTTCTTCCTTTTTGAAATCGCTCTATAACGATTGGATCACTAAGTATCTAATATATAAAAAACAAAAAACAAACAAAAAATAATGCAAGCTTTTGTATTTTTGGTGGCGCCTAATTTGCCGACTTAAAATTTTACTAACCTTGTTCTAAATATGTTACTCACAAGACATTTTTCTTTTCTCAAACCTAATGCTTGGAAACGAAAAAAATAGTACATTGTGTGCCAAGGGCGGTATAGAAGACATTACGTTAAACGAGCGACTACTAACAAGCACGAGGCGAAGCCGAGTGCTTTTAGTAGTCCGAGTTTGTAATGTCTAATACCGGCCGTGATACACACAATGTTTTTCATCTCACCTAGTAAATAGTAGAGTAAAAAAAAATATTTTTCATATTATATTGGTTAAAATTGTATAGTATGAATATAGTTTACCTTGAAAATTAATATTTATGCGTCGTCAAGCTGGCTGATTATATTACCTAAATCAACATTATTGACCATCTATTAATTTATGATAGGGAATGTATTCCATGCAAATTAATGAAGATTACAATTACTTATAAATATTTTGCCTAAAAATAAACAGCGGCAAACTAGAAAGAGCAGAAAATGTATCCGAGGATTCCACAGATAATGAAAATGTTTTATCCTAAAAGTGGAAGTCAAGTCAAAGATCGATGAATACAAACAGCCAGCCACTACGGCCATTAACAATTCCAAATTTGAATGAATGACAAAAATCTCGCAGTAAATTTAAAATAAAATCGGTTTCACAAGCAATTCCAAATTTGAAAATACGACTTGAAAACTTTTTGGATGTAGAAGATTTGACAGGTGTGCATGGTATAGTGCCCTATTAAATTAAAAAAAAAACTTAACGCGCTCTCGGGCTTTATGGAATTTGTATGAAATCTTATAGCTCGTGGTCGTAATAGCGACCATCCAGCCCACTTTGCTTGTATTTAATGACACTGTTTAAGGGTAGGTGAGATGAAATTTTTTTTTTAATCTATATTTGAAATCCTAACATTATTTTGACAACCTTGGTTGGGATAAATGGATTGCTGTACTGGCCAATACACGCCAGCAAAGTAGGTATTATGAAAATCCATATCTGTCGTGTTTTGTTTTAGCGGCCAGCAAAGTAACTCTATGAAAACTCATATACCTATGTCGTGTTATTTGAAAATGGAACGACGGGTTTGCTGAGAATGGCTGCGAAAGATTTTGACTATAGAGGTTACAAATTCTAATTTTAAATTTGACCTGGCTAGTAAGTAAGAAGAAATATAAAAGAAACCCAAGATTTTGGCGCGATAATTTCTACATATTGTTGTTTATGAACATTTTATGAATATTTATTGACATATTTGCATCAATATCTCATGCTGGTCTAGGATAAAAGAAAAATCTTAGAGATCTTAGAGAATCTTAGAATTATTAGCAGGCAGAGGGAGGGGCTAAAACCTAAGGAGAAGAATATGTTAATAAGTTATGCAGCTAGCAACCCATCACTATTTTAATTGCATTTTCTACCTTAAAGCCCACTAATACGCTAAACGTGGCTTTTGAGGTCCGTCTTACTTGTTAGGGTAAACACGTGATAATATAGGTATATGTATGTCTGTTTGTCTATATACTAATATTTTTAAATTTCTGCGCTATATTTGTACAAGCCTTGGCCGCTTGGCCGCAATCAGGCATTGATGGACTAACGTATGTGTGCCTCGGCTCTTCGTCCGTCAAAGCGTCTATTGCCAGCCGCTGCAGTAGGTAATATACTATTGCTTACAAATCGGGTTTTTTTCAAGTTATGTATGTAGGTAGGTACTTACTTAGTTATTTTTCGAACAGACAGATTATTGTTAGTAAATTGGCATCAATAAAAATATTAAAACATTGTTCCAAAATGTTATGTGTTTAATACGCTTGCGTGCGAAGCAAAGTGTTCTTAGTTAAAAATAATAAAGTTACATTATTTTTGCCGAATAAAAATTAAAAAATACTTAATTGCACAAGCGTTTTTACTGCGTTATAAAACTCAAAGGTGACTGACTGACTGACATAGTGATCTATCAACGCACAGCCCAAACCACTGGACGGATCGGGCTGAAATTTGGCATGCAGGTAGATGTTATGACGTAGGCATCCGCTAAGAAAGGATTTTAATCAATTATACCCCCAAGGGGATAAAATAGGGGATGAAAGTATGTATGAAACTTTGTCAATTTTAACATATATCTTGACATAGGTATTTTGGATTGCATTTGCTTTGTTTCGGTTTAGTAGTTTTGGTTATAGACTGTGCTTTGTATTTGGCATTTGTTTTGTTTTCGTTTGGTTTAAGTATAGTTTTTGTCGAAAAGTCGAAAGTTGAAGAATGTACTGTCGTCCCTATTGTTGGTGACGGTGCATGTTTGCGCTTAGCTTTATGACAGATTAGTTAAGAATATTGTGTACAAAGAAGTTTTGTAGGCCCTAATTTTTTACACCCGCTAAACAAAAGTAAAGCCGCAACAACTATACTTTTTAAAGTGAGCGAAGCCGCGGGCAAAAGCTAGTTATTTCTAAATTAGTGAAAAATCGGTGTTTCAATAGTCGCAAAATGACACGGTGTATTTAAAAGAAAATTACATACTTAAATGCATTACATGAACCCTAAATAAATTACATACCTACTTCATTTTTTTAAAAGTTTATAAGATTTAGGACAATAATTTCTTCTTCATCTTTGAGTGTCTCTCCATTACTGGAGGTTGGCCGACAGCTTCCCGAACTCTCGTCTATCCACCGCCAGTCGAAACAGTTGTTCAGGTCTGGCAATTCCGTTCCACTCTCTTATGTTTCTGTATATGTATAGATAGGTAATCATCTCTTATATAAATAAATAAATATATACGGACAAATCACAAAGATTGAGCTAGCCCCAAAGTAAGTTCTAATGAAAGACTTGTGTTATGTGATACTAACTCAACGATACTATATTTTATAACAAATACATATATAGATAAACATCCAAGACCCATGTCAATCTGAAAAAGATCGTTTTCCATTTTGACCTGACCGGGGATCGAACCCGGGACCATCCGTGTCGCAGGCAGGCGTGATGACCGCTGCGCCACGGAGCTCGTCAGGTTAAATATGATATGATAACAATCTTTACATGATATTAATTTTATTGGAAAACATGTTATTTAAAATCATTATTAGTTAAATAATTTCTTTGTTTTCTTAATTTATTTATTTTTCTTCCAATTACCACCATTGAATCAAACGGAAGTCGAGCATAGACCTTTTTATTAAAGTAAGTAATTACTTTGTGCAATACAAAAAATTTACCCGTTCCAATATCAAGATTCCGAAAGTTAACCTTTTGACCTATGTTAGCAAAGACGCTTACGCACTCCCACCAGCAGCTGGGGGTCCAAGCCACCCCCGTTCCCACGCGCAACCCCTACATCTGCCATAGGCCGGCCCCTTCTTAAGACCACTCACATAACTTATTATTTTTCTTCAGTGCCGTGATTTCTTCAACAGTCATTCGGAGACTACAGCTCGTGGCGACCACAGCTCGTAACTTATTTTTTTTTAACGTTTTTTTTTTAGTTTGTATTTTACAGTTACGTTTTCTTTTATTTCAAAATGAACGCAGTGATCGATCCAAAAGCTAGCATCGCTTTAAGTTTGTCAAGTAAGTGTGTTTTTCCGCTAAATTATTACGTTTTATTTTTCCGGTTTACTGTTTGCATTTGTGTAAGTAATGATTTATTTTTCGGATCCTTTAATGTGCAAAGCGATTTATTCGTCTTCTTTAATGTGTTTTTTTTCGCTATAGGTATGAGTACGTATTTAACTGTACCTACTAACCTATGTTTAATTATTTGTACTCGATGCTAACGATTATGAATTGCAAGGTTCATACTAACTTATTGTATTTTTCACTCGTTGCGCGTATTAAGTACGGGTCTGGTTACAGATCGTGCATTAAAATGGGTACCTAGTTAAATATAGTTTTATCTACTAGGGAACCACTTGTTACCAATGTCGATTTCACTACAGAGCCATCAGATATTTCTCTTAGCCTGCTATAGCTAAAGCTGAATTCGTTTTTGAAGCTACTGCGAAATATTAATTAATTATATATCTCTAATATTTATAGTAATTTAGTCTATTTGACTGATTTTTTTTTAATTTGACTTTTGTTAACAAAAAATATATATATTTTATTTAAAAAATTGTGATTCGTGCTATAATTCGGTACATTTATTAAATAAAGGAGCCAATTCTATTGAGTTCAAAGTGCAAAGTTTGAAAGCTATTTAAAATTATCTCCCATTACAACACGCCTTTATCAAAATAATTTAGTTCTTTTTAAGCCAGAAGGAACTGAGCATAATGTTACTACTATTCTGAATAATATTCGTCATAAAATGTATAAGGTAAATATCTCATATTTCGGTATGTTAAAATTAGTAATTTTTTAAATATAATTATCAATATGATAAGCTTTAAAACTTTTGTGTGATAAATATGGATTTTGTCTGTAATTTGAACTTTTACGAAGATCATGATTTTATTTTTAAGGTTCCGTACAAAAAATGAAAAACGGAACCCTTATAGGATCACTCGAGCGTCTGTCTGTCCGTCCGTCCGTCTGTCACAGTCGATTTTCTCCGAATCTACTGAACCAAATTAAATGAAATTTGGTAAGATGGTGTAAACCTATGACCCAAACACGGATATGCAAAGTAAATATATATTTTTTTTAAATAAGGGTCAGTTTAGCGGGTCCGAATAGAAAATGTTAAAAATAGTTTTGCAAACCTTACCGTGTTATATATCAAATGAAAGGGCTTGTTATGAGGATCTCAAAAATATTTTTTTTTTGTTCGGGAAAAATCAATACTTTTGATTTTATTCACGAAAGACGGCAAAATTTGACCATCCCCCCCTCCCCCCCTGATCTCCGAAACTACTGGGATTAAAATTTCGAAAAAATTACAATATTTAGTTTATTGCTTGAAGAGATTACAGGAAAAATAATAAGAATTCAGTTGAAAATAAAGTGGTAAACTCACTATAATAAGTTCACCTAGGGAAATAGTTCACTAAAACACCACTAGATAGCGCTAGTCAATTGAATAAAACATTTTTGCACATTGTGTGTGTGTTCACGAAGCGTATTGTACGGAACCCTCATTGCGCGAGTTTGACTCACACTTGGCCGGTTTTTATTTATCTGAAAGAAATCATTATTCTTAGAAACAAATTTTGGTAGTTCTGCAATTTAATAAAGTTGTTAGGTTTTTGCAAAATTTTCTTTAAAAGCTTTCATAAACTTGAATTTCTAATCGTCAGGTCATTTTTAATGCCGCTTTTAATTTTTTTGAATAAGGGAGAAAATCAGTATTTTTAGTAACCTATATCATGTATAAAGTGAGATGTCTCTTATTAAGAAAAAAAAATATTTTTCTTACGAAACATCTTTTCAAACAGTACTTATTAAATCGGAATAGAAAATTGCATCTGAGTGAATGACGTCACAAAACGCGAAGTCCTACCTACTCATAGAAGTAGGAAGACGATATTTTTTAAATCTCTGAGTTTACTCAATACTTTATTTGCATCCTTAATGTACATTTCGAGTATTTAGGTCTTTTGCAAAATGGGCGCAGTAATTGAAGAGGGTTGCGCGGTTATTTCAGTTTTACCTAAATTTAATTTTCAATTACTTATTTGTAATTAAAATTCTTAGTTTTTGATGGTTATTTTAATTTAGGATGAACTAATTTCAATTACCTAAGAATCCTAACGCCTAATATTAATTTGATTTGAGCAGTTTGTGCGGCATATAATTCCAGTGTGCAAAGAAAAGCCCGTCTATTTCAATACACTGCGGGCGGTCGTTGAGCAATTTAAAGTTACCACTTGTAACATCTTTGGATGTGGCGGCTGTTTTAAAAAATCTAAACAAGAGTGAGTTATTTAAAATATAACTCTTCTAAATTTATAATTTCTCAATTTTTATCTTTTTGAACTTTCAACTGACTTATTTTTTTTTTTATAATTATGTTCAATAATTGGTAATCAGTGGAGACTAGAAAGACCTGATGATGATGATGATGAAATGGTAATAGAACATTAACCGCCTGAAAATGGGGGCACTGGTATAGCAAAATACAAGTTTATAAGTAATTAAAGTTTTCAAAATGTTCATTTATAACTTGTAGAGTCTTACCTGTGCCGTGCTTATATTTTGAGCTTATTAAAAAACAAAAGATGTTTATGGGTGGATAGAGTTTCAACGATTTTTCGGCTCTTACAGTAATGAAACGTTTTTATTATCTAACTCCTCAGCTTCGAAGAAACTGATGAGTGTTGACCCCCGTTGACTGAGTATGCACTGATCAGCCTCTACTAAATCGCCAACATACAATCAGGCAAATTTCCAAGAGTTGTTTAAATAACATTAAATTAAGTTCAAAAATGCTTTGTATCATGTTTGCAGTTTGTATCATATTTCATTCCAAATTTCAACATAGATATTGTTAAAATTATACTACCAAAAATCAGAAGCCATGTATGTATAAGTCATGAGGTCGTTATTTTGTTGCTTTAATACTCACCCTGCATTCATCTTAGTTAACATAATGACAAAAACGAAACTTTTTTAAAACCAACTTACCTAAGTCTAATAGGGTTTGTCCATTCGGCATGGTGTCAAAAATGCTGACTGCGATTACTCGTTGGATCGCTATACCTACTTTCGCTGCGCAAAAAGCAGCCAGCCCTTTTGACACTAGCGGTGGCAATAAGCCGTGGAAAGTTGGTCCAAATGTTTCCATCCCAAAGGCACAAATATGTAGTCCCCTCTAAGAGATGCGCATACTTGCGACATTTTGATGGCGCCAATATGTCAACAAATTTAGCGTCCCAAACTAAGACCCTTTGGTTACCAGATTTCGTCAGGCCTCTTGTCAACCCGTGCTACGCCTCTATGTTTTAGAGTGCATGGAATGTTGATGGTGGCAAGAGCCCTTCTACTCCGGTCTTCCGATCCGCGAGCCGATCGCAGAGCAGAAACTTGATTTCTAAAAACGTGCCGATGTTTTAGGATGAAACTGCACGAAGTCAGTGGCTTGACTCCTTTTCCGAGACTGCAAGGAGCCGGGCACGGATTACGGCATTACGAAAATTTTGATTCAAATTGTTTAGTCCTTCGCACTAAAAGAGTATTGGAACTTTATGTAATATTGAACAATAAAAAATGCAATTTCATATCTAATTTCAAATAAACGGGCCTTTTATTATATAAAATATGCCACTCGGCACTTTCAGGTCTTTTTAACCGACTTCAAAAAGGATGAGGTTCTCAATTCGTCTGTATGTTTTTTTTTGTATGTCTGTTACGCGATTACTCAGTCAATTATGTATGGATCTATTTTAGTGATTCTTTTTTGTTCGTTGGTAATGCTCTCGAGACGGTCCCATAAAATTTTTATCGCAATGTATTGAGCACTTTTTGAAAATATAAACAAAACCCAAAAGATTTGTAAGAGTATGCCGTTCGGTTTAAACTTATTTGTATTTTATTCTTATGCGAATCAAGACGATGATGATAAGATCGTTACTCCTCTGTTTTGACTGAACTTCAAAGGTGGTTCTATAATATTTTTATCGAAATGTATCTAGTGCTTTTAGAAAAAATCAACAAGAACCAAAAAAAATTGTACTAGTATGCCGTTTGGTTAAATTTTATTTCTGTTGAATTTTTCGTTGTTCCTCTACTTTGATTGAACTACCACACCCACTAAACCCTAATTTTATGTTCCAGTTTGTACACATATACGTATAGGATTGAAGTCGGTTTTACTTTTTTGTTAAAAATAATTATTCAAACTCGTTATATGAAAATTCTGGCGAATAATACATAAACCAAATTCAGCTTATTAGAAACTTCTTTAACAAAATATATTATTTCGTGTACCTATATTATTTATTTAGCAAATGAAATTTTATAAATAAAATCAACAAAAAATATCAATAAAATCCTTGATTCGTTAAGTGACTTAAAAAGTCGAAACAAGAGATAGGTACTCAATACAAAAAAATATTGCTGTTCGTGAGACTTTTAGAATAGTTTTATACCAAATGCTTACAGTCTTTCGCACTAAAAGAGTATTATGTCAGTATTTATAGTTTAATTGTAATTTTATATCAGTATGAACAGTTCTGTGTGTAAGCAATCTATCGATCAGCCTTTGTTGGCAGATTTTAGCATTTTATATGTAGGATAATTCCTGGGTCATTGCAACTGTTCCACAACTGCCTTGCCACTGGCATAGGCCTCCCCCGTAGTCATTCATATATCACGGTCCGGTGTTTTCCTGCGCCATGTTGGTCCAGCAACGTCCTTAAAATCGTGTGCCTATCGGCTTCGTACTTACTCGTTTTCTTTCCCTTCTCTAGGATACCATTCCGTCACTGTTTTTGTCCATTTTCCGATTCGGCTCCTAATGAAAGGTCCAGTCCATTCCATTTTTGTTTCCTGACGGTGTATGCCACATCTGTCACCTTTGTTCTTTTTCTTATATTCACTAGACTAAGTTTTTCTATCTTATTTCTGTTGATTATGCTTCTCTCGATATTATGTTGAAATGAAATTTTGTTCAAATTTGGAATTCATATATCGCTTTTTGAACGTCATATCTTTTTTTAAATTTTCAAAATCGAAAAACTACTAGCGTTTTGAAGAGACCACTGAGTGAGTTGACAAACCTTTAGCCATAGGTCATACAAGGTAGGATGCAAAAATTCAAAACCCGTCTTTTCAGCTCTAGTGGTACATTTTTATGTTTTGTTACTTCTTTTAGTGATCAAACCTTTCGCCATGATGTATTAACACGGTTTTGGATCTCTTTTATAATTACTTAATTGGAAGAAATTATTTGGCCGTAGTTGTTTATATTCTTCGACATATTCTACGTTGTTTTTGTTGATATTGATAGGGATTTTAGTTTGGTTAGTCATTATTTTTATTATTGATATAAGTACTCATATGGAGTCCCATTTTTCGCTTTCTGGTGCTAGTTGTTCCATCATTATTTACAGATGTGATGCGTTGTCTGATATTAAAATGAAGTTATCGGCAAATCTCAGGTAAATGAGTAATTCTCTATTTATTCTTATTCCATATTTGGACCAATCTACATTTCTAAATATTTCTTCTAAGGAGCAGAGAATAGCTTTGGCGACAGTGAGTCCCCTTGTCTTACATTTTTTAATGAAGAGAGGTGGTTCTGAAGAACTCTGACACCAGGGTGTGCATGGTCGACTGACCGTGACACCTACACGAAATGATGATGAATAAAGAAAGGTTTACACGTCTTTTCTGTTCTTACTTTAGCACTCACATCCTTATATTTTTTTTATTAATCTTATGTTCTTCCTATGAACGTCTTGCTTCTGTAACGCTTCCCAAATCTTTACATGTTTGCATGTGTCAAAAGCTTTATTGTAGTCTATAAATCCATTCAAGAAAAATATAATGCGTATAATCTATTACAGATTATACGCATTATATTTTTCTATTACTTGTTTTATCGAGTGTATATGATCTATTGTTGAGAAGCCACAACGAAATCCTGCTTGCTCTTTCGGTTGATTTTCCTCTAAAATATTTGTAATTCTTCCCAGTATGATCTTTGAGAATATTTTACATAAATTGGACATCATACTTAGTGGTCGGTAGCTTCCAATTTCATCTCTTCTGCCCTTTTTTTGGAGTAATTTTATGGTTGATGTTGACCATTGTTCTAGTATTTCTTCTCTATTGAAAAATTCCAGCAATGTCTTCATTATGACTAAAGAAGTTTCTTTAAGGACTTCATTGGATATCCCGTTTTCCCCTGGAGCTTTTCTGATTTTTTAAGGACAGTATGGCAATAAGTGATAGATACTCACTAAATATCAATAAAGTACGGATAAATATTCCATGCGCCAGTAAAAAAAGGATGCATGCGCTTGCGCAGGCCTATTCAACACCACATGCGATTCGACGGAGTGGACTGCATGTTTTGCCCGACGCGTTACAGGTGCGGGGGCGCTGTCAGTCAGTCGAACGCGAGCCGTGACACAGGACGAACGTGCGTTGAATTTAGAAAATTTACCGTGCGCGGGGGCGCTGAGACCGGTCGGCGGTCGCACGCCCGACCTGCCGACCTTACGTACCGTTCGCCGTACGCAACTACTCTCGTGCTTAACCAAGTGCATCTATAAACACACATTCGCAAATTGTGACTGGCGATTTTGGATAGATGCATCGGATTCCTATATCTGGAAAGTGCAGTCGGAACGTCTGGAATCATGTACGTATTGGTCTCAAAAACGGGCATGTGGATGTGCTTCTTAAAGAACCTCATCATTTAGTATTCACATGAGTTTTGGTTATACATGATAGTGTTTGGGGTCATTAAGTCAAAGTAACTAAATTTAAATTTGTTGGTTCGAGTATGGTTGCAACAATGACTTTGTAATGTACCTAAAGTTTAACTTTTGAACTGGTCATCAAAGTGTTCTACGAAGTGTCCTACGACACTGACCTAATTCGAAAACAGTTGAACCTGCGTTCCTGGTAAACTGGGCCTTTGGTAATAACTTAGTAAGGAAGAATTTCACTCAATACAAGTAAATATAGTACAAGGCCTAACAACTGCATTATAATTCTCATCAGAATTTTATAAGAATCAAATAAAATCTCTGCCTACATTGAAAGAGTATAAGAGATAAATATATAGATTTCTTGCTATTTATATTTTTATACGGCATTAACGTATAATTGAAAAAGTATAACTAATCGATTTTTAGAAGATAGAAACCTTGGATACACAAAATGTAGGTATAGGAAAACTTAGATTTCTAGGAAAGAGAAGATAATTTTGATTTCTACTTTCTAATCGAAGTATTTTTTAAATGAAATATAACGATACTGGTACATTATACCTAATTTAAAAATATTTAATTATATTTAAATGACACATTCATAATTAATTTACATAAATTGTTTGGTGAAAATTTTTAACAATTTTAGTTTTTGATTGCTATGAAGTGAATTGTATAAAAAAGTTAAATATAAAGCTTTACGGTTTAAGGGTTCTACCCCGTTGAAAGATTCATCAAGTACTTAAAGGCCCTTTGGAGAAAAAGCAGCCAGAACCCGTTCCTGGAAATAGCTTACAGATTTTAGAAATATACAAATCTGTTGATATGCCCTGTCAGTGGAGATTAGTGGGTTATGGGATTGAAATGTGGCTGGACTTGACCTGAGATTGCAAAGGGTTGGACACCTGCCATTATCACGATAATATTATTGGCAGGTAACTTTCGCCAGCAAAAACCTCTACCAGAATGGGCGACTCAGGAGTTTCGAAAAGTGTGCTGTGCTTCCCGAAAAGTTATTCTTAAACACTTCCACGTGAGGAGCAAGCAGCTCTTTGGTCTTTTCTCTAGATCGCCAATTAATGCAAACCAGATCCAAAAGTACTTACTGCAAGCCTTCTTGGTTTTCCACCCCAAACGATGCAGACACTTTGGGGGCGAGGGCTCCGACTGGCTGGCCGAGCTGGCTCTCTGGAGCACTCAGTCCGCGGGGTCATACCATTAACAGCTCACAACAACTGCCAAGTATGGTATGGTAGCATATTAAAACACCTTACCTATTTATTTTATTGCACACCAAAGACCGATGAAATCGCATGGGCATGGAATGAAATCTTTCATAGAAATTTTTCAGCCAATATTAATGCATTATCAACAAAAGCAACCATAAAGTGGAATTGGTATGGTTTAGGCAGTTACATTCACTAAAAAGAAATAGGTATGTAAAGCAGAAAAAAAACGAAACGTAATAAATCTTGTCTGAATATTTAACTATGAGTTTAGTGTACGCACTTTTCCATACTCCATTCCCACCCACGAATAAGTAGGTAATCTCTATCAATAAAAATGTCAACATTGAACATTTCAAATGAGTTTACCTAACTTTAAAGATTGTAAAGAAGCCCGCTGAAACTCTTTTTACTTTAAGTTGTAAGAAATAGCTTTTGTGTTTCAACTCCCTCAAAAATTGGTTAAGTTAACAAGTATTGTGACTTATTTTTACATCTGAATGGCACCATATTATTGTTACGAAAATAACTTTAACGAATAAAGGCGGCGGTTCCAAATATATACGGGTTCATAACAACAGTCCTACTGTAAAATGTAGGTACAATTTGAACAGTTTCTTAATTTTTATTGCAGTTTAAAATATTTTTGTAGATAAATTGACAAAGAAGGACCATCAGAATCAAACAATCACTCACACACAGTTTTAAAAACTCTGACGCCAGGGTTCATCGGATGCCATATTGCGGAGGAAGCTCCATCCATTTCCAGTAACAAAGATCTTCAGATTAAAAAGAAGCAGAAATAACAAGTTCTGCTGGTGCTCATAGTTAGCTTAGGGGCATAATTTATTTATGATTAAATACCACATGTTCTTCACCCGAATCCTCATCAACCTGTTCTTCAAGGGTGGTATCAGTAGGTACACAATATTACGGTAATATATAGTGTATTTGTTTTTATAGTTTTAAAAAAACTGAAACACATGTGCCTTAGTTTTGGCCCCCTAGGAATAGAAGGTTACAAACTTGGAGGTAAGCTAGGTGTATCTACAACATACAAAAAAAAATCGCCGTTACATGCGCGTTTCCAATATTTGCTTTTTTTTTGGTCGGTATTGGGACTTTGAGACGTGGGATTTTAATACTGCTAAAAATTAAAACGTTTTCTAATGAATTACCTATCAAATAAAAAAGAACATTTGCCTTCCTAGAAAAAAAACGTTCCTACATAAGAAAATGTATGGCTTACAGAAGTATGTTATATAAATGATCGGATATTTAAAACTTCGTTCTACCCCCGAACATCCTTACTTATAATTTTCGAAAGTAAGTTAAGTTGCCCACAATTCGCATATTGGAAGAACTTGTTCGACCGCTACTATGTAACATCAAATACTGATTATTTAACATTAATTTCTTGTAAAAATCTTTCGATTATTACTTTCTTTTTATTTATTTTATATATTCAAAATATTTTGCCCTCCCAACTATGCCAAATTAAAATTGTTAGTACCTGTACCTTAAACTTGTTATTACCCAATTTTATTTAACATATCGCTACCAGTATAAAGTTCGATTTCATTTTTCACCTTCAGTATTCAGAATAGTAAAGACTTAGTACCTATATTAGGTAAAACAATATAATTCATTCATTCTTTGAGTCTTATAACTAAGTCAAGAACTACTATAGTAGTTACCAGTTGTTTGATTTACAAAAAAATACGACAATACACATTAGTAAATAGCTTCGAGCAACACGGCCTTCCGTCCGGTACGGAGGCCATGTTGCTCGTAGGTAAATAGGCAATAAACACTAACAAAAGTTGTGTTGAAAGCGCAGATAATGCACATAATGCTTATTCAACGCACATACACCTTCCCATCTGGCGATGGGGTGACCATAATCTCAAAACCAGTTGCCAACCCTCAATGTACCGCCTCTTTTGACGTTACATGCGCAAAAAACAGTGTCTTTGTATCTCAAGTTTTGGGGGACCCTAAGGAACCGCGTCATGCCATTGGCCAGGGAATTTCGATAGCTTTGCCAATCGTAGACCCGGGATAACCTTAAGACAGGCAGATGCGGCAAAGGTGCAGTGCTTATCTGTTTACTCTGTTTTAGGGCCCCTACCTCATGGCTGAAAACGAACTTTGTTGCATCTTCTCAGCATTAGTTCCAAAATGCTAGCAAGTTATCAGTTTTACAAATAGTAACTTGTAAAACAATAAGAAATTATAGATTAATTAATATACAGATAATATAAGTTCTATTATTGTTAGATAAGAGAGTGTGATAAGACCTGGTAAAATTAAATTTGAGGACAAAATCGCAAGCAAAATCTACGCGATTTTCTGATATAACTATAAGATAGTGTTTTGAGCCTGTTATATGAACATTGATAGGCACTTCATTAGTAGGTAATCATATTATCCAATTTCTAAAATTCGAATAGGAAGCGTACAGAAATTATGGCAGCTTGAAAATCTTTAATTTCGTTAAAAAATATTTTGTATTTCTTATGTCAAAATTCTTAATTAGCACGATGGGCATACGTCCATGGATGGGCAGTATTGTTTCAAGTAGTTTAGGACCATTTCTGTCGCGGTTTCAAGAAGCATTGGCCCAAACTTAGTCACGGCTGGCTGGCTGCCATATGTCCAAAATTTATGTGGGTCGTTCTTCGACACGTTTTTAAAGTGAGTGGAAATCGAAAAGTCAGCAAGCTATTTTTTTTTCAGGCAATCCTTTGCTTAACCCTCTTTTAACTAGGTCATGGATTATAATTCAATTATCTTTATGTTTAATATCAAAAAAAATATAATACCCGATTCTTTATAAAATTTACATAAAAGGAACAACAATTGATTTCTGTTTACACGTCGATGCTATAGGTATAGGCGGCTTTTGCGGCAAGCAAAGCGGTGGACAGTTTCGTGTTTCGGATATCCCTAGCATACATTAATTAAAACCCTTTCTCCTTCTTATTTCTTATGAAACTTTCAGACGATATGATGTTTTATTTGAGGCAACCAGCCGTAACCAAACGGACAAGTGCTTCCAGAAACCGTCACAAAAATTGGTCTAAACTACTCAGATCAATACTGTCAATCACCCGGATATTTTTTTTTAAAACTATACAATGTTTTTTGTTTATTTTTTTAAGTTCAATATGCCATAACTTTTTACGCTTTCTATCCGGTTGCAAGAAATTTGAAATTTATGTCCGATGAAGTGCGCATTCATGTAAGGTAAACGCACCTATTCCCGGTAGTGTCCCTGTTACCGGTAATCTAACATATTTTTAAATTTTGCACTATTTCACGAATAAATTTACAATGTTTCTATATAAAAAAATGTTTTTAGTTATATTTTGATCAATAATAATGGCAACAATTACCAAAAAGTATGACAGCTTCACCACAATAAAATGTCAAAAGTTTGTACTCCAACATTTTTACATTTTTGCTGTGTGCAGTTGCTGAACGAATCAACGACATGTTCGTAATATTAACTGTGTCATACTCATACGACAAGGAGTTTGGTGAGTTTGTTTATGTATATAACAAGTTAAATAATGTATCTTTCAATACAAACTATACATTTTAGTGTGTCTTTTAAAAAAGTTAATATTTTGGGCTTTTACATTTATTGGTACTCAAAATTCCCTACATGACCTATAATCCGGCAAAAATTTACCGGCTATTGGTACACGCATCAGTCCAGTAATATTTATGGTACCTAAACCCATTTTAAGACTTTATTGCAAGGGAATAAGTTTGATTTTCCTTTGAAATATTGTATAACGTTCTTACCGGATTCAAATTAAACATAAAACAATGTGCATCAGGGTGGAGGGTCAACGTATGGTGAAAAATTTTACTATAAAACAAATTTGAATACCTCTTTCAAGTTGCATAAGGGTAAAATAATCACAAATCCATACTAATATTATGAATGCGAAAGTAACTCTGTCTGTCTGTCTGTTACGTTTTCACGCCTTAATTATCTTTAATGTTCTCTAAAGTACGGAGAAGGACATAGGCTACCTTGCATCCGAGAAAAATTAACTGTTTCTGAGGGATCGACATTAACGCGAGCTAAGCCGCGGGAAAAAGCTAGTACATTTAAGGTAAAGGTATCAAATTCAAATTTATATCAAATACATCATGTCATGATTTGACAACTTTTTTAAGTTCATGCTTGACTATAAAAACTTAGAAAAAAATGCAAGTTGGTACGGATACCTCAGTGCGCGAATCAGACTCGCACTCAACCAGTTCTTATATTTCATTTTGTGGACGCAGTTCTCGGATTAGGTACATTAAGTATAAAATAAAATAAAGCAGGGCAGTAGTCCAACCGTCCAGACGAACATGTATAAATGCTGTTTTTGTAAGTCTTATGCTACTTATAATAGAATTCAAAATCGTGGTGTAGTTTACCGGTTTCTGGTACAATATAGTAACGGTTATTAGTACAAACTTGCTGGATACTGGTACAATCAGCCCTTTTTTATTTTAATTTGTAATAACAATAAGTAATGTTTATAATTTATTTCATAAAATTATTTACGTCAAGACTACTTTAAATTACCTACAAGCACGTGTATATATCATCATTGTTAGACTAATAGTTTTAACACAAGCGACTTGCAAAGTCAGGAAAGTTCAAAACTTCACGGCTATTGGGACGTTTACCTTATAGTATTTTCCAAACACTGTGGTGTGATCTAATACGTAATTATATGATAACAAGTGAAAAGAAATTCGAAGTTCCAGTCAGTATACATAAGAGGTGTTAAATTAGTAATGCCACCATGTCAACCCGAGTACAGGAAACCAGCATGAGAGCTTTTCTACGGCAGAGATTGGTGAGAAGGAGACGTCATTTCTCCAAAACTGTTTACCACTGTTTTGGAAAACGCTTTTTAGTATCAGGAATGGAAAATATTTGGCATCAACTCATCAAAGTACATCTCTCATCCTCGGTTCGCCGACGATACTTTGTCGTAGTGCAAACGCTGGAGAACTTAAAGGATGCTCAATGACCTCGATAAAGGTGTTGCCTGTACCAATTTCTCTCGAGTACTCCAGCATTGAAGTTGTAGAGCAAAATGTCTATCTGAATCAGTTGATCCAGGCAGGCAGTTTCAGTTTCAAGAATGAGGTCTTTTGACGAATCCGAGGTCACCGAAAAAACTATGACGAAGAAGGCTTTGCTCGATGATATCTACGAGACCGTATCATATAGCAGGGGATCCGAAAGAGAACAAAGGTCACCGATGTAGCTGAACGGATTGGTAAGTGTTTTAAGTAACAGTGGGCGGGGCACACAGCACGCAAAGCCGATGGCCAATGGGGTAGAAGATTCTCGATTGGGCATCAAATACAAACAAACGGACAACATGCCTAAGGTTTTAGGAAAACGCTGAATACAGGCTGCTTCAGACCGGTCTTTTTGAAAATTCTTGGTACGCCTTTATCCTGCAGGTGAAATGAAAATGATGATGGTGATATTGTTACGGGATTTGGAGTAGGTGAATCACAAAATTTTTCGGAGGCAATTAATTTCCTACAGAATTCTAACACAGACACCTGACTTGTCTTTTAACTCGTCGAATATCCAATACCTACATAAGGACTCATAGTCGCGATTCATTGCTGGATTCGTACAAATTTATCACTCCCACCCGATAAATCACTTGCACTCAATTGATCGCTAATATCACTCATCTCTAGGCATTCGACTGTCACATCTGTCGTCAAACCGATGAGCGTGGACGTTGGAGCAGACGGGTTCGGAAAACGGGAGAAATTCAATTTACTAAAAAAATACAGCTACGGGGGTACAGAACGGATATGCAGGAGCATCCACTAAAACCACATGATTGCTTCACGCTACATTACCGGAAAGGTGGACACGGGGAAAGAAGAACTCAATACTTCCAAAAACGATTCTATATACTATATATATATATAAAACAAAGACGGGTTTGTTACAACACTCATAACTCGAGATCTGCTGAACCAAGTTTCATGGTTATTGATTCATTGGATTTGTCTCCGCCCCGAATAGCAGAATACATCGTAAAAACAATGAAAACTCGATATGTGTAATGAATACTTAATTAGTCATTGACTGTTAGGCGGTACGAAGTTTGCCGGGTCAGCTAGTATTAGATAGATCTATAACCACCGCTTTTCTGCCGACGACGCTGTCAATGAAATTATCCGTCCTATCGATGATTTTTTTTTTAATACATCTTAAAAACAATGAAAACTCGATATGTGTAATGAATACTTAATTAGTCATTGACTGTTAGGCGGTACGAAGTTTGCCGGGTCAGCTAGTATTAGATAGATCTATAACCACCGCTTTTCTGCCGACGACGCTGTCAATGAAATTATCCGTCCTATCGATGATTTTTTTTTTAATACATCTTAAAAACAATGAAAACTCGATATGTGTAATGAATACTTAATTAGTCATTGACTGTTAGGCGGTACGAAGTTTGCCGGGTCAGCTAGTATTAGATAGATCTATAACCACCGCTTTTCTGCCGACTACGCTGTCAATGAAATTATCCGTCCTATCGATGATTTTTTTTTTATCTTTGTATCGAAGCTTGTCGATGACAAAACAAAATAGCCATAAATTGATTTACTTAGTTACACGAGTTTTATCCAACCTTATAATTGTCGAACTATAAAAATGTCCAACAATATAGATGACCAACTATAAAAATGACCAACAAAATAAATGGCCACGGTGTCTTTTAAATAGGTATTATGTAAGTAATAAGGGGATTTTGCTCCCCTTATTTTGCTAACACATAGTTAAAAGAGTCTAGGAGGAGAGGGTCTAAGGTTTGGATAATTTTTTGATAACATGGTGATGATGACGAGAGCAACATTTCGCAAAATAAATATACACAATTTGTGAAAATAAAACCAATGATTACGTAAGCTTGGGGGAAGGGGATAAGACCTTTGCTTACTTTTACTGATAAGAGGGAGGGGTTAAAAATAGCTCATATTCTTGCCTACATAATACTTTAAGTATGTTTTGTTTTATTTCGAGTGTGTGAAAGGCTAACACCGGTGCCAATTTTTCAAGCTTACTTAGTTTATAACGACAGGTACTGCCATCAATGATGACAACCGGGACCATGTCTTTTAAAGCATCGAGGGACTGGAGGTTTTTACGCCACTGACAGTATTCACTTACGAATAATGGTTATGACCACTTGGCCATGGGTTTATTTTATAATCACCGGCAAACCACAATATACATATACACTTACAAAGACCTTTAAGGGGGGAAATACTAACGGGAAATTACTAAAGCTCTTTTCCATCAAAAACAATCCTTCAACAGCATTATCTTTCTTACACCACTCCAACATTTTTGTTTTCGGCTTCAATAATAAATGATCACTTGAATACGGACAGACAAAACTCAGTAATTTAAAGGATTATAAGCGCCACTAACCTTGGTGACGCTTCAGTCTGTAGCGGGGTTGAGGTGGTACACTCAACCGCCACAAAGGGAAGATCTCGCTGGGCAAATCGTACGCCCGAACTGGAATACGTTCCAAGTTTCGATTGCACATTAATAGCAAATTTAATCGAAATGAATATATTTCGTTGTTGCAGGTTGGAGCCCACCGCTGGCGCCGAGCGGGCTGGCGCACGGCGCTAGCATGGCCGAGGTGTCGGTGCCGAGCTCCCCGCGCCACCTGCACAAGCGGCGACGCCTGTCCCGCCTTCTCGACAAGCTGGCTGTGCAGATGCGCAACAACAACCACTACCCGCCCCCGCGCTGGCTGCTGCTGGACGAGCCCAAGGAGCAGGACGAAGCGCCCCTCGACCTGTCCGTGAAGTCAGAGGCGCCGGACGCACAAGCTGCATTCCCGTGCGGTGCGTGCGGCCAGTCATTTGCAGTGCACGACCGGCTCGCGAAGCATGTCGCCTCCCGCCATCGAAACCGAACTCCGGAAGCAGTCCGCGCTTATGAGTGCGACGTATGCAGCAGACGGTTCGCGCGCTCAGACATGCTGACACGCCATGCACGCCTCCACAGCGGCATTAAGCCGTACGCCTGCAACGCCTGCGGCCAAGTATTTTCCAGGTCTGACCACCTTGCGACACATCAGAGGACCCATACTGGCGAGAAGCCGTACAGGTGCCCGTCGTGTCCCTACGCCGCATGTCGCCGAGATATGATCACGCGCCACATGCGAACACACACCCGACGGTCGTAGTCTGCCTGCCTGAAGCACCACACGGAGCTCGGCGCTCCAACGGCTCCGCACAAAAACCTCCATTCCTAAGTTTAAAGTTGGATGAAAATCGGCCAGCCTAGGTACGTCTTTATTTCTTTAGGTAAAATTGGAAAGAGCCAGAAACGTAATATTTTTATATTTATTGAGGGGTCATGTTTTTATTTAATTTTTAGTAATATCGTCAGTCTTCGACAAAGTATAATAGAATTAAAATGGGTTAAGTTGTGCCATTACTTTAGAACATGTCAACATCCTGATTCTGGATGTAATCGTCCATTCTGTTCGTTTGTCACAGGGCCTTAGAGTATAAATAGGGCTGTATTGAAACGTAATACGAAGGGACTTGAAATATATACAGAATGTGTGTGACCCTAGGTATTTATTTTGCAGCTATTACAAGAAATATTAGAATCTAAATAAAATAAAAACTGAAGGTTCCCATACAAGAACCTTTTTTATTATTTCTTGTTCTGTCTGTCAAATTGAATTATTGAATGAATCACTCAACTTTGTTCCCGTAGGAATTTCGGGAAGTACTTTCAGTGTTACACTCCTAAATACGTCTAATTTATTATTTTAAAAAAACCAACTCTACGTTTTATGGCCTTGGTGGGGTACAATGAGAGTCTTAAGAATTGATTTTTCCCCCAGGTGGCGACACTATGTCGAGAGGTATTTTTGACAGCTGCTGTCAAAATCCACCAATCATGTTTAATCAACAATTTTATGATTGGTGGATTTTAATATCTCGACCTCTTGACACAGTGCCGCCCGCCACCTGGGGGAAAATCCTCATTTAAAAAACCTATATATTTCAAAATCCAATGTATGGATTTTTTTTTATTTATCCAGGACGTAATCTCAAATTTCATGTCGCTCTCTTCCAAAACGACGAAATTTCGTATAAACTTCCACTCCCTTCTTTCCCCCTAAGGGGTTGAATGATGAACATTATTGAATGAATGATGATTGACAATACACATTTTTGCACCAGTGTCAATTCAAAAAATAAAAAAAAAACAAATCGCTAGGATAACAAACGATAGATTATTAAGGATCCATGCAAGAAATTGTTTGCTTGACTCACAGAGTTAAGATCAAGATAATCCTGAGCTTGGTTGCATGGAAAAGGTTTCATGCGTCTTTATACATCAACGTGCACATACAAAGAACCTTTTAATAATCAAAGCAAGAAACGTGGCTTTTGGAGTTAAATCAAGTTAAATATTACTGAAGCCTTAGTGTGTGCGAAGCGCACTTGACCGGTTTTATTTTAACATGTCCGTTTACATTTGATTTTCAATAGAATATGTAAAAAAATATTTCATGCATTGCCTGGACGTTTTAGGCATTCTATACGTAGCCTAGGCGTTGTATATAATGCCGAGTTATACAGATTGCCGTTAAGATACAACGTGGAACGGACATACCCGTAATAATTCGAACCACGGTATATACTAGATCATTACAGTCTATTGAAATTAAAATAACAGCCAAAAAACAAAAATAAATTTCGGCATTTACATACAAAAGTGTGCAGCCGACCGGCGATTTGTATGGGAACATCGACTTTGGTTTTTGTTTTTTGACTGTTATTTTAATTTCATTATACTAAGTATAGCCCGTGGTTCGATTTATTACGGGTATGTTCCCTTCCACTTTGTATATGTACTTATCTTAGTTGAAATGTACTTTTACCCCTTTAGAATAAACAGTATTTTATCTGGGAAATTTATAAGTTAATAATTTTACTGTTTTTAAATCATTATTGTACCATCTGTGTTATATTGTTCGATTATATAAGAAAAAGAATAGGATGAAAACAAAATAGAGTGTAATTTAATATGTTTTAAGAATATTTTATTGATTTTCAGTTGTTTTTCTAGTGCCAAACTACGATTAGCTCTAGTAATACGCTTAAGGTAGACTTTAGTGTTAGACGGCATTCGTCGTGGCCTTAGAGCTTTGACTCGCGTAGGTTATATTATGGCGCTTTTATTATTATTTTTTGATATCTTTTTTGGACATCAGTTATGTAGCATAGGTACTTATTAGGTTAACTACTTGTGTGGATAAGGTGTTCGAAGTAGATTATTTATTTTAATATTTTGAAACATTTTACCCTTTATTTCTGTTAGTCCTTTGGTTTTTAAGCTCTTAAGTCTTTAATCTAAAGGGGTTTATGGGGAAAATACACTTACCTTTCATATTTTAAGAAACAATTTGTTATTAGTGCTATATATTTGGTGGGTGTCATTTTTTAAATTCTTAGATGCATTCGTAAAATTTACATGTACTTACTTAAGTTTGTAATAAGAGGGTCCATGGTCCGTATAGGGGGTATCAATAAATTACGTGAAGTGTGAGGTGTGAGGCGGGGGTTTGAAAATATTATTATTACACACAAATTGTGCATAAAAAAGAGTGCGTTTCCAACAAAAGTTTGCTGTTGAGATTTCAGGGGGCCGGAGGTAGTCAAGTTAAAATCTTCTGACATTACACATTGAGGGCGTCGAAATATTACCAAAATCACCTCAAGTAATAGGGAGTATGCACGTAATTTTTTTATTTGCTTAGTATAATCCTTAATAGCCACAGTAAAAAAATATAAAAGAACTTTTAAAATATCTTAATTACGACGAAGATGTGATACTTTAAAGTTTAAATAAGAAAGAGAAGTCCGATATGGACTAGTGACGTCATAGTCTATGTCACGCATACATTTGCCATATAAAATAGTGTTTTCGCGAGTGAGATAGACATATTTTCGTAAAATCATTTTATCTCGTTCGTTTTCAACCAAATTTTATTCTGTTTTCACCTTCAATACCTTACTGTTGAATATTCTTGGATAAACTGGTAAGATAACAGATATTTTTTTCATGCATATTCCCTATTAACGGACAAGCCCATTTGATTTTCTGAGAAAAAATCTTACCTAATTTGTGATACCTATACTATATGTTTATAAATTGTGAACTGTTAAAGGTAGAAACAAAATTTCTTTTATTATTCGAGAGTTTTTAATTCATGTTTAGTATTATATTTTAAGGAACAACTATACTATTAAAAATAGGTACCTAGGTAGTTTTCGCATAACAAGTAGGTAATTTGTTGTAGTTATAGATAAGCTTCATAATGTGTATCTACTTTTTATAACATTGAGACTTTTTATTAGCATATGTTGAAGTTTTAGAAACTGTTAAAAGAGTTCAAGGTATTTTTTAATTTTTTGCATTATTATGATTACTTTGTAAGTACGTACATACTTTGTAATATTTTACAATCGAAAGCGTCCCGACACGTTTGATAAACTTAATCCAAATCTTTTGTCTTTAAGCTCAAATATCATTTACGTTAGGTATAAATAAAAAAAATATATATCTCATACATAATTTATAAATGTTTCCATTTCAATCATTGCGTCTTTAATTTTCAAGGAAAAATTGAAGTAATAATATTTTGTCTATCTTACTGAAGTATTTAATTTCCTTCATATTTTCCCACTTAACTAAATAGATCTTATACTATTTGTAATACTCTATCCAACATGCTGGATAGGACCTAATTGCACTTCATTTTTACGGTATATCAGGGCTGTAAGTTATTCCAAATTTCGAAATAATTCGTCAATTCAATATTCTGTCTCTTAATTTTTTATATTATATACCTATCGTTTATATAAAACTCAAGGTAAAAATGTATTCAGTGACTGGTTACTTTTGGGATATTTGAAAAGCAAGTTTATCTAAGATAACGAACATTATTTACCCCAGGAACCGTGTTTGAAATAGCAGGTAGAGTTCTTATACATTTTTCTGTACCTTACCACGGGCAAAAGCCTTGCTCTTGATGCATCTCAAGTTACGCTAGATTAAAAGAACAGTCGATGTCCATCTCTCATTGTTCCCACAATGTTACTGGAGCAAATACGTTAGAATACATACATCACTACATATTATAAAACAAAGTCCTCCGCCGCGTCTGTCTGTCTGTTCGCGATAAACTCAAAAACTACTCCACGGATTTTCATACGGTTTTCACCAATAGATAGAGTGATTCACGAGGAAGGTTTTAAGGTATAATACATGCCCGGGCGCGGCCGGGTAGGGCTGCTAGTATATATATATTTGGATAAACAAACATATGATAACACCTTTTCCGTCACAGAATTCTTCGTAACACATTTGAGTTTTGGATATAGAAACTTATTTTAGACCTAGCTTCCGGGCACTGTGGAAAAACTGGCTTTATGAATATTAGGGCATAGAACACGTGGAGATACGTAATTAAAACTATTAATTAACTGTTAACTATTGGCTTTAATTGATCCAATTATGTACGTATTATTTTTAATCATTTTAATGTTACTCCAATATGTCTATGGTCTCTATTGCCTAGATAAATGGCAAAGTCCTACCCGGCTGCGCCCGGGCATGTATTATACCTTAAAACCTTCCTCGTGAATCACTCTATCTATTGGTGAAAACCGTATGAAAATCCGTGGAGTCGTTTTTGAGTTTATCGCGAACAGACAGACAGACAGACGCGGCGGAGGACTTTGTTTTATAATATGTAGTGATATGTCGTTCTTTGTAGGAGTTCTAGGCAGAAATTTTAGCGGACTGCACTAGAGCTTGCACCCGGGAATTCCCGGTTCTTAATTTCCCGGGATATCCCGGTTCTTTGGGTATTAAAACAGAACCGGTTCTGCAGTGAAGATTCCCGGGATTCCCGGTTCTCAAAAAAAATTTTTTTTCTTGCCTTACTTAATAAATATCCCACAGCTGGCGCCGCAAAAGCCACAAAAATACATCTTATAATTATTTACGTATAATTTTTAAAACTCGCGCCATTTCGCGCGTTTCGCGAGAGTTCACTGCTTCCTCTCCCCCGTCCTCGCGCCGCTACCAATCACTAGCCGGGAGCCGGGATCGCTGGCTAGAGTTTGTTGTGAACTCAGCAGTGTGACCATATGTGGCAGGATCCTGCCTTTTTGGCAGGTTTAGCCCTATATTTTACTCTCTGGAGTGCTATTTTTGAACGCGGGCCACTCGTCTTCGATCGATTTTTGTATGGAGAAATCGTTCGAAGACGAGTGGCACGCGTTCAAAAATAGTACCCCTGGCATATTTGTTTGACGTTTTGGAAATCTGGCAGTATTTGGCAGTTTTAGGCACTTATGGCTTTTTTTTTCATTTTGCAGTATAGCCTAGACATTTAGTAGGGTGCAATATTGACAAAAAAGCAAAAGATAGGAATTTTCAAATGCAATGGCAATATAAACAACGATAAGACTGGGATTTCCCTTAACATTCTTAGTTAAATTTGTAGTAGGTATATGCCAATGTTTAATGCTGCTTGTGAAACGGATTCTCGCAAATTAATCTCATAAAATCAAAAACACGGAATAGATTTATAAAAACATTTGTCCTCTGTTGTCTCTCTACCAGAATCGCCTTATCTTTAAAAATATATTTCAGTTTGATGATGTGAAAGCAAGGACAATTAAAGGAAGTGATCAAGAAGAACTTTTACGAGACTAATACGAATGTTTTATTTAATTTACTATCACATTCAATCATTATTTTAAGTTAAAATGTATTAAAAATCATTGGCGTAAAAGGCAAAGCAAAGGCAGGAAAAAAAAATACGAAAAAAGTTCAAGAACCGGAATTCCCGATTCCGACCCGGTTTTTGTCCCGGTTCCAAAAAACCAAGAACCGATCCCGGTTCTACAAGCTCTAGACTGCACGGTGTTTGTTTAAAATTGTTTTGCAAATTGATCGTCCACCTTATCTTATCTTAATTGGGGCCGATTACAAATCGGAAGCACGTCTAACCTTTGGGTTATTTTGTACTTACCCCATACCTTACTCACCCACACGGTGATTCCTGAAGAAGGACTGCATGAGCTTCAGAATATCACCTGGTGCGTAGTGCCTGTAGTCCTCCAGATCAGGATAAGCCGATCCAAAGAGGTCCAACCGCTTACCAGCCAACGAGTCACAGCGACACAAAATGTGTCTCATTGTTTCCTCCGATTCCTCACATACCCTACATAGTGGGCTTTCGACGATTTTCATTTTGAATAGATGACTGTTGTTCTCAAAATGACCGGTCAGGGCTCCCATTAGAATCCTTGACTGTTTTCTGCTATATTTGCAGATCCTTTTATACCACCTAGCGTTGTCCATACCAAGTGTCTCCTTCGAGTGTGTGTGTCCACTCAGGTTAGTCCATTCACGTTGATGTCTGCTGTCGACATGTGCATTTATTGCAGTTGCTACTGTGCTGTATGAAAGGCCTAAGAAAGGTTCGGGCCCTATGTATGGTATATTCGATCCTCTCCTTGCCAGCTCATCAGCCCTCTGATTGCCCTCAACCCCGACGTGACCCGGCACCCAAACCAGTCTCAGACTGTTGTGCATCGTCCACCTTGCTGCGTCGTCTATGATCGGACCATAGCGGTATTCGTGAAGAATTGTCGCCTCCGTCGAATCAACGAAATGAGTAACACCAACATTTTGTTGAGAAATAAGAATAACTCGTAAAAGCGCGGGAAACATCGACTTTATCACTTGACACTAACAAAATAAGGCACGCGTAAAAGCCATACGAAAAAAAAAAACTTTTTTTTTTTCGTCTTTCGATCGTTTTCTCATGTTATTTTTTATTATTTCTAAAATATTCTCATCATCCTTGTCAGGTCTTTGTTAGTCTCCACTGCAGGGGCACGCACGACCCTTTCTATACTACCAAAGCCATATGTTTATCAGCCAGAGCAGTCAGAGGATTTGGCCTACACTTTCCACGCTGGCTAACGAGTTGAAGAGGTCTCTTTGATGTTTATAAGCTTTGTGTACCTTGTAATTCCTAAGTCGCCTTCTACGACATCCACGGGAAGACTCGGACCTAATGTAAAAAGTTAGCGTTACTTGTGATGTTGTCAACGAGCAGTCCATAGTATATTCGTAGGTCCATGTTCATATTATTATTGCCTTTACCTGCCTCAATGAAAAATGAATTTATCTTTGATTATTTATAGTCATATGAATATTTTGCACATTTGCTAACCTACATCCAACACTCAGAATAGATCCAACATTACATATGATTAAAAATTAAGAACTAATATAGGTAATTTACATTTTTAAGCTTAAATGTTATCAAATAATTGTCTTGTTTTGCTACATGAATAAGGTATCTTTGTAAGAATATACTTAAACAATATTGTTTACTGACAATGTATACATATTACTGTGTCATCCATCACGCACGCTATGATGCTCGCCATACTTGATTATAACACAAACATAGATACAATTTACATTCATACTCATCATTGCTAAAGGTTCGGATAATTAATGTGTTAACACGAAAGTGTTGTGGTCAGAAAATCATAGGCTGATTGTATCCGGTATCCTCCCCGTTCTGACTTGTATTTTTGTTCAGTTTGACTCAAGGAGTAACGGTCAATTGTAAAAACCACGTTATCTTGAGGTAAATATCGCGGAACATAGATTCTTATAATTTTTTGTATGTTTTGTGAAAGAGTAAAGGAAGGTATGTACGAGTAAGTGTTTAATGAATGGAAAAATACTCTAACAAAATTTACCAAAAAATATGTTTCACGATTTAATAACATTATTGATCAAATCAAAGAAATACACAGAAGGATTACATACGACTAAAAAGAAACATAATAGGTATGCACTACACGTTTAAATATCTATAATAAATCCAAAGTAGTCTTACCATGGTCATTACTTTGGCAAAATAGATGAATCCAATTTCGTCTTATGAAAAAACAAAAAAACGATATGCTTAATTTTAAATATTGCGCTTTACTTAAAGAATAGTTTATAACATTCAAATGTTATTATGTATATATGTACTTTAATATATTGTCTTTTCCCTGGGAAGTTTTTTAATTAAGG
The DNA here is from genome assembly GCA_963082605.1 of Rhodophaea formosa. Lineage (NCBI taxonomy): Eukaryota > Metazoa > Arthropoda > Insecta > Lepidoptera > Pyralidae > Rhodophaea > Rhodophaea formosa. The sequence goes on along the minus strand of OY720203.1, from coordinate 15,730,052 downwards.
ATATATAAAGTTGTCTCAGCCGTCTTTTTTGTGAATTTGATTCAAAAAGTTAGAGATAAGTGTTATAATTTATTACATCAAGTTCACTGTGATATGTACCTAATCTTATTTTTAATAAGGCTACGGCTGCTGTTTGGACATTAAGTACGAAATTTTGTTGTCGTTCTTCATTAAATCAACCTATTTTAACTTTCCTTGATGTTTAATTTCCTGTATACCTAGTCCTATTCCTGGAATATCACTACATAATTTAAAACAAAGTTTTTCGTGGCGTCTGTCTGTCTGTTTGCGATAAACTTAAAAACGGTTTTTTTTTAACTCTTAGATGGAGTTATTCATGAGGAAGGTTTATAGTTATAATACATGCCCGGGCGCAGCCGGGGAGGACTGCTAGTTTAAAAATAAAATGATTTACAATTTCTCCCATGAAAAATTTGAAGCCCTAGTAATTAATGACGCAGTTTTAATCAGAAAAATAGTATATTTTTTAAAATAGCACAATGTTGTTTTAAGTATTTTCTGTCTTGAGGATTTTGATGTCAAAGTTACACCTCTTTTGTACGGAGGGATAAAATCTTTATACAAAATACGAAATCACTTTTTCCCTGACCTAATATTTGTCTTGTATGCGATAGAAAATAAAAGTTTTAATTGCGTGCGGTAATTGATTAGTATGTACTTGTCTGGTATAGCATCACGAGAGCAACCGATCAGTGAACGCCAGTGTGTAATACGATTTTTTTTTGTATTTTTATATAAACATCGTAAAGCGGTTCACAGAATACATCGACCTATCAAATATCAACTGTGTAGTCTCATTGGTTAGACGAATCTATAAGGATTCCGTTTTTTGCCTTTAGGTTTCGGAAGACAAAAAGAGACTTCATAGGTTACATGCTCAGGCGCTCGTTGCCGACCGGAACTCGTAGTCTCGTAGCTCGCTCGTAGAAACCGTAGGCGGCTACGGCGAGAGCTACAAAAGAGCTACGAAATTTAGACAATTGCTACGACTTTGCAAACTATTGTACAGACAAACTGATTATATATGAATATGAATGTTTGGATATATCATATAATATAATTATATACTAGCAATGTTCCTCCGCGTATAACCTGTGTCATCCGCAGACAAATTAGGTTTCTATAGGTGAAAGAATTATGAACATCAGTCCAGTAGTTTTGATGCTTATTTAATAATTCAAACAAACAAACAAATCTTTTCTCTTTATAATATTAGTATCGATATATACCGTAAATAATCCTGGATCTTAATATACAGTATCATTGGTAAGTCGACATACAACTGTTTTGATCAATACAAACATATATATAACCCCTTATTTAATTACCTTATCCAAGAATTAATGGTTCTCCGTTTTTGCTGGATTTGTGTTAAAAATGTCAGAACTAACTTTTTTGCCATCAATACTTCTACAAGACAACGAATGGTATGCACAAATAACTAATATTTTTGTGTATTTCTTTTCCTAGACTACAGGTCTGTCAGGTGTTCGCATTCCACTCTCTTAAAATCAATATAACGTACAGCATCTCTGTTCTTCAGTATTCCTAAAATACATGGCAAAATTTTGATCGTTCTGGATCCTTAAAGGGGTGATTCAGCCCGTCGATATGAACTATTTTCCTATGGGACCAATGCTGGAAACTCAAATTTTATTTCGACATTTTCATACAAAAGTGTTCAGCCGCCCGGGCAATTTGTATAGGAATGTCGAAATTTTTTTCGAGTTTACAGCATTTGTCCCATAGGAAAAGTTGTTTATATTGACAGGCTGAATCACCCCTTTAATGGTCCGGAACGATCAAAATTTCGCCTTGTATACAATAACTAGGTAAAATGTTATAGATTTATAGAAAAACACTGTAACAAACAGGTAAATGTAGTAATTTTATCGCTCAATTTAAGGCTCAATTTGACTATTTCCAAGTACAGTAAATATTTTTTTTGCATAATCGCTGCCGTTCTCTTTTCCGCTTGAACATCAATAATATACCATAACCGAAAGCTCCTAGCTTTCCTCTCCATCTTGCTTTGAAATGCTGAGTTTGTCGTTCAATCTAACTCGTACTCGATTATTTTCATCAATAAATAAATATATAGGGACATAAATATCACACAAATTGAGCTAGCCCCACAGTTACTTGTGCCGTGGGATACTAACGCAACGATACTATATTTTATAACAGATACTTATAAACATAAACCTCCAAGACCCAGGCCAATCTGAAAAAGATTGTATTACTATTATGACCTGGCCGGAGATAGAACCCGGGGAAACCTCGTGTTAACCACTGCGCCACGGAGCTCGTCTATCAATAACTACTGACTCGTTAGAAGAACAATAACTACCTGCTTCCGTTAAAATAAAAATATCGTTAGAAAACCTACATACATATTGATCACGTCTGTGTATCTTCTGGGATGGCCAAAGTTGAGGCCATAAAACCTAAATTTACGTACCTATTTAGTTATTATTAGATGTATTGCTAGCCGCATCTCAGATTTTTCACCCATTCATTCATTCGGCTTTTATGATCTGTGTAGACGACAAACACAATTGTTGCATTCTGCCAAATACTTTTGAGACCTGTTTGTCCTATAATATTAACTAGTACAGTATTATCACTTTTATAAGTTACACCGATGATGTAAAATTTGATTTTTTCAGAAATCAAATTTTAGTATGGCGCGAAAATATCCAACCGCTATTGGCTGATGCGTACGCGCGGCGTCTCGGCCAATCTCGGCAGGGCAGGCGTACAAGTATTGTGAGCGAGATAGAACGAGTTCTACTGCTGTTCGATTTGAAATCTTATGTTGTAGCAATAAGTTCGTTATTTCACTGATGTTTTTATTCGGCTCGAGTCGGCGGTCAGTTGTGCTATTCTGCGCCATCGAAAAACGCCGAAGGTAACTTATAAACGTGGTACCTACTACTGTACGTCGATAATTATTAAATAATAATAAACTTTATTTTGTCGTACGTTTCACTTATACTAGGTAAACAAAAATTTTACGAACGTAAAAATAATATTGTCTCTATTCTTATTAAATTAAGAAATAAGATGAGAAAAGATTCCACGCGGGCAGGACTAGCGTTGAAAATTCCGAAAAGTAACAACAAAGAGCATATAATCACTACGTTAACAAATTGTTTTTTTTTTTTTTCAATGAAAGAAACCATACTTAGGTATTTGGTTTTTACCGTTTTATTCGTTTGTTGCATTGAAATATTCCGGAAAATACCATCGGAAGATATCGGAAAGTTTGAATAAAACAGAATAAAACGATTGAAATAATCAAGTTTTTAATACAAGTATTGATGTTTTTGTTCATGGTCCAACGACAAAATCCTTTCCACCAGTCTCTGGGGTTTAAATTGTTTACGGGTTGCCAAATTATGTCGTTGGACCATCATCAAAAACATTAATACTTTTCCGTTTCTTTAAAAGTTTCCCGTTTTTTTCCGTTTTATTGATAAAATAACATGAAAAATTCCACATATATTTTTCTTGAAACTTTCGAATATAACGTAAAATTTTTGCAACGCTAGGCAGGACTCTAACCTAATACTTTGTGTTTATACGACGTTGACATTGTCGTAGGAGTATAAGTAAAGACAGAACCTCAGGATCCTCAGGACAGAACGGAATTTTTTCCTATATCTTATTTCTTAATAACAAAATATCAGAATAGCATTGCGAATGCAAAAAATTGGCCGAGTTCGAGTCGGAATCGCGCACGAAGGGTTCCGTTCCATTATGTATACCTACAACATAAGCCATTATGTCAAGTCGGTTAGAATCACTTTAACTCACTGTCTGTCTGTTACAGTCACTTTTAGTCACTTCTCTCGAGAAGAACGATCCTCGTACTTCAAGGAATACCTATTTTAAAAAAGAATTATCGAAATCGGTTCAGCGCTCTTGAGATTTGCGCTTAGCAACACATCCAGCGATTTATTTTTATATTATAGAAGATTGTACATTACTGCATTTACTGCAGAGGCCGGGAAGTTAGGTATTGCCGGTAGAATTTCACATACATGCTAGACTCGTATTTAGTCCGGCAATCCCATTCCCGTCGAGATATGTGTACCTAATGCTTTTATCAATAAATGTGAGGAAATCATGAAAATATCATCAACCACCAAGAACTACCAGCAATCACCAAAAATCACTCACGACCACGAACAACTCTATTCTGTATTGGGGAAGATATCGGACACATTTTCGTTTTAACAAATAGGTACCTACTTCTCGAAATTAGAGTGATACCAGACATTCATACTTACATATTATCACGTCTTTATCCAGTGGCGTAGCGAGGTGTGTGCGAAGTGTGCGACCGCACTCGGCCTCCGGGCAGGGGGGGCCTCGGGAGGGTCTCACGCCGCCGGCCGGCAGGCCGGCGGCTTGAGGCACCCATGACCTGGCACTGGGACGGGCACGGCCACCCTTGGCCCTGAATTCGTTGGCAATGTTTTCAAATTTTATTCAGGGAAGATGTCAGGCCAAAAAATACCTGCTTCAATGTCAACTTACTAATATCTAATAAAAAGAAATAAAAGTTCGAAAATCGGGCCCGATCGGTGGGGTCAAGGCCAACAGATGATGAATAATCAGTATACTCGATCAAAAATCGATCGCGTGTCGGTTGCTGGAGCCCTGATTGATTTTATTTCTATACATTACCTTACTTACTAATTAAAAAGGGGGGCCTCCAAACCCTAGGGGGGCCTCGCAAAGCCACTTCGCACACACCCAATTTTGGGCACGCTACGCCACTGTCTTTATCCCTAGCGGAGGAGACAGAGTGGAGACTCAAAAGACCCAAAGGCCACATTTAGCATAGTAGTGGGCGTAAAGGTGGAAAGCGGAAGCAAAATAATGATGGTTTGCTAGCCGCATCGCCTATGGATGTGAATAAGAACACTACCCTCCTATTATATTATAAGTATATATAGCACGACCCTCTTTGTACTACCAGAGCTATATATCGCAGCGAGCCAGACCAGTCAGAGGGTTGGCCTGCACTCTCCACGCTGTCCAGACGGTTTGGAGAGGTCTCTTTGATGTTTATAAGCTTTTTTTAGCTTGTATTTCCTATCTACGACATCCACGGGAAGACTTGGTGACACGAGAAGACTAAGTGATCCTATACTATACTACTATACTCTGCCGGGAACCCTAGTAAATATTCTGATATCTATGGCCGGGAACCACACGGCCAAACATTATGTCAAAGACAATTTAATACTAACGTAATAGACTGCCAACCTTAAAAAATATTGGATCAAATTAAGGTAGGCAAATGTATGGCGCTGCAGGGTTGCTTTCCACTCGATACTAAAATAGTGGTAATCTGCGTTAGCCTAAACTTACTAAAACTAGGGTTTAATTATAAAATATTATGCCAAAAATATTTTTCTAATTCTTAATACCATATATTTTGTGAATAATGCTTTTATATTCTCATAATATGGTAGATAGATACAATGTTGTATAGCAAAGAGTGGCGCCATCTATGAGTCTGTGATAACAAATCGTACGATTAAGGGGTTGGGACCACATTATTATAGTAATATAATAACACACATGTATTGATTTACACTGGCGATTGAGGATTTCTTGTAAGAAAAGGATTCTTTTGTTAGAAAACCTAGCTCTCATAAAAAAAAAAAAAACAGTTTCCAAAAATATCTATGTAGGCCCAACAACATGTTTTCGCCATCAAGATAACTTTGATTGGTCAAACTGAAGAAACCGTATTCAGAATTTTCAGCAGATTTTGAGTAGGATTATATATACTTACGGTTTAAATTGTATCATTTCGAAACTCTTTGTGCTCTTTCAAGATCAGAAAACTTAATTTTAGTAGCACTACCCAAGAGATAGGTTTACAATATGTACGGATCAGATACTGAGCCAGTAACATGTTGATTTTAGTTATTTTCCTACTAGTTTTAAGTCAGTAACATGTCTCAGTTATTCGAACTATTGTAATTTCAATATTTGCATGCCAGGATAACCGTTGGTCAATTATGATACGGAGGTATTTAGTAGTAGTTTTAGTATTAATGCGTTATTGATTGCATAGCATGTGCAAGTGTTACCATCGTTGGTGGTACTTAATTATAAATTATTTTTAAAGTTTTTTTAGGCTGAATGAAATGTTGGTGAATTGGTGAATGAAAGAGCAAGAAGATTGGATTCCAATCATGCCGCAATCTTAGCTTAGCTTTCCTCAGAGGCTTGTTCGGTTGTTCGGATCAAAATTCAGAAGCAAGGTTGGTCCCGGAACACTCCCTTGTGGTAGTCCATACGGCACGTCGCATACATAATTAAAATTTTGGTGAATTTTTTGAAATCTGATTGCGCTCACTTAGTCTGCTGCCAGAGCGTTACCTCGAGTGTGCTCGAGTAGGAATATTCTCGGATCTTTGTAAAAGAATGGTAACAGAAACCTGGCCAAATAGTTTCTTGAAATCTAGACACTTGAAATGAAAAACTGAAAATACTTATTACATTACATTTATTTTTGAAAACTACAAATACATCAGTGATTCAATATTTACATATAATTATTGCCAACATACACATAATCGAGCCTTATTTACTTTATAATAAATAGTGCAAGATAATGCAAATACATTTAAAAAATACGTTTTAACAAATGTATACAAATGATTATCGTATTATTTTATCTAACATCCACGGGAATAATTGTTGCGTCCACACAAGCTGTTAACATTTAAAACCTTTTAGAAGAGTATTACAAAAAGTTTTCAGTAATAATGTTTAATAATTCACTTCAAACCCGTTTTTAGATGCATAGTCACAAGATCAGTGATATAACCTCACGGTCTGGGAGTACTATTCATAACGGTATAGGTATATAAAGTGTAGATATTAAACATTAGCATTAGCATCATTCTCAGCCTGACATTGATGACTGGCTCCCCATCACTACATATATTAGTATAATCTATTTCTCCTATCTCGACTGCAAGTATAAGCGGCAAGTTTGTTTCAACACCAAAGGATAAAAATGGAACTTTATAAGTCATAACTAACCCTCCGATATCAGGCCGTCTGTCAAAGGGTTGCATTGCATCTAATCTATTAAACCGTAATATGAAATTTTGATTATAAACTATTGAGACTATTGTAACAAAAAAATTAAGTGAGGTACCCCATATAAGAAAACTTATGAAGCGTTATTATAGTTAAATATTTTTTGGTGCCACGAAATAATATCGTGACCCTTTGTGTGCTGTTCCAAATCGCACTTAGCCGGTTTTATTTCAGATTTCCTCCTTAAATCTAGACCAATTTTAAATTAAATAGCTGTAACAAATTCCTAAGGCAAGGAACGCTACATTTTTGGCATGTAGGTATTTGTATATTGAAATAGATCGAGATTTAGCGAAGGAAATTGGAAATATAACTCGGTTTTGTTAGGAATCATGTCTTCTTATATAAGTACTAAGTCAACACTTTTTGGTGTGTTGGTTTAAGGCGAGGTGAGTTCACACACTAGCGCCACCCAGCAATTAATTCAATTAATTCAGCAGTAAGAAATAAGGCGTTTCTACACGTTATAGACAGACTGCGCTATATTAAATAATATTTATATACCTAGGTTATTACCATTACTGTAAGTAGCTATATAACATTAGTCGAAATTACACATTCATCTCGAAATCAATATAATCAAACATATACATATACAGTGGTGGTCATGTATATGTCGCAGTCATCTGGTTGAATCTGCTATTTGATTGAATGACTAGCGCGTTCATTGAATGACCACGTTTAATTGGATGACTAGGCCAAACGTTGATTGAACAAGCGTCGCTCAACGTCCAACTAGTTAGCGGGTTGTAACATAGCCCTTTGAACATAGCGGACATAAAATCAATCAGGTGATTCAAATTTAGTTCATTTTTTTACCACTGCGGCGCTAGTAGTCACCAAAACAAATATGGCGTCAAACAGCTCGAACAGATGGCACGATGTTGATATTTTTTCGATTAAATTTACTTAAAAGTGCGTTATTTGTAATAAAATAGTATGACATTATGGATTTAGCATTTATAACGCCGCCGCCGGCTACTTTTAAAACTAAGAAAAATTAAATCATGCTACCACCAAATATTACAAAGTCGGCTAAGATTCAACGACTTCGCTAAATGACATTCATTCAGTCAAGACGTTGAACGTTACATTCAACGACTTGACGAGCTGTCCTTCAGTCATTCAATTGAACGTCGCCATTCAATGAACGCGCTAGTCATTCAATCAAATAGCAAATTCAACCAGATGACTGCGACATATATATATAAGAACCATGATATTATGTCATCAATTTTAGAAACAATTGGCGTAATTTACTAAGTTCCCAAAATTTTAATTTTCTGTTTTCTCTTTCGTATCGATAAATCGGTCCCTTGAAAAATTACAAAAATTGGTCAATTCAAAATTTGATTGTATATGTAGTGCATTTGTAGTTTCTGAAAAGAGAATCATTTGTTTAGGATTTTCATTCTGTTTCTTTTACCCCTGCATTAATACATAAGACTCAATTAATTATTTCTTTTGAAACACGAAAGGCACTACGATATTTGTGATTTCTTAATCCGCAGATCTTTCTTAATTTTATGACTACTACTGTAATATTCATATTAACACAAACGGGGTCTAAATTTACCCTCGCAGCCCGTCAATTTGCACAACTTTTTGTTTGGGACCAATCCTGGAAACTGATAATAAAGCGTTAACCACCCGGACAAAAGATATAGGAATACCAAAAAATTTCTTGGATTTTCGATATTAGTCCCATAGGAAAATTACACATAGTTGATATTGAGGGGCTCAGTCAACCCATTAACGGAATGAAAAGAGTAAATTTACACGCTGTATAATCAAAAATATCTTACAGCTGCCATCAAAATACATCATGTCAATATAAAATATGTTCCTTAGGTTGCTTGCACCAATGTGGTGGGAAGTTGAGCCGGGCGTGACGTTAGAAAAATCGATCATAAGATCTCTTTTCAAAGTTTCGTTCATACTGGTCAACATAAAATAGGCGCAACTCTGGAAAACTGATTAAATATACATTGTACGATGATTGATAAATAGAAACGTAAGCTAATATTTTATAAACACTGCCTTACGAATATGAGCTAAGATTAATAAAAAATGATGAAACTATGTATATGCAGTAGTTCGTTTTTGGATAAGTATATAAAAGGAGAGAAAAATATGACGTTACAAAGATATACACATGTATCTAATTTTGAATAATAATCCATGACTTTGTACAACTTAGAGAATATGCACGTATTTTTTTTTTTATTTGCTTAATATAATCTCTAATAACCACAGTAAAAATATATGAAAGAACTTTTAAAATATCTTAATTAGCGACGAAGAAGTGATACTTTAAAGTTTAAATAAGACAGAGAAGTCCGATATGGACAAGTGACGTCAAAGTCTATGTCATGTATACATTTGCCATATAAAACTGTTTTCACTTTCAGTACTTTACTATTGAATATTTTTAGATAAACTGATATAACACATATTCATGCGTATTCCCAATTGCGCCTTGGCCAGGGGGCAGATGGCACCGAAAGGCGGCAGCGACGCGGCCAGCAAGCACTCTGTGATAGGATTTTAAGCCTTATTTGAATACTCTAAACACATAGTTAATATTATAAATCTTTTTATAAAAAATACTTAATTTTTCACATTTCAAAAGCTAAGGTTTCCACTGTGCCACCAATTAACTAACGTCGATTTTACGGCTTTGAAAAATGTTCAGCGTAGTAAATATCATTCTACTGAACGAATAACTTTCATGTTTCTTGCAGACAAAGTAGCCTGTAATTTACTGGATGTCCAGGGCTTACGCTGACGTCAAGCCAAATTGGTCTCTAGGAAAACACAATTTTCACTTACAGTCGGAGAATCAAAATAACTGAGGTCTAAAGGTACTTATAGCAAGTTGCATAAAAATGAATTTATGAAATGCCGCATAGAAATGCACAAATACACTTAGCAATCGGCATGTTTTGCTTTACAGAAGTTGCTTTATGTATGTGTCGGACGTTTCGGGGGCAGCAGTGTAAGTGTTAATATTGACCAATTTAACTTATAATATAACAACAAGGATATGTTTCTAGATTGCTAAACGCTGAGGAACCCTTGGTAAAGCGAAGACTTATATCACAAACTAACAGCCTTCCCCGGCAGCGCCCGGGCATGTAGGTATTATACATAATAAACCTTCCTCTTGAATCACTCTATCTATTAAAAAAACCGCATCAAAATCCGTTGCGTAGTTTTAGAGAACTCGGCATGCGGGAAGCTGTCCTGGCGTCCGGTAAAACAAGCAACCATTTTTCTGCCAAGGCGCGCATTACGCGTATCAAGTGAAGGGAAGAATATTCATAGTGCAATTCCGGGTACGCCCGGTGCCCTTATCATCTTGCAGTATATGAAGCCTAGTTCGCACAAGGCATTATTTCGGTAGCGAACATTTTATAGCTAACCCTTTCACCAAAATTGAAATCGAGTAGATAAAATTTAATCTGATTAGCTTCTCAATTTTTTTGGCCGTTTATGGCAACGCACATCCTGTCACTGCCTACCTACTAGATTAGCGGCTAAACAAGTCCGAACGAGTAATTTCAGTCGAAAATATAGGTTGAGAAAATAAAATTTTTGGGCAATGCGTGTATTTTAGTACCAAAATCGTCGGTATTCGACTAAAATAGTAGTAGCCGTGTGCGAACTAGGGCCGCGCTACACTGGATTGGCATGGGATGGTATCGGGAGCGACGCGTCATTTCAAAATAAGCTATATGTATTTGTCTAATGACATTCGACGCGAAACGGCGGCTGCACGCGCGTAAGCAGTTATGAATCTTATATCATAAATCATATAAAGATTTTTTTGAAATGACGCGTCGCTTCCGATGTCGAGTCCAGTGTAGCGCGGCCCCTAGGCTTTTGAGCAATCTAGCTGTCCTGATACTGGCAAGCTCTACAGCCAGCGACCCTAGGGCTGAGCAGCGGGCTAGTTGAGCATGGTGTGGCGGTCGTAGATGTTGCGGCGCTGTTCGCGCACCTGGTAAAATACATATATTTATTTGTTAAACATGTGTTTATAATAAAAATATACCACACAATTAAGAAATAAGATTTAGACTAGTCGTCTTAGACGCAGGTTCAAAGACTAGCCGTGGATTTTTTTTCCATTAACATATTTATTACTTTAATAAGAATTTGTCGGAATAGCATTGTGAAACACCTTTCAAAATTAACTTACTATCAACATACACAGCTTTACTCTCTCATCCATCATCATTGTCATATTTCAACCGGAAGAAGTCTACGGCTGAACACAGGCCTCTCTCACGGATTTCCAAAACCGGTTGAAAGCGGCTTGCATCTAGCGTTCACCTCCCTCTACGCACCTCGCATTCCAATTATTTTTGATTTCATCAGGACTGGAGCGAAGTATAATGTTACTTAAAAACCCATTGTCGTTATAATAAAAAGAATTTGTCAATAAGGAAGAGGTTTTATCTTATATACCTATAATAAAGTATTAGAGCTTTGCTTTTATCATACTATTTTAGTGCATGAATTATAATGAAGCAGCGTCTTTTTGTGTGTATTTGTGTGGTATGTCCCTATAAAAAATATATAAGTAATAATAAGTACCTATAAGCGTCGTTTCTGTCTGATACCGACAATGTTTGCCCGCACTTTGTCGCTTCGTTGATATTTAAAGCCCCCTCTCCACAGTCACCGATAATCGGCTGTCTTTGCGACTTTTCACTGTACATTGCTGGTTTGGATAGAAAACTCAGCTCGGGTGAGTTACTCAGCAATGTTCAGAGAATCGTCGCGATGACATATCATTGACGATTGAATAGAGTAGACATTACACTTATGCCAGAGAATTTTGGGATTAAGTGAAGATTTTTCTACCTGTCGCTTCCATTTGTCCTGCTGGTGGGTGACGCGGTTCAGCACGTTGCCCCTAGCGCCCATTTGCTGAGAGGGGCCGCTTACGGTACTCTCGTCCTGTCAAAGTAACACAATAGGAGTATTTTCCATGTTTCAGAGAAGAATCAATGCGTGCATGTTTATAAATATCGTAAAAAGAAAATAACACTATCGTGAAAACAAACAAGGTAGTGTATATGCGAACCGGCCGGCTTTCAAAACTTTGCCAAATCACTTATAAAACATTAAAAGACGTCATCATCATCAGGTCGTTTTTAGTCTCCACTGCAGGAGCATGACCCTCTCTGTACTACCAGAGCCATATATTAGCATGAGCAGTCAGAGGATTTGGCCTACACTCTCCTCGCTGGCCAGACAGGTTAGAGAGATATCTTTGATGTTTATAAGCTTTGTTTGGCTTGTTTCCTAGGTCGCCTTTTACGAAATCCATGAGAAGACTTGGAGTGATCCTATTATCAGCCAGGAACCACACGGCTTTAAACGACGTACTTGCTGTCAATAGCAAACCCATTTATCCGAAGCATCACAGCTGCTAGCAGGAGTATGCCGACATCAGAGAGACAGTATCACCACTTTCCTCCAGATGAGTGACTTTTGATGTGAGCATACTCTTACTGGCAGCTGTGCGGTGGAAGTTATACCTCTTAATTTAGGCGTTTTCCCGATGGCAACTTTCGCTTTTTTAGCATGTTAAAAAGTAAAGCTTTCATAGAATTTCATAAAATAAATTTTATTTTATTGTTAATTTTTTATTCTTCTTATAAATAAATTTTAATTTAATTTTTTAATAAATGCTTACATCTTCATTGGTGTGCTCCTGATAGGACGCCTTGGCCCGCTTGTTGATGAGCGGGTCCAGGCAGATCAGGAATCCCATGTACACCACCAGCAACATTATCACCCAGATCACGATAATTACCACTACCTGGAAAGACAAAATTCATCATGGGCCTATTAGAGAAAGCCAATAGTCAAACATTTAATTTAATCAGTTAAAAAAAAGAATTTTAACTAATTATTAACCCTTATTACTATTCGAAAAAACATTTTACTTGATTTCATAAATTTTTGATAAGCTAGCATGTACAAAAAATCATGTTTCTTTATTCGAACTTACATACTTTCATACAATCTTGATTCCCTAGCGGGTAAATTTACAAAATTTTCTTTATTGTGCTCATTTATATAACAAGTTTTAGGTTTGTAGTTTCCACTATGCGTTGATATATCAATCAACAATGAATGAATAAAAAAAAATTATTTGTCTCACTATTATATTATTAATAAGTTTAATAATTTTGAGATGTTTTTCATAAACAAATAATGCCTCGCATACGATGAATAAGAAGTCCACTGGCTAAAGATTGATTTTGAAGTTCAGCGGCAGTGGAAGGTATTGCGCATTTCATAAGAAAAGACAGCGACACCGGTCCAGGGGCGCGACCTTTTTCCACAGAAAAACGTGATGCTTGCTACTGAACTTGGTTTGAACCAACACTTATGTATGGGAAGTTTTCGAGTTTCCAGCATTGGTTCCATACAAAAGTTATTTATTTTGACCACCTCAAAATAATTATAGGTTCCAATTGGATACTTTTTTCTTTTCCTTCAATATATTTTTGTTCTATCTATCTATCTATGATTTAAGAACTGTGTTCTTGCCGGTGGAGTACTCTCCATGTCTCTCGGTTCTCAGCTATTCTTTTGATCTCCTTATACGACACAACTCCCTTTTCCTTTATTTCATCCAAATATGTCCTGTGTGGTCTTCTTTTCCCTCTTTTCGCGGCGATTTTCCCTACATGATATTTTTAATGAGTTGTGTTGTATAAGGTGGCCAAACATCCTACCTCTTCTTATTTCGATAATTTTTAATAGTTTTCTTTTTTCATTTACTATTCCCAAAACTTCCTCCTTCGTCGTTTTCTGTGTCCAACTTATACACTCCATATGTCTCCAGCATCACATTTCAAAAGCTTTTAAGCGTTTCCTATCCCTTTTAGCCAATTGCACTGTTTCACTACTGTACAGTGCGTTACTCCAAATATATATGTCTTTATGAGTTTCTCATTTTTGTGTGTAAGATGTATTTACTACTATTTTAAGCCTTTTTGGCCATGGATATTCTGGCACTGATATTTGATTTACATCTAGTTGTTACTTACAATACTACCTAAATATTTAAATTTATTTACTTCTTCTGTTTTAGTACCATTAATTAAGTGTGATCTGGTCTGTTGAAAGAGTAATTTTGTGTAGGTATTATTTTTTGTTTAGTATTTTTGTTCAAATATTGGATAAAGCCACCATTACACTACACAGGCCAATAGTGAGTAGTATTACAATGTCCTTCCTCTTAAAGTAATGAATGATTGATGAAAAGACTGCCCTGGGTCAAATCTATAAATTTCAAATTAGGCTTGATTGACTGATTGGTTATTTATTGACTTCATCATCAGGTCTGTCTAGTCTCCACTGCAGGAGCACGACCCTCTCTGTACTACCAGAGCCTTCTAGAGATACTAGCCTGAGTAGTCAGAGGATTTGGCCTACACTCTTCACGCTGGCCAGACGGGTTGGAGACATCTCTTTGATGTTAATAAGCTTTGTTTAGCTTGTGTTTCCTTAGTCGCCTTTTACGACATCCACGGAATGACTTGGAGTGGTCCTATTCTACTCTGCCGGGAACCATACGGCGACATCTCAATACTCAATTCATGATTTTTGAAAAATCACCCCCTAAAGTTCTATTAAATTGCAGAAATAAGTTGGTATGAGGAAAATTTATTAGACTAAACTCAATCATAAGGGTGATGCCAATTTAGAATGTCTCCAACTCTTAAAAAAAAAAGAAAAATATCAGACCTTTATTATTGTAGTGTTCCGGTTTTCATATTTGCACTCGCAGAGAGGGCAGAATTCTTGCTCATGGCCTCGTATGTCATCCACCACACGTGGCAGAATCACCACCTCACAATTGCTAAAAAAATATACTTTAAAATTTTCATAGTTATAAGGGACAATTTGAACAACGTATATAAATAGACATTTGTAATTTTGAATCAGCCTCAAAAATACAATGATGCTTACCATCTGTCAGGTTGAACATTAGCAATATACAGCCTCCGATCAGAACCTGCAGTATTATTGAGCACAGCTGAAGGACTGGGGCAGACACATTTACATCTCTTATCTTCGTAAGACTGACCCTGAAAATAGGTATGTTACTCACAATTAGGCAGAATAAAAGCAAAAAGTGTAAGTGTTCAGATTTTATTTTTTGTTAAATAGAGAATATGTACGTAATTTTGTTTTTTGCTTAGTATAATCCCTTATAACCACAGTAAAAAAATATGAAAGAACTTTCAAAATATTTAATTAGCGACGAAGATGTGATACCTTAGAATATAAATATTTGTTCTAAGCTTTTCTAAAGCTGATAGCTGATTGAAATAGAATAGAATATAATAATATGTATAGAAATGTATAGAATATAATGGGAAAGAAAACATTGAAATATATATACTCTTTCAGTTCAACAAAATATTGATTACCAAAAAATGTATGATACACATCAATACACTTGTTTTTTGTTATTGTGCTGTGTTTAGCCGTTGATATTATTCCTAGGTCCATGGTCGTTGAAGAGAATAGAATAATTAAAAATATTAGAACAAAATATTTTTATACGTACCGATACCAAAAAGACACATATCGCAAAAAATGTGAGCAAAATATATTTGTAATGCATTTTAAATAGCTAGAGATCAATATGTACTAGGAATAATAGCGATCTGAAACCTTTTTATTGCTAAATATTTCTGTCAACACTTCAAAACACAAGAAGACATTTTGTTTTCACCATTGCCACACACAATCCATCCACAGATTATATTTCTGTTTTGTCTATGGGTCGATCAATTATCAAGCAAGTGTGACCATATCAAAATAATAATAAAGCAGAAAAATAAAGCGCTTTCCACACTTGTATGTCTGTGTTTCCACACTAATATCGGAGTTATTATTATATAACGAAAAAATTTTTCATGTCTGTGACTAATATATAATAATTTCTCCATGATCCACAGCCACACGTTTCCTGGTAAGTAAAGGCATTAGGGCAGTCCGAGCTCCGAGCTAGAGCAGCCCGTGTCCTATTTCCGGTCAGGGCCGTGCAATACGGGATCCATGTATACACACATCAAGGATATCGGCATTAGTGTTAAATACCTAAATGCACAACGTTGTATAACGCAAAGGAATCCAAGGAAGTTATCTTCATTAGTAAAAGCAAATGGCACTGTCGGTGCGTCCGGACTTCTGGATGTTCTCCGGGACCACAGGGCGGAGATCCGGGACACTGAACTGCCCGGCACTGAACTGTGTGCATAAGTTCACACTCGGGTATACTTCCGTATTTCACACAAATCTTATGTACTTAGGTATCTGACTTATTTTTCTCCGTAAAGCTGGGTCAGGTCAGGCACAGGAACCCGAAAATTTGTTTACGCTTGTTGCTAAAAAGAAAAAAAAAACTATCTTGGTGTGTTTTTTGTAAAGGATAAAGACAAAAACTACCGAAATGAATTTAAAAACTTTTTTACCAGTAGACAGCAGCTACATGCTACACACACCACCACCGAGTAACATATGCTGTTTTTAGGGTTCTTCAATCAAAACTTGGTAGGTTGACGTATTTTGTGAACCACTATACGATTTTTATACAAAGGTAAAATATTAGGATTAAGGGGGTTCACCATACATGGAATCGAAGCAAATAAAAATAATTTTATCAATGTTATATGTGCGGTGTCTATTTTTAGGTCCCTAAAACTATTTTTTCTTAAAGTCAATCATTTGTAAGATGTAGCTAAGTCCCGAACAGACAGACAGACGGACACGGCGAAACTTTATGGGATCCTCGTTTATTACGGAACTTTAAAAAAACCCCATCAGTTTTTCCTGATGACCGGAGACGAGAACCATACAAAAGTAGGGATAGGTTGACGGCCTCAGTGACGGCGGAGTGAAAAAAACTTTCATAGTCCGAAAAATAACATAAAAAAATTAAATTATTAATAAACACTTCCGCGGGGCAGTTCTTGAACATATTTTATTTAGAGCATTTTATTTATTACTAGCTGTCGGCCCCGGCTTTGCCCGTGGTACATACCTAGCCCGTGGCACTTAGAATTAACGTACCTATCTAACGGTGAAAAAATTTTTGAAATCGGTCTAGTAGTTCCTGAGCTGAGATTAGAACCTTTAACTAAACAATCAAACTTTTTAGCTTCATATATGAAATTTAAGTATATTAATATACATGTAGTATGTTTTACAGATTTGTTTTTATTTATTTGGTTAGGTTAAGTTTTACGAAAATAATCTTCCTAGTATAGTATATGTATCTCCGTGGCTACGTTTTAGTTTTTATATCTAGAATAATGTCAACTATTTAAAAGTTACATAATATAATTTTGAAATTTATAAAATGTTTTTCGTATTGTCCAATTAATAAGTAGTATACTTACTTATATCTAATTAATTCGAATTCATTAAAAGATAAAATATAGAGGAACATTCGAATATCATTGCACCTATATATGATTATTAAAAAACAGTACTTTCCAAAAATATAGGTATTATAATAAAATATAAAATTATAGTAAAAATTAAATAAGCTTTTTTTAAATTCCGAGAATTCATGCATTCAAGAGTTAAAATAGGTAGGTAAGTATAAACAGGCCAAACCCGATTTCAAAGAACCTAGTTTGGCCTAGGGCAAGCTGATTTTGAATACTTATTTAAATACTTTTGTTAGCGTTTTGGGGTTTAAGTAGATTACAGTTGTTGCAGTTTTTTCACAATCCACGGATATTTGGATTTCTGTAGATAGACTCACGTCCACGGATGTGGTTTCAGATACTTGTTATTGGCAGTGGGCGGGGCACATAGCGCGAAGAACCGATGGCCGATGAAGCAGAAAGGTTCTTGAATGGCGACCACGTACCGGCAAGCGCAGCGTTGGACACCCACCGACCAGGTGGTCGCGCGGACGACCTGATAAGGGTCGCAGGAAGGCGCTGGATGCAGGCCGCTTCCAACCGGTCATATTGGAAATCCTTGGGGGAGGCCTATGTCCAGCAGTGGACTTCTTGCGGCTGAAATGATGATGATGACTTGTGTTATGTGGGATACTTCCTCAACGATACTATATTTTATAACAAATACATAATATATAGATCATCATTTCGTGTAGGTGACACGGTCAATCGACCATGCATGCATATTACCCTGGCACAGAATAAATAGTACAAGTACAGAAGATCGATTGAAGGAATAGCAACTCGCGATTCGATACAATAAGGTGCAATTCAACAACTTTTTCGCACAACGCTAATAACCTACGTTTACTAAGTTATATTCACCTAAACGTTCCATCTCGTTCTATCGCGTAGCGCTTACCTATAATTGCTCGCTCGCTCGGCCCCACTGATTAGCCCCGCATGATGGGCCGCCGTACGTACTTGCGTTTTCAATACCTACCGCGGAGTGAAACAGGCCTGACCCTGGTGTCAGAATTCTTTGGAACCGCCTCTCGGCCTCAGACGTGGTTCCTTTAACGACTACCAGATGGCAGCAGGGACCAACGGCTTAACGTGCCTTCCGAAGCACGGAATCATCTTTTTAATCAGATAATCAGGTGATTCATGTCTGCAGTGTCCTAACCAAACTGGAAACAACTTAACAAAGTATGCATCCCGTGGGAATCGAACCCACGACCGCCGGGTCAACAAGGCAAACCACGGGACCACGGAGGCTGTTACATATACAGGATGTTAGTGTGAACAGTGTTATCCTTTAAACCAACAAACTAGCCCGTCAAAATGAACAACATTTCCTTTAGAACCAATGCTGGAAACAATTTTTTTTAACATTTTCATACACATTGCCGGGCCGGCCGGCACCTTTTTGTATGTAAATGACGAATTTTTTTTTAAGTTACCAGCTTTGGTCACATGGAAAAAGTTGTTCATTTTGACGGGCTGGTTTATTGGTTAAAAGGAAAATACTGTTCACACTTACATTCTGTATAGGTAAACATCAAAGACCCAGGTCAATCTGAAAAAGATGAAATTTGGTAAGATGGTGTAATCCTATGACCCACAAACACGGATGTGCAAAGTAAATAAAGATTTTTTTGAAATAAGGATCATTTTCAGGGGCCCAATTAAAAAATTAAAAAAAAAGTTTTGCAAACCTTACTGTGTCATATATCAAATGAAAGGGCTCATTATGAGGATCTAAAAAATATTTTTGTTCGGGTAAAATCAATACTTTTAATTTTATTCACGAAAGAAGGCAAAAATTAACCTCCCCCCCCCCCCCCTAATCTCCGAAACTACTGGGCCGAAAATTTTGAAAAAATTACAAAATATAGTTCATTACAGGAAAAAGAATTCTATCACTTGAAAATAAAGTGGTAAACTCACTATAATAAGTTCATCTAGGGAAATAGTTCACTAAAACACCACTAGATAGCGCTAGTCAAGTGAATAAATAAAACATTTTCGCACATTGTGCGTGTGTACACGAAGCATATTGTACGCAATCCTCATTGCGCGAGTTTGACTCAAACTTAGCCGGTTTTTTCATCTTGACCTGACCGGGGATCGAACCCGGGACCATCCGTGTGACAGGCCATGTGGTCGCTAAGTGTTCACCGTTGCGCCACGGAGCTCGTCAAAGGCACTTGGGCAGGGGAAGTGTGGGACTCAAACCCACTAAAACTCCATGACAACCCAACTCGTCTTTCCGGTTCGTGTGGTCGCTGAGTAAAACCCAACATTCATCCGACCCCCGAGCACATGTTAGCCATATTAAGCAACTGTTCAAAATAATAATCTCACCTTATCTTGAATTCTCCGCAAGCTTTCGGCAAGATAGTAATGAGAAAAATCACCTGCGCCAACGCTCTGAACCAGAACAGGCATCGCAATTGCCGAACAAACTATTTTGGCCTAGGCCAAATTAATTTCTTCAGTCTGGGTGACAATAAAATGGGTCATAATAGCCGGCGTTTGTATAATCCGCTGAACTATCAACTATAAATTATTATAAAGGTAATATATATTCTTGACGTTTTCCAGTGGGGTGTGCAATGGGGTGATTTAGGATAGTAAATAGCACATGATGGTCTATGATTCGGTTGGAATAAATTCCTTGTCTCCTTTGTAACGAGCAACACTATAAAAGGCAAAATACATATACAAGTATGCATAGGTATACTCTAGGTACTACATCAACTACATCAATAATTCCGTCACTTTATAATCCAATGCGGTTTTCTTAACTTATTTTTTTGTAGTAGAGTCATAAGAACCGCATTGTACATTAAAATCGCCGTATTTGTTGTAATAATTTGCAGACACTGGCTCAGAGG
The DNA here is from genome assembly GCA_963082605.1 of Rhodophaea formosa. Classification (NCBI taxonomy): domain Eukaryota; kingdom Metazoa; phylum Arthropoda; class Insecta; order Lepidoptera; family Pyralidae; genus Rhodophaea; species Rhodophaea formosa. Next base: position 15,709,540 of record OY720203.1, on the reverse strand, counting down.
TAGAGAGCGGGGCACGACAAAACGGAGCGTGAGCTTTATTGATTTTGATTCGTTGCATTCAACATTCGATAGGTATAATACACTTAAGACCCATTACTTGTCTGTCTGGCTCATCATTCTGCAAGCAGCAGCGCTTCGAGTGACATTAATTTATCGCTGTAAGTCCCACGTTTTATAATCAAATTTTCATTATCATTTGCTCATACCAGACATCTATTTTTATTACATGTATTTTTATCACATAGTTATCGGTTTACTTATTGAAATTTATTTAAGTAGGTATATATGTAAATATACAGGGGGCTTACCATAAACTTTATTAAAGGTGGTATTATTGAGTGTATGGATACCAGTATATTTAACCTAAATATGTATATAAACGTACCTATTGTAGACACTTATATATAACGCATGAATGTTTATAAAGTGGTCCAAATAATATTCTTAAATAATAGTAGGTATATTATGAAGCAAATACGGTAAGCTGGGATAATAAAGTTGAGGTGGTTTATAGGCACGAGACGAAGCCGAGTGCTTACCGAGTAATACGAGCATCATACGACGTTCTTAAATTTTGAAAATGGGTTGACCTTGGGACGTCTGGTGTAATGCGCAACTTCCTCAGGCAACTTCAATAACGCGCAGCGCGCGTTATTTTATGAGGCTTATGAGGAGTACTTATAGCCCGGTACAGATTGCAATACTTTTTAATCCACTTCAAAAAAGGAGGAGGTTCTCAATTCCTCTGTACGTTTTTTATTTGGTACGCGATTACTCGGTGAGTTATGAATCGATTTAATGATTCTTTTTTGTTCGATATGTAATAGTTAAAAGCGGCCCATTTTTTTTTTATTAAAATTATAATAAACGCTTTTCGAATAAATCAACAAAAGCTATATTTTTTTTTTTTAACAAAAAGTAAAACCGACTTCTACCCTATATGTAAATGGGTGTGGTAGTTCAATCAAAATAGAGAATACATAAATAACACGTCATAATCAACTTGTCTTAATTCGCGAAAGAACTAAACAAAAATAAAATTAAACCAAACGGCATACTTGTACAAATTGGTATTTGTAATTTTTTTCTAAAAGGACGTTATACCTTTCGGTAAAAAATTATAGCAACACTTTTGAAGTTAAGTCAAATAGAAAAGAAACGTTCTCATCAATTTGTCCTGATTCGCATAAGAATAAAATACAAATAAGTTTAAACTTATTTGTATTTTTTTGGGTATTTGTTTATTTTTTCAAAAAAGTGCATACATTGCGACAAAAATTTCATGGGACTACCTCTGGAGCATTACCTATCAAACAAAAAAAGAATCACTAAAATCGATCCATAACTAGCTAAGTAATCACGTAACACAAAGTTTAAACCAAATGGCATCCTTTTTCAATTTTTTACCTTGATACATTGCGACAAAAATTTATTTTATTACTACGACAAGTTGATGAAAACGTTGCTTCTGTGTTTTGATTGAACTTTAAAGGTGGTCCTATATTTTTTTATCTTAATGTATCCGGCGCTTATTAAAAAAATAAACATAAACCATATAAAATTTACACGGATGCCGTTCAGTTTAAACTTATTTTTGTTTTATTCTTTGGCGAATTAAGACAAGCTGATGAGAACATTGCTTCACTCTTTTTTATAATTTTCTCCTTTTTAGTTCCAATTATGTATATGGTTGAAATCCGTTTTTGTTTTTTTTTTGCTTAAAATAATTTTATAATTTAGAAATTGTTTAATTTGAGGCACTCAAAAGTGCCCCGAACACAATGTTCATGTTTGAGCTACATAAATCTTTGTGTCCTTGCTAATTTTATCTAATCGGTCCTGTGCATTCGGAGCAAATTGACTGTGACAGACATGGACAAACGAATTCCGTTTTGTCGCTAGGTCGTACGGAACCCGAAAAGAACCCACTTCAACCAAAGTACTGTAGTGGCACTAACAAAATGTATAGGTATAACTATGTATATATGTCGGTTCAATTGTCATAATATGGTCCACTTGACCAATGCCGGTTTTGACCACTTAGTCACTTATGCCGTCTGCAGTTGTGTATAAAGGCGACTCTTTCAATCGTTACGTGGTAAGTGGTAATTTGCGTGTTTTGCTGCATTCAATAAGCCCATCAATTGTTGCGGAATTCACCTTGACGGAATTGAAACAAAATTCATCGATGTAGATAGCCCACCTGTGGCTCCACCACTACCTGCGCGAATAGCAGGCACCTAGCCTAGTCTGCGAAGGTGTATTGTCGCAGTCATCTGGTTGAATCTGCTATTTGATTGAATGACTAGCGCGTTCATTGAATGACCACGTTTAATTGAATGACTAGGCCGAACGTTGATTGAACAAGCGTCGCTCAACGTCCAACTAGTTAGCGGATTGTAACATAGCCCTTTGAACAGAGCGGACATAAAATCAGTCAGGTGATTCAAATTTACTTCATTTTTTTACCACTGCAGCGCTAGTAGTCCCCAAAACGAATATGGCGTCAAACAGCTCGCACAGATTGCTCGGTGTTGATATTTATTTTCGATTCAATTTACATAAAAGTGCGTTATTTGTTATAAAATAGTATGACAACATGGACTCACCTATTATTACGCCGCCGCCGGCTACTTTAAAAACTAAGAAAAATTTGCAAAAATATGGGCTAATGAAAGCTTTGGAAATCATGCTACCACCAAATATTACAAAGTTGGCTAAGATTCAACGACTTCGCTAAATGACGTTCATTCAGACAAGACGTTGAACGTTACATTCAACAACTTGACGAGTTGTCCTTTAGCCATTCAATTAAACGTGGTCATTCAATCAACGCGCTAGTCATTAAATTAAATAGCCGATTCAACCAGATGAATGCGACATATCCAAGGTGAATCAATATTTTTGGCAGGTGCACAATCTTGAACGCAAACTTGTCGTTACCCGATTGACCCACCCAGAAGAGTAATGTTTTTCGCCCGTAATACCTATGCATGTCTGTTCCATTGTTGTGTCGCCTCACTAAACTGCCAAAAAGGGCATTCGGGATTTGGTGGGGGGCGCTAACCGAAATAATATGGTTAAAGCGAAGTTACGTTTTGTGGGTCTCACTCAACTCTCACTGAACTAACTGTGGGGATAATGCAATCAATATAATTTGTTTCCATAGATTTTTATTTATTCTTAAGTAGGTAGGTATAGCGGTGGACTCAATATGCACAGGATCGCAATTTGTGGCGATTTATGGGGGAGGCCTATGTCCAGCAGTGGACGTCACTGGCTGATAGATAGATAGGTAGGTATATTAAGTAGGTATTATTTATTCATGCAATATGATGATAATGTGTAATGTATGTACTTAATGATGTTTATACGATGAATAAACCAACCTATTTATTTCTTTCGGATACTGTGAATAAAATACACTTAACATCGATTAATGTTTTTTCAGGTAGTAAATCGTAAGCAATGGCAGCCCCTAACACGTCGGCATCCTCGTCGCCTTTGGTTGAAAAGTTACAATCGATTAATTTTTATATGGAGAAACATCGCGTGGTAAGGAATCTCTCTACAAACTATTATTCCTAAAGTAAAACTGGCCAAGAGTCGAATTCACACGAGCTTAGGGACCACAAGGGTTCGATTCCCGTCGCGGACAAATACTTGTAATACGGAATAGAAAAAAACTAACTTGTAACTACTTCTTTCTTACAGGTAAGTATTTGTCCGTGGTTCTGGATCTTGGATTAAGTATTTCTGGATATACCCAATGGTTAGCGTCAGGCAGGCAGCCAACCGTAAAACCCTTAGGCAAAAACACACTTACAAATCATGACAGTAAGAATCATAGATATCAGAATGTAAGAATGCTGTCATCCAGATCTAACATATCAAAGCAGAGGATGCAACCTATGCAACCCGGTAAAACGCTTCGACGAAGAAAAAGGGTTCTTTACCACAGCTCAATATTTCATTACATTAAATAGCACAAAAAGGGTTCCGTACCAATAATTAAACTCTACAAAATTATGATAATTTTAAAAAATGTTGTGTTTATGTATATTTTTTCTTTTTTTAATTCAAAAACAAATACATCTCCAGTTCAAGTGTAAAGATATAAATAAATTAAAATGTTAAAAATTATTTTTATTAGTAGTGCGACTGGATGCTTCCAAAGTGAAATCCCATTGGACACCAGTGAGAGAAACGGAATTTTTTAACTAAATTCCATTCTTCTCCAGTGGAAACAACGCTGATCGTGATGAGTGAGAGTAACTCATAAATAGAACATCATCATCAATCTATCAACAGGTCCCAGCCCTGTTAGTCTCCACTGCATGAGCAAGACCCTTACTGTACCACCAGAGCCATACATTAGCCAGGGCAGTCAGAGGATTTGTCCTACACTCTCCACTCTGGCCAGGCGGGTTGGAGAGATCTCTTTGATGTTTATAGCTTTGTTTAGCTTGTGTTTAGTCTTAGTCCTTCCCTTAGTCGACTTTTACGACATCCACGGGAAGACTTGGAGTGGTCCTATTCTACTCTGCCGGGAACCACACGGCACAATAGATCATGTTGGTGTGGTGATTAAATCACGATTATTGATGGACTAGCTTTTGCTCGCGACTTCGCCCGCGTGGTGTCCGGTTATTTCGTAGCGCTAAGAAATGAAGTAGACTTACACGGACGAAGACGCAGCCAAAAGCTATAAAACTTCTTTATACACCACATTTTTGCTAATCAGGCTACTGGGCGAGCGGAGCAGGCCACAATAATGAAAAACAGTTTTCTCGCAAAAGATAATGTCTGCCCCATAGGGATATATGAAATGTCTGCCCTTGTAATTTGTTTATGGTCATTGCAAAGCAGACTTTGAAACGGGAAAACTGTATTCGTTGAATTCAAAGAAAATAGATCATTTGGGATCAAGGTCATTCCTGGAAATGGTGTATTTTTTGTATTTAATAAATGTTCTTGTCTTTTTTGTGAAACATTTGTTGTTTTCGTAATCAACGACCCGATAAACCATAAAAACGATACCCATGTTGAATTTCGGAATTTGTCACCCCTTTATGGGTTGAATTCTGAAAGAGCCTGAAAAACTTGTTTACTCATTATTGATAGGAGTAGGTACTCCTGTGAAGTTTCGAATAAAATAGTTCAACTAATCATGTTTCCCCATACAAACTTTAAAGCCCTTTTTCACCGCCTTAGGGGTTTTGAATTCCCAAAAACCCTAGGACACGACACGTTACATTTATTCCTAATCGTTAACCAAAAAACAAATAGACTTCCATACAAATTTTTAACCCCTTTTTCACCCGTTTAGGGGGCGAATTTTCAAAGACCCTTTCTTAACGGATGCCTACGTAATTAAATTACAACTTCCTGTATGCCAAATTTCAGCGAAATCCGTTCAGTAGTTTCGACTGTGCGTTGATAGAGGAGTTAGTCAGGTTTGCCTTTTATATATTTGTTGCAAGGATATTATAAAAGTCGTGATATTATTATTTCACTAGTGACATTATAATTACACAGATTATTGTCAATCGTTTGTATTACTTACAATTTATGGGCTAGTTTCAATACCATTATAATTTCACTAGACCGATGCAGTAAAATTGTAAGGCAGTGATATTTTGACAAAAACACTGGTTTAAGAAAGCCGTAGATTATCAGAGCGATCGCTGATTGGTCAGCATTCGTTACCACCTGACCAACAAGTAGAGTTAGGAAATAAAAAACAGATTTAAAAAAATATTATTTTAATTTAACTTGTCACTTTTTATAGTACTATCTATACTATAAAATATGCTGAAAAAGTTATAACACTTACTAATCAAATCATAACTTTAATAACTATAAGCTTAATAGTACGTAATACTGATAGTAACATTTTAGTCACTAGCATCAATTTTTGGATTTGAATAAAGCTTAATTAATAATAATAAATGAATAATATGTACTTTTTGTCAAAATATGTAACTTAAAAAAGTTGGTAGGTTATATAATTGAGCAAGTAATTTAAATGACGTAACAAATATAGAATAATAAATTAATAACAAATTGACCAATCAGAACACGCGGGGCTCCCACCACAAACGCAACTCATAATAAACCTAGATTTATTATAATATCACTATTGCGGCCCAGTGAAATTACAATAACTCTGAAAAGAGCCCGTGAAATTATACGAACCAGACGTTATTGACAATAATCAGTGTAATTATAATTTCACTAGAGAAATTATAATGTCACGTTTTTGACAAAATCCCTGCGACATATTCACAAGAAGAATATCATGAGGATGCCGATATATGGGATTTTGCAGTCGATAACTAGGCTAAAAGGAATCTATATCTATTTTGATTTATTTGTTAACTTGTTAGTACCTATTACACCTGTTTTTACTGTATAATAACATGGAATGAACCCTAAAATATTAACCAGTTCGTTTGCGTAAGTTAAAGTGTCGATAAATGGTTCGAAATTTCGTATGGTTCTCTTGATATACAAAACTCATAGTTTTATTCAAGTCGCTAGCTTTGCTTTTCCTTATGTACCTATCACTGAAACACTCTTATCTCAAAAACTACTGAACTGATTTTGATGAAACATGCACTGTTCCCTTAGTTGAATTTTTACACTCTATACCAAATGCAATAATAAAGAATGTTAACCAATTTAAAGTTTTTGAGATATACACAGACTAATTTATAAACATAAATAAATACGGTCAGAAATAGAAACTTCCACAGGCGACACTCGCGTCACGCGATCGTATAAATATGCAATCTTGCATTCTATGAAATGCACTGAGTAGATATGGTCCTGAACATCAGCAGTTTGCTTGCTCTACTTACATTGACTGTTATAAGTACCTATAGGTATAATCATCTTCTTAATTTCAGGAACATCATCAAATTATAACTAGGAGAAACAGGTGCCAAACAAAACATGCAATGAAACTACGTATCCGCAACATTGTTCAAAAATCAAAACAGGACAAGCTATACTACCTCGGCTCAACGTACACTGGAGACGAAGAGCACTTATGGTATTATATGCGAATATTAACTACCAAAGGAGAGGGCTCTATTTTAAATATTTTTGTCATCCACAAAAAAGTGGAAAAGCTATGTGTGTGTATGACTTTCAGAGACACTGTTACACGCTCTTTCGAAACTAAGATACCTGGTGAAAACTACCATCTAAAGACGATAAAATTGACTGAACATGACATGAATGTCATAAGAGACAATCCTCTCTTCATTCCGATATCTATCGAGATCAGTCACCCTACTGAAGAAGCGAGACGTGCTCGGATCGAAGAACTCGTGGAGAGGTTCAAACACCAGCGGGAAGAATTAGATCGAAGGACCCGACGACATATTGATGGTAGTCGCACTAGTATCGAACCTGATATGGGTGAGTCGAGCACCCAGTAACTAAATTGACCAAAGAACTCAGCGCTAAACATATAAATTTTTAAAAAATCAACACTGGCAAAGAATATTGTGCTTCGGAGGGATGATTTAGTGTAGGGATTCTAACGATAGACACCTACGTCCTATTCCGTTGTACCAAATAAGGAACTTACATATTTACATACATAGTCGAAAACGTTAAGTAAACTACTTTTTTGGCAGCCGTATTTATTAAAACGTGGCCAAGTTCTAGTCAGACTCGCCCATTGAGGGTTCCGTTGTAACAAGATAGCATTAGCATAATATAGTTATAAGCGTAGATTCATTTTCCAAAGAGCATTTATGGTATTCACTTAAGGGGATACATGAATTTTACAGGGTCTAGTACTGCCTCCATTTGAAATAATTTGAAAAAAACCGGAGAGATCATTTAAAGTTATGTTCTGCGGAGCACAGTCTATCTTTCAATCGATTGATTTTTAGTAAAATGGTTTTAGTAATCTTAGTGTCTTTTTTTTTAAAGAACTTTATAATATGGTCACCCCGCGCCCCGCACATTTACTTTTGGTCATATTTATATTTAGTTTTTTTCTTCATTTTTATGGAGATCCTTATTCTTGCTTTTTTATTTGTGTATAAGAATCGTAAAGCTGTTTACAAAATACATCTATTCGAAATAAAGTGACTGTGTCGTATGGACGGACAGACAGACAGACATGACGATCCATAAAGGACAAGTTTTTTGCTATTCGGCTACAGAACCCTAAAAAATAAAATTGTCTGAAACTTAATGATATCTTATATTTTAAAATAGCCTGGCAATTGTTTTTAAAATAGCCGATGGCTTATTCTTGCTTGATACAGCCATTAGTTTTCCTTGGATACGTCTAAGTGATATTGTATTAATTATCTATGTTTTAATTTTGTAATGGGTCAATTTGTGAGCAGGAGGTAATCGCAATGGCGTTACAATAAAAGTTACTATGAAAATGGACTATCATAAGGTAGTCTATTTTTATAGCAACTCTTTAATATAACGCCAGCAAATATTTATAATAGCTGTGAGAAAACGTTCTCACGTGTCCATTACAATATTTATATATTTATATTTAGGTAAATGCAAATAATTAACTTTTATATCAAAAAGAGTTTATAATGTATTATATGTATACTTCTATACTGTTTATATAATATGGTGTTTTGATAAAATCTTTGTATTATCCTAGAGGAAAAAAATTTATATACAAGTATTTTATAACATTAGACATCTTTACGCACATCCTTTGGTGTGCTGTCTGTTTGTGTTTTAGAATAGAAAAAAGTAGGGATACCTATATTCAACAAATCTGTGGTATATACAGTAAAAACTCTAAATTGAAAAGTAATTTCTAAGGATTCCGCTAAGACTCCGCTGTCCGTGTATAACATGGACAATAAACGAAACCCGGGCTTATGTAAGAAACGAGACTTTTGGCTTTTTGCTCTATTAATACGGTGGGTACAAAGCTAGTACAAAGGTATTATTATTAAAAACGGTTGCACTCACGTTATATTTAGTCGGTATTGCCGACCGGGTTTCGGCCAATTCAGATGGCCATCTTCAGGGCGAGTATCAAGGTCTTCGCGACACGGCCGTTCCTTGAGCACAAAGGTAGTAAGTACAAAGATATTATTCTTTGAATGAAATCCTATCGTGAGTAAATACAAAGTTTATTTTACACTCTCGTATTTAGGTATATATACCAAATAAGGCTAACACGACCGAATTATGCATAGATATTTCGTAAAGTTAGCCTTTTAAAATTGTACCTATAATCGCATTTACTATAGTTGTTTAAATACGCCAATAAGTACTTTCATACGTTTTATAATCCTTTATGCTATAAATAAAATGAAATAAATGTACTAAGAACCTAATAAAATATATGTTTGTGGAATATCTGTTTTTATTTTTCTATACCTACTTATCTATACATATAAAATAGTAAAAATATTTTATCTGTACATTTGGGATTTTTGACTGAAATGAATAGAAGGACACTTAAAAAGAATAATAGACAGAAAAATTTTTTTTTTTTAATTTCTTGTCTGTCTGTCTGTCTGTCTGTATGATCACGTTTATCTCCGGAAATATTAGACGGATTCGAATGAAACTTTTTTTGCTATATAGCTATTAAGCCGGGGCAACATACAAGTTAGAAATGATTTTGATAAATGGAACACCTGATGCAGCATCATAATGATCCAGCTGAACTATAAGAAATATAAAAGTGGAGCCTTAGCAAAATTTTTTAAGCCTGATGAGCATTTTCGTTGACGTATATAAAATCTGAGATTTGGAACACCTCACGCAAAACCATAATGGTCCAGGTAAACTGTAAGAAATATATAAATGACGCCTTAGCAAAAGTTATTTAACCTGATGAGTATTTTTTGTTGAAGTATTTAATTTGAAGATTTGGAACACCTGACGTGGAACCATAATGGTCCAGGTAAACTATAGGAAATATAAAAATGACGCTGTAGCAAAAGTTGTTCAGCCTGATTAGTATTTTTTGTTAGGTGAAAAAATTGAAGATAAAAACATCTGATACACTAAGTACCTACCATCTAAAATTTTTCTCCTCTGGGATAGAGTGCGTACTGTACGATTAGCTCATATTACTGGTGACCGCCTACCGGTCCCCCTTTTGGCAATGTAGTTTTCAGCCCATACGGCAAAACATGAGCGTTTGCTGTCTCTTCAAGCCTTGAACACACAGGCAACACCTAATGCCGAGGTCCGTGCCTCCCGAAGGCCCTTTGGAGATGTGCGATAGGTTGAAGGCGCTCTGCCCATACCTCAAAAAGAGTCCTATATTTTATCCCTCCAGTATATTGCAGCAGCCAATGCAATGCCATACAATTTTATAACACTGCTACAAGTATTTTCTATATATGTTTAGTTCATATTAAGGTATACTAATACGCCGGAGTCATATAGTCCACGCGAACGAAGTTGCGGGCATCAGCTAGTACTTAATAAGCAAATACATAAACATGAATTTTAACACGGGTCGAGGTCACGGCAATTCTGGTAACGTAAAAAGATGAACTTGGTTTCACAGTACGGAGAGCAACTGACTAATCATCATCATCATCATCATGATGATTAGGTAGCATGGTTACGTCTCATAGTAGTTATATGCCACCTGAAAAATGTGTTCGTTTGAGAAATGATGATATAAGGGAACGATGTGGAGTGAAAGACAGTATAGTGACAAAAATTGAGAAAGGAATGTTGAGATGGTTTGGACATGTAGAGAGGATGGATGAAAGGAGACTTACGAAAGCAGCAGATGTGGTTGGGACAGTTGGTCAGGGCCGGCCTCGACGAACGTATCGTGACCAAATTACGAACGTTCTTGCAAAAGGAGAAGTAAGGAGTACCCGAAACCGGCGAGCATGCATGAAAAGAGTAGATAATGAATGTAGATGAAGCGAAAGAGGTTTGTAAGGATCGTAGCAAGTGGAGATCCATAGTCTCTGCCTACCCCTATGGGAGAGAGGCGTGATGATATGTATGTATGTATGAAAAATGTGTTACCGAATAAAAAACGATAAGGTAGGTATATGGCTGAAAATAGGGGTAGAGTAAGTTGTCTAAATATGGACTAGTCACATAATATCTTCGAGCAACACGGCTTCTGTACCAGCCGTGTTGCTCGAAGCATAATATGGACTAAGTACGAGTACATATTTTTTTCAGTTTCCATGGAACTAATTGTACCTACATTGTAAATTTTTTTTCCTATTTGTGGTACGACGTACGACTGTTCCAAGCTCACTCAAAGTACCTCAGAGCAATAAATAAATAATAAATAAATATAATAAATATGTACGGACAAATCACACAGATTGAGCTAGCCCCAAAGTAAGTTCTTAAGTTAGACTTGTGTTATGGAATACTAACTCAACGATACTATATTTTATAACAAATACATATATAGATAAACATCCAAGACCCAGGACAATCTGAAAAAGATCATTTTTCATCTTGACCTGACCGGGCACCGAACCTGGGACCTTCCGTGTCACAGGCCGGCGTGTTGACCGCTGCGCCACGGAGCTCGTCAAGTGCCAAAAAAATATACTTTCGTGCTGAGATTTCGTGGCACGAAGTAAGGCAATTTTTTTTTATATGTGTGCTCGATGTAGGTACATCAATGGCATCACGGTATTTTTGACTGTGATTCAGGGTCATCTTACCTCTATCGATTAATGCCCTTCTTCGGTGCTCTTCACAGTATTATTGCTCAGAGCACAGAAATGAAAACATATTTTTTTGCTCATAGACCTGTGGTTCCGAGTTCGTTCCGAGACGTAGTACATATATCTCCATAGTTCCGACCGTAGTACATATATCTCCATGGTTCCGAGTCATGAAGATATATGTAATACGTTTCCGAGTCTAAGTTCCGAGGGTTCCGAGCTTGAGTTATAGTTCTGTGGTTCCGAGTCTTCACATCTGTCTTTCACATGCTCTTTGTTTTTGACATATGTATGTTTGACAACGAAAATAAGCGTAGGTAGTAGTGATTATATATCTCAGATTAATAATTTTATATATGCTCTGAAAAAATTAAAAGATAAGATGGATAGGTAAACATCAAATCCAACGTAGTACTTAAATCTCCATGATCAAATCAAAGAGAATAGGTACGGAAAGAAATGTTCAGAAAAGCTCGTAGCAAAGGCTTTCACGAATCCTACTTCGACCACTCATGTATGATAGACACCGAGCGAGATGTGCTGAGGACTGATATAAGAGGGGTGAGTTGGACCACGGCCTGCAAGAGGAAGTGGTACGACTTGTTTCTTCTGTCGTATTCCGACGAGAGGGCCGGAGATTTCTATCATAGCACACACGCTATGAGAATGGAACGCAAGCGCCAGTTTAGACTGCACCGAGATTGTATACACCCGTTGAGCAAGTTTCGGTGAGTGCTTTTTTCGTAAACATTCAGGCGTGGGATTGTGGCAGCGACTTCACTTCAAATGCGTATAAAAGTCAATCAAGGGGAGAGTCCTAAAGTTGGGTTTATGTTCGAGAAGACGCAGGCTCACTTTCTCCCCGGTAGCGCCACCAAAATAAGTAGTTTTCGTTCCTTACATCTAAGGATAAGAAATACTTAGCTACTAATAAAATATCATTGATTTCAGAAACTACTGGGATTTGTTTATGCTGCTTGTTGTATTATTGCACAAAATTCTCGTGTTTACTGCCACTTCCGTAATATTCGTACCTATACCCAAGGCCTGGCATTACGTGGCTGTACTACTCGAAGTAGTACAAATCTCAGACATATTCATCAACACCCGGACTGGTTTCTCTGACAGCACGAGGCATAAAGTAGTGCTCAACAAATATCTGACAGTTCGTCATTATTGCTCCACTAAGCTCTTCTTTCACACTGCTTCTGCTTTGCCCTTATTTTGCTTGATGTTTTTGAGGTATGGGGATGATATAAACTGTACGATTTGTAAAGCCAATAAGTTCAACTGTGCGATCAGCTTTTTTACAGTAATCAGTCTTTTCAGAGTTTACGAACTACTGTCGTATATGAAGCGAGACTTTAAGACTTTTCAGGCAACTGCATTCTTCCATTTCATGAGACTCGGCTTGATCATCAGTCTCTTTGTGATGCAGTTCCTACACTTCAATGACACAATTTCCTTAATTGTGATAATGAGCACCTCAAAATCGATTATTTCGTACAAAAACTACTCATCGTTTTTCGATAACATGTTTGTTAACTTATATATTAATACAGAAGATACAGTTTTTTCTAAAGAAGTCATTGTGAACGCTCATTTCTGGAGAGTTATAAATTTTCTGGCTCGACCTAGTTTCAGCATGTCCCATTCGTATGGGAGTATATACTCATCAATACACCCGCACCCCCTGCTTAAGTTCATAGCGTACGCAATGCTCGTCAGCTGCACCATCTGGCTGCTGATGGAGGGTTTCGCTTTCCTTACTAGAGAAAGGGCATTTAACGATGAAATCATGGAAAGCCAGCAGTATTTAATAAACCTATTAAAGGCTAAACAGCTATCTGAACAACTATGTTTAAAAATAAAACAATACTTTGACTACAGTGCAGCAAAAATTAAATTGTCTGAACAAAGAAATGAACTGTACAAATGTCTACCAAAGTACTTGAAAGCAGAGTTAACTTGGCATAGCTACGGCCGCTTGATCAAAAGGATACCTTACTTTACTGACTGGCCTAACGACGTGGTTGAAATATTGGCTCTATCCTTAAAGATGAAGATCTTTTTGAAGAATGACGTCTTATTTGAGGTAGGTACGATGATGTGGGCCAGAGCTAGCATGTCATATTTTTTTTCAAGTTGCCTAAAAGCATGAATCACAGCCTAAATACAGACCTACTTACTACCAATAATGGTGAATGATGATAGCTCAGCCCAGCTGCTAAACTGTTCGTTCCCGCATTTCGTGCAAATATGTATACGTTTTAATGATACTTTGGAATACTTTGGATGCAAAGATATTATTAAAGGTCCGTGTAGGGCGTCAACAACAACTCTCAATATTGTAATAGTCAACTCCAAATATAATTTGTTTTCTTAAATAAAATAAAAAATCATGAATCATTTCATTCCACTCCGTGCTTTTCACCCCACACTAAAGTTTCTTTAAGTTTCGTACTGAAACTAACTAACAAACACATAGTTTAGGCCACTTAACTGTGGTATGCGACACTATTATGCCACCAAGCAATTAATTCTTTTAATCCTAAATCATACCGAATTTAAAGATCTTGTTCATAATACCTACTAAGTAGTAAACCGCTAACACACCGGCTTACGCCAAAAGTGGCAACTTTAGGTGTTAGCCGGTGTTTCTCCAATTTATCAAAGTAACATTTATGAACAGTAATCCAAAATAAGACAAGAAATTTACTAAGTGATGTAGTCGCGCACACCTGTCATGTCAACATGGGTCCCAACGGAAGACCAGCGCTGGCCTTAAAGACAGCACATGCTGAATTGGGACCTATTTGAAAACGGACACAGTGCTGCGGTGGGGTGCCATCTTTGGGCGGGCGGCGGTTCAGAGACTGTTTCCTCGCGCAAGTGGAACCCCATATTCACCTTTATTTAATGTTTCTTTTTTTTTCTTTATGTAACTGTGTGTACTGTGTGTCTTTTTCAAATAAACGCTATTCTATTCTATTCTAACTTAGCTGTATCTTCTCTTTATACAGTGACAACATTGTTAACAATTCGAATTTACTCATAGTGAAAACTTAATAGGTAGGATATATTTTTTTATTTCCTTATTTCATGGAAGTAGTAACCCTGATCCGTTGGTCAGGTGGGCACGCCAGGCGATGGCCTGATGGTGTTGGAGGCGGGCTTCCTGGCGGTGTACTCGGAGCTCGATGAGGAAGTGACGCACCTCATTGACGGGGACTACTTTGGAGAACTCTCATTGGTCACCGACGAGGAGGTCAGGACGTCTACTGTTGTGGCAATCTCCAATTCCCAGGTTTATTTCTTCTTTTTAACAAAAATAAGGGTCTGGTCGAGCCACACCTAGTGTCCACCTTCACGCCTTGAAGGTGTTGAAACTACTGAATCGATTTTCAAAATTCTTTCACTTTTATTAAGTAATTTATCTGCGGATGTAACAGGCTAGCTATAATTTACGCGGACGAAGTCGCAAGGAAAATTTATCGTATGTATATAGACTGAAGGTCCTCAGTTTCTCTATAGAATACTACTATAACTATGAACCATTACAATAATATATATAATAGGTACATATAAATTATATAGCCGCTCGAAGCCTCTACAACATTCGGCATGAGTCGTTAGTCGTTACTACCTAGTAGGTACCTACTACCTACTTGACAGTGACATTAGAATCTTCTTCCAGGTCCTTTTACTCGACAAAATAAAATTCAGGCAAATGATGAGGAGCCACCCGCATCTATTTTATTGGTTGCAAGAAGAGATCAAAACAGAGCAATCGAAGTCTAAAAAGAAGTCAATGTTATCAACGGGATCTTCAGAAACCTTACAGCAACCTAGCTAGTCTAACCTAGCTTAGAAAGCTAAGCCTAACGAGCAGCGGATTTCCTCCTTACCCCAGCCCAACCAACTGGTAAACCTCGATCTAAATGTCTCAATGTGACCGCAAGACGGAAGCCGACATCAAGTGATGAGAAGAACGATTAATCGCTGTAAGTAGAACATTCAATACAACAACCAATAAAATTCTGATTCAGACCTTGTTTTCTTCTTGATATCCAAAAGATCCCAAACCCTCACTATAAGTTATACCACCCAAAATAAGTTGCATGTCATTAGTTCTTCAATACATTGGATATAGGGTAGGTAAATGAAAAAAAAATGGCCAAGTGCGTGTCGGGCACTCCCATGAAGGGTTTTGTAGAAGCAAGCATAGATTAGCCAAAAACGTTTGACCGCTCTAGGGTAACTACTCCTCTAGTACGATTTTTGAAATTTCGCTGTTCGTAAACGATCGGTTTTTCCATACGAAAATCGTTCGAAGACGAGTGGTCACACGTTCAAAAATAGTACCTCGTGACTCGTGGGTCTGTTTGTACTGCCATAGCCTTGCCGTAAGATTTGCGTGTATTTACATGACCTCCATTAGTTCATAAGAATTTACCAGAAGGGGTAACTTAAGTTGTAGATACTATTTGTAGCATTGGCAACACTGATCGGGTGCTCGGGAGTGCTATTTTTGAACGCGGGCCACTCGTCTTCGAGCGATTTTTGTATGGAGAAATCGTTCGAAGACGAGTGGCACGCGTTCAAAAATAGTACCCCGGGATCTTAGAATATATATAATCTAAGCTCGGGATGATATCGGTCGGACGGGACGCGTTTTCGAACGATTTTTCCATACAAAAATCATTAGAAAATGAGTGTCCCACGTTCAAAAATAGTACCCCAAGATGGTTATCATAGCACGTAGAGCACAAACTATAATAGAGATACTTGGTAGGGAGTTTGTCGGCTCCTGCCAAATCGTGTGTTACGGGTTTATACAACTGCGTAAAAAGAAATGAATCAAAACGTCAAATCGACCCGATATAATACTGCTAAATTAAAAGACCATGATGGCGCACATTTTAACTTTGTTTATAAAGTGCCAATCATATTTATCTACTTAATTTTGAGTGGCACGAAAACAATACCTTCTATTTAGATTTAGGACGGCTATTTAAATTTATTTCTTGAATTTTATGTTATTATTGGTTTAGGGTAAGAAGCTAGATTTAATATCATATTTGTTATAATAAGTGTTCATAAAATAGTTTATCAGTGCCTAATGTCGAAATCTTCGCACAAAATGAATAATTTAAGTTTGCCTGACGACTGTTCCAAACAGTGGGAAATCCTACTGCTTTTGCTGTCTTCCGAAGAAAAGAAGATAGACAGGACTACAGAAAACGAAATCGACACTATAAGTTATTTCTACAAGAATGAAGGCGTGAGGTAAGGTTATATTTTACAAGTCTTATTTATTAGGTACTCTCTTTCTCTGTCTTTCTATATTTCTGAGTATATTCCCGGTTGCATCCTCTGCTGGAATGCTTAGGGCTTTTTATTGGTCTTATAATGAAATTCAAATTTTAATTAACCACATATGTTTATGAGAATATGAATCTGCATTAGTTACTAAAGGAAAAATACAGAATAAGTAATACTTAAAATCTTTTAATTCCCTTCAGAAAAATACTTCTTCAGTGGTTGAAACAAATGCACCTATCATATGCAAAGAAGACATCAGAGTCAGATACTGCCTTGAAGTGTGACGAAGTGTCCTTGCTATGGAGGCAACGAGGGAATGACAAGTTCAGAGCAGACAGCTATGAGGAAAGCCATAAGTAAGGATTTACTATAGTATATATATAATGAATGTATATAAACATATGTAATAGGCATAACATGAACATTAATAAAAAAATACCAAATCAATTCAAGAATTGTATTTGTAACACTAGGTAAACATGACCCACTCTTTCCTGAGCTATTATCTGCAGTGATTGAAAATGTAAATCTGTACTGGAATCAATTTGGATTGAACATTAAGGGCCCACTCTAGGCAAACTAGCGACGCCAATAATTTTTTAATTAATTCTAATATTATTAGAATCAGTCATTTTTCACAGCGGTTTTAGGCGATAATGACTGATTCTCATAAGATTAAATCATGATTCCAAAAATACTTCAGGTTAATTACTAAGGCTTATACGATTTACATTCTTGAATTTCATCCTATTTGTAAAGTCATGTGGTCTCAACGCCTTAATCGTACGATTTGTTCTAAGAGACTCGCATAGATGGCGCCACTCGAAACTACACAACATTGTATCTACCGTATTATGAGAATATAAAAACGTGATTCACAAAATATATCTTATTAAAAATCAAAACAATATTTTAGGCATAATATTTTAAATTGACACCGTATATTTAGTAAGTTAAAGGCTAACGCAGATTAACGCCATCTAGTGTCGAGAATCAAGCAACTCTCCTGCGCCATACATTCGCCTGCTTTTCGCAACCTTAATTTGGTCCAATATTTTTGTATGAGGTGGGCAGTCTATTATGTTAGTATTATATTGTCTTTGGTAAAGTATTAGGAATGAAACTATTAGTGTTGCTAGTGTGCCTAGTGCGGGCCCGTAATAGAAAAAACGAAATCATCTTAGATATCTATTAAGACCAAAATGCAGTTAGCATTTTGGAACAACACCAAAATATTCGGAATTAACATACACAGAATGCCTGGAATATGTAAATAAATAAATATACCTATGTTTAATTGAGGATCTCCGATAAATTCCAGATCCTTTATTCAGGTACGTGTTAATTTATGTTGCAAATATGGTCTCTTTGCATTCTTAGTTCTTTAAAGTAAAAGTCAGGTAGACTTGTATCGGAATAGTTACAATAAAATAAAGTCTATTTCCAGAAACATTTCACTCATGCAAACAACATTCAAGCAAGTGCCATATAGTAACCTACGGTGAAGTGAATTTGATTGGTCACTCTGTTCTTACTATATTCTATTGATATTTGTTTTTTCTGTAGGTGCTACTTGAAGAGTGTGATGTACGCACAACAAAACGGCCCGATGTATCCACTAGCACTTGCAAATAGATCTGCTGCCTTACTGAAGATGAAGAAATTCCAGGTAAAATTTCAAAACCTTAATTAAATGTGTGTAAAAAAGCAATAAAAAAATTGATCCAAACTTCATTTTACAATATAGAGGGTTGTAATATTTTGTTTAGATTTTACTTACATACAAAAATAAATATTAATTTTATTTTCGAGTTGAATGTTAAAAACTCTATATCCAAGCTTACAAGAATGTCAAAATATATATTATTAGGAACAAAAATCTTATCTATGTAAAACCATAATGTAACTATAATAAAATATAATTATTTTTACCATAAAACTAAAACTGACTTCAACCCTATACGTAAATGTACAAACTGGAACTAAAAATTAGGTTTAGTGGTGTGGTAGTTCAATCAAAATAGAGGAATCGTCGTCATCAACTTGTCTTGATTTGTGAAAGAATTAGATAGAAATAAAATTCGACCAAACGGCATACTTGTACAATATGTTAAGGGGGAACAGTAGGCACAGTAGTGACGCCAATCATTTTATTCCTAATACTTTACAAATAGAAAGAAATTCAAGAATATAAACAATACAAGCCTTAGTAAATAACTTGAAGTATTTTTGGAATCATGTTTTGATATTATGAGAATCAGTCATTGAGAGAAAAAGTGATAACCGCCAAAAACGGCCGTTTTTGGCGGTAATCAGATTCTCATAATTCTCACTGATTCCGATAGTAATAAACATGATTCAAAAAATACTTCAGGTTATTTACTAAGGCTTGTATTGTTTATATTCTTGAATTCCTTTCTATTTGTAAAGTATTAGGAATAAAATGATTGGCGTCGCTACTGTGCCTACTGTTCCCCCTTAACATGCTTTTATTAGCTTCACGTAAGAAAATCTTGGAATCTTAATTTGACACACTTCCCGGTCTTCGATTAGGATGAAATTTTGTACACGCTCTGAGTTCTGATGACAATACATGACTAGCGTGCTAAAGGCGTGTTTTTTAGTTTTTTTAAACTAATTATAAATTAAAAGTTTTTGTTGATTTTTCTAAAAACACTGGATACATTTCGATAAAAAAACTTATAGGACCACCTTTGAAGTTCAGTCAAAACAGAGGAGTGATATTCTCATCAATTTGTCTTGATTCACTTATGAATAAAATATAAATAAGTTTAAACCCAACGCCATCCTTTAACAATTTTTTTGGGTTTTTTTTTTCAAAAAGTGCTCGATACATTGCGACAAAAATTTTATGGGACCACCTCTGGAACATTACCTATCAAACAAAAATAAAATCACTAAAATCGATCCATAACTGACTGAGTAATCTCGTAAGAAACATACAGACGAATTGAGAACCTCCTCCTTTTTTGAAGTCGGTTAAAAACTACCTGCGCGTTTAAGAAGTGCTGCATGCTGCATCTAAAATTTGAATGTATCTTGATAAAGCGCGAAACCTACAGACCACAACTACGAAGAAGATACTATTACTAGTAGCTAG
Organism: Rhodophaea formosa; assembly: GCA_963082605.1. Taxonomy (NCBI): domain Eukaryota; kingdom Metazoa; phylum Arthropoda; class Insecta; order Lepidoptera; family Pyralidae; genus Rhodophaea; species Rhodophaea formosa. Next base: position 15,689,416 of record OY720203.1, on the reverse strand, counting down.
TAATAGTATCTTAGTTTGTCTGTAGAGACAAAGTATTGACTGACTACTGGACAAAGACCCTACCATGTGTCTCCACACAGTCTACACACAGTATGAGTACGCTCCGTTTTATAAAATAAAAACTTAAAAAATAAGACTTGAAATACTGTAGATGTGGACGCAAATGTTCGCAACAAGCCTGGTTTCCACAATTATATTTTCTTCACAGGAGTGCCTTTCGGACGTGGAACTGGCTCTGGACAACGGCTACCCTTCAGAACAGCGGCACAAGCTGTTGCTGCGGCGCGCTGACTGCCACATAGAGCTGCAGCAGCGGGAGCACGCTCGAGCAGCGCTCGCGAGCGCCGCCGAACACGCTCGCACGCTCAGCTTGACTGCTGCACAGACAGGTATCAACGTCAATTTTATTTAATTTTAATTGTTTGTTAAGAAATTACAATCAAAAGTAATTTTTTAAAAGTTTGAAACATCAAATTTCATTTTGGGACTACCACTGCTGAGAAGCATTCACCAATAACAACTTATTGTCCACTCATTGCATGGTTTCTCCTATTAATCCGGCTAATAACATAGATTTCGACAGGTAGAGGAAGCGATCAAAATTTAAAGCATTAATAAAGTCAGCATTTTAAATCAAACGAAAAAGCACGCTTTATAAACTACACCATACATGCCTAGTGCTTTTTACGAACTATCATCATCATCAACAGGTCTTTGTTAGTCTCCACTGCAGGAGCACGACCCTCTCTCTACCAGAGCCATGTATTAAATACAAACTATATAGGTATAAATATTATAGAAAAGCAATAAAATGCCTCGTCTATCCGTTTGCAATAAAAGGACTTGCTTTGCGTTGTCACTAAGCACGCAAGCAAAAAGCAGCTTTTTTTCGAGCCATTGTAATTAAAACCTTAGTGGGTTAAGATTTCGATTGGAATGTAATTCTGATTGCTTTATCTTCTGTTTTTCGAATCGTTTCCGTTTTGTCAAACGAATTAACGTAGGTTATTATTATTCCTCCTTCCCTAATCCCACCTACGTGGGGTCGGACCTCCTTGTTAAATTGCGCCAGAGTGGTCGATTCTTGGTAGTCTCATGCGCGATGTTTAGATTCCGCAAGTCTTTATTGATATTGGACCACCAGGTGGATTTCGGTCTACCTCTTCCCCTCGGGTGTTCGGGAAGGTGCAATGCGAGATTTACGACATGGTCTTTTCCTCTTCTCTGAGTGGCCGTACCACCGTAAACGAGCCTCCAGAAGTTTTTCCCGTATAGGAGCGACTTTAAAGCTACCGCGAACGTGGTCATTCCTTATGCGGTCCAGTCTCGTGACACCTCCAGCCCAGCGTAACATCTTCATCTCATTAACGTGCAATGATTGTTCGTGGTTTTTCTTTATGGCCCAACATTCAGAACCATACAAGATGGCTGGCCTCACTGCAGTCTTATACACTTTGCCTTTTGTTCTTATGGGCATACGGTTGTCGCATAGGACTCCTGACAGGGTTCGCCACTTTTGCCACGCAGCTTGAATTCTAAGGCAAACGTCTGCATCGATGTCGGCGTCAGATGTTATGACAGATCCGAGATACTTACAACTAGTGAGTTTAGGCACAGGATGTTCACTGATGTAAATGTTTTTCTCGGTTTCAGCTGTTTGCGCAGATTTGCAGTGCATATATTCTGTTTTACTCCTACTTACTCGGAGGCCATTTCGCTCTGGTGCATTAGCCCAAGATGTTACTTGTGTTTGCATCTCCTCTGTTGATTTCGCTGCAAGTACTATATCGTCTGCATAGACCATACACCATGGTAATGGCTTTTGTAGGCGCTTTGTTAGGAAATCCATTACTAAATTGAATAGTAGAGGGCTTAGAGCAGACCCCTGATGCACACCGACTTTTACCTCAAACGGATCGCTAAGGCCAGCTGGGCTTTTGACTTGAGTTGTGCAGTTATGGTACATATCCCTGATTATGTCGACATATTTTTCGGGAATGTTCTGTGCTCGGATTGCTTGCCATACCAGTCTTCGCGGCACTCTGTCGAACGCTTTCTCCAGGTCTATAAAAACCATGCCTCTTTATTTGCTCTGTGTTTCTCCATAACTATTCTAATTGCCTGAATAGCGTCCGTGGTAGATTTTTCTGCGGTGAAGCCGAATTGGTTATCCGATAAGGTGATAAGTTGCAATAAACGTCTGTTTATGATTCGCTCCCAGATCTTTAATGTGTGCGAGGTGATTTTGATACCTCTGTAGTTAGCGCATTGGCCAATGTCACCCTTGTTTTTAAAGATGGGTATCAAATAGCTTTTCCGCCATGACACGGGGATGGTTTCGGATGAGAGAATAAAATTGAATAATTTTGTGAGCCATCTGATTGCAGTACCTCCGAGCATTTTCCATATTTCAGCTGGTATTTCATCTGGACCCACTGCTTTCCTATTTTCAATTTCTTCACAGCGTATTGCACTTCATCTTCATTGATGGCAGGAATTGGACCCAATGTAGTTGCTATATCAGGCAGCTCCTCGCTTGGAAACTCTTCATTTGACAGCTCGTCAAAATATTCTTTCCACCTCACCTTTATATCCAGGTCAACAGATTTCCTTCTCTGTCTTTTTTAAATTTACTAGTTTTAATATCTAGTGTGTTTTTAGAACGCTGCTTTGCAATTTTGAATATTTCGGTGTCTTCCTCGGTGGCTTCAATTCTATCATAAAAGTCGTTTCTATAAATAGCCTTTTCTTGGGCAACAGTTCTCTTTGTAGTAACGAATCAACGTAGGTATCGTCTCCTTTTTAGTTAAGGACTAAAATTTGACAAGCGTATGATTATGCGGCTTGAAGCTGGTGTGATTGACGAGTAAAAATTTTGATTGTTTTTGGCTTATGATTAGTCAAAATACGAATTCAAAATCTGTAAAGTTCAAACAATAAATGAGCATGTTAAGAATAAAACAAAGAGATAAATTAAAACGCAGATGTGCTCTTAAAAAATAAGTTGCGAAAGCGACTTGCCTACCTCTAGTTATAGAGTCACATAACTCAATGATAGAGTATAACCCTATATATGTAATCTACATGCTGTCTCATTTGACTAACAGTTATAGTGACCTCTGCCGCGTATAATGTAAACATCCGCGAGGCCATTTACACATATGTATAATAACGACCCTGGTTCTGCTATGCTGAAGTATCTTTTTCAGTGCATCAATTAACTCCAATCTTTACTTGACAGCGGAGTTCGAGCGGCACATCAAAAAGTTAGAGGAAAAGCTGCAACATTCTCCATTACCCAACCCCGAGCCCGAGGAGCCCTTGCCGACCTGCCATGGTGGAGACAACCCTGACTTTTTCGCCGCCTCCAGTGCCTTGGAACTTAGGTAATGATGTTATGTGTTTCTGTTTGCTTACTTTTGACAATAGTGTACAACGTTTTAATGCTCACTTCAACATCCATTACACCATTCGTATGATTGACTTTTTTAAGATATATAAACAGCAATGGGTGTTAAAGTGACCATCGAATCGTTGTATACCGTTGTTGTCATAAGTTAGCAAATAAGCCTGGTGACCGCTAGTAACCCCTACCAACTATTTGGACGAACTGTCTATACGCGTCTGGTGGAACTAAACGAGTCCCTTTTATTTACGTCTGTCCAAATAAGGAGTGTAATGTTTTCAGGTTTCATTTATGTATACGAGTTTATTTTTTACGTCATAACCTTAAAATGCCCGTTCAGATTGCGGCGTATGGTATCCTGTATCCTACGTCGTTCGAATGGTACGTTAACTTAACGTAGCATTAAAACGCATTGGAAGCATCCCTTTGAGATCACCTGACCATCAAATAAATCAATTTATTTTTCAACCTTTTATTCAACTTACTCTGAATTTAGAATAGAATAGATTAGAAATATTTTATTTGTTTTTGAATAGGTGTACAAAGTTGGCAAAGTGTCGATTAAGCTCCTACTCAGCCATTGTTAATAGTATGCAAATACAATTGTTCAAATTTCAATATGAGTCAAAATAAATTACTTTACATGTCGCAACATAGGAATACCTAACAATAACTTTGCTTACATAAACAGTCTTATACATCTATTCAATTATTTTTAAAACTCAAAAATCTTGGACTGTATAGAAGCAGTGGAACCATTTTCCGTCATAAGATGGACCTGAACTTTAGCATACTTATGTTAATCGGAAGACAAATATGATAATGCAAGTTAGTCTAACTATAGGCTAACTTCACTTAGCTGCGGGGTGCATCGGCTTGAATTTTTATCATAAAAAATAAAAATTTGAAATAAAAAATATGAATCAGGCGCAGCGACGCCGTGGGCCGGTATGTGGTGACGCGGGAATCGCTGCGCCGTGGTGACGTCATCTTCTCGGAGGAGCCGTATGCGTGGGTGGCGCTGACGTGCGAGCAGCCCGTGTGCGAAGCTTGCTGCCGGATCACAACCAACCCTGTGCCGTAAGTTACTTTTTTTAGGGTTCTGTTCACAAAGGGTGCCAACTTTTTTATGTCATAGAACGGCAAACGAGCAAGCGGGTCACCTGATGGTAAGTGAGCACCGCTGCCCATGGACTAATGATGCCCTGGGGTATGACATGAGCGTTGCCGGCCTTTTTGTTTTTCCCTTCCCAGAGAGGGGGGGATGGGCCTCCGGCGCTCTCACTCACCGAACGAAGCAGCTGTAAAGCTACTACTCAAACGTCGATTTTCTGTGAGAGTGTGGTACTTTCCCGGACGAGCCGGCCCCTTCATTTATTACTAAACCCATTCGTAGTTGAAGAAAAAGAACAAGGAATCTTCGTCTCAGACCGGTGTTTGTACTATTTACTATATACCTAATAGATATTATGAAATGATAACTAGTAGCTCGGGAGCTGAAGGCCTAGCTATAGTCTTTGCATAGCTTAAAATTAAATAAATGTTCATCACTCACCTTTAAACAAAGACCTAGGAGACATTTGATAATTTAAAAAAAATTACTATTACTGAATATAATATATAAGTAGTAATTATTCCCTTGTCGACAGTTGTTCGCGTTGTTCACGCAGCATGTACTGCTCGCTGCCTTGCAGAACGCGCGCGCATTTCTTCCACCGCTGGGAATGCGTGGGCATGCAGGCGGATCTATTTGCAACGATCGGAATCGCACATTTAGCTTTAAGGTGAGTTTTAAAATGGCGCTAAATTATGATGGAAGTACTGTTTATTGGATGTTATTACTTATGGGGATAAGTGCAATATGAATAAGATTAAGACAATTTGATTGGATTTTTTTTCGACTTTGAAGATAGCTCTAACTGTTGTAATGATTTCAATGTGTGAGAGTATACAATTTACACGAGTGCGTGTCACAATATTTTCTTCATTGTGAATTCGGGTTAGTCAGCAAACTGAAATGTCAACTATTTTAGTTCAATCCATGTAATGACAATAAAGTCGTACACACGATTCCAGATACAGATACATGCAGATGAATCCTGCACATCTTTAAATTTGAAAAACAATATCAATAACTTAAGCGTCTACCTATTTAGTCAATATTAAAATAATATGTTTGTATTTTTAAAAAAGTCAGTCGCATAAACCGCTTATTTTCGTATCCCGTGCAAAGGTGCCCAAAACGCTGGCAGCATTGCCACGCTGGATCGCGATGGCCATACTGTGCGCATAGCGTCTAGGTACTTAAAAAAAATAATGTTAAACAAACTTTTAATTTAATATTGGTGCGTTATGTAGGTTAACCATGGTTGGGCAGGTCCATTTTCAGAATACCGTTTGTAGGTGCCATATATAGACAAGTAATATTATTTGTTTAAATGCTTCTGTAGCAGGATTTGATTCCCATAGCATTGTAAGTACGTGAACTGTTCTTTCTCTAGGGTATTGCTAATAACAGCGAACACGGGTTTCCCTCCCGTGCCTCGCGGCCAGCCCCCTCCCGCTTCCGCCATGGATCTATTCACGAGCTACGCGCAGGTGCACGGCCTCCACATATACCGGACGGACGCGCCGCCCTTCTACAGAATGTTCAACCTCGTCACCAACTTTGACAAGATGAACAACACGGACTATATACAGTATGCTCTTGTAAGTTACAACGAAATTAAATTTTGAAGTTTTTAGGTGCTTTGATTGTGATGTCCGAATATCCTGGAAGACAGATTTAAACCAAAAAGCTAAATGCAAAAAGAATGTACAAGATAGCCTCACTCTCAACGTAAAATAGTCTACTTCAAATGTGAAATAGTTAATAAAACCACTACACTTCCAAAGGAGCCTTTCTTTGGTAAACTGGTAGTAAATACATACATACATTTAAATAAAATTTAAAAGTTTGTATGTATTTACTACATGTAATAAACGCTATAAAAACCGTATTAAAATAATTTTATTTAAATGTGTAACAATCGCGAAAACATAAGAAAACATTACATACAAACTGACAGGATTATGCTAAGGCATTGCCTCCATGAGTTAGAGAATCACCACGATTTGATCGTCGTATCAACTATTTCCATACATTCTCTTAGTATCTGATGTTATCATGTCAGAACAGGAGCGAAAGTCAATCGTATCGTTTTTAGTAGTTAGTTTAATCGCTCGTAAAGGCGAGCAGAATTGCCAGATTTTTTTCCATTTTTACCTTGTTCTCGTGTCTGTGATTATCACCTCAATCAAAGTAGTTAAGTAGTTTGTAATAATAGCTTTTGCCCACGGTTTCGCTTGCGATTGTGCAATTGGCTTTAGAGTAACAACCCCTATTTCCAGACAGCGACGATGCTGACTTTGTACCTGGATCAGTACACGGAGTTCTTCCAGTTCCTGCCGTCGAAGGTGCCCTACAAACTGTCTGACTCGCAGCTCAAGCTGTTCTCGGCGTCTCTGATGCTGCGCAGCCTGGGACAGCTCGTGTGCAACGGGCATGCCGCGCTGTCACTCATGACCGTTGACACGAACGACAAACACGGTACGTACTTCCATTTTTCATTCCATTTTCAGGGCATAGTCCTCCCTTTTTTGACGCCATTTGCTACGGTCCTGTGCCATTCTTATCCACTGCTTTCCGCTCAGCCGACAAATGTCATCTGACCAGCGGGCTGGTGGTTTCCCAACTGGTCTTTGTCCCGTTCTCGGCCACCACTACCCATTTACCCAAGTGTCTCGCCCATTACCACCTCAACCGTGTGATTCGTCTAACTACGTCTTCAACCTTGGTACGTACTTACAGTGCTACAATGATCTTTTGGCACTTGAATGACATTAAAATGGGGCGCTGTGTGTGATTAAAAGTGTAATTAGGACTACCAGCTAAAAAAAGTTTTATAAATATAATTAAAAGCTTAAAAGCACGAAATATCCGCAACATAACATCAATTGGAGCTTTCTTCCAAAAGTAATGCTTTCTAGATGATGGCAATGGCAGCGTTTAGTTAAAATATCCTTGTAACACGGTACAGGGCAAAGAATGTCGCCCACGCCCTACTAGAGACGAAAGTAATAATAATACCGCGTGTCAGCTCGCGCCCGGCTAGTCGAAAGTTGCATACTTGGCCTCTCAGTTCGTGCTCAAAAAATACGTACAAATGCCCCAATGTGCTGTGATATGGTATCATGATTAAAATTCGATGTATCTATATCACAAGTAAGTAGAAATAGCAGATTTTTGCATTTCTACAATGGTCCTGCCCCCTGACACGCTTATGTCGTATGAAATGTGTTGAAAGGGCGTTTGTGGTGGTAATATCTGAAATGTTGTGTAGATTTTTTGGGTATAGCATATCCAGCTGATGGTATAACTATATTTAGAGGTTGCGGAATATCTCTTGAACTTAGATTCATTTCTCTTATTTAGTGACCTTGAACTCCGTGATATTCAATTACATTGTACTTCATTTTACTAAATCGCTAGTTCGCTCCACTTCTCTATTTCTTATTGAGTCGAAATGGCTTCATTCAACTATATATTTTTTGACCAGTATTTGGCCACGCTGATTGCCCTGTCGTCGGCCTCATTAAGGTCCTGTACGGTGCAAGTAATGGCGCAGTTAAGGCACTACAGAAGGTGAGGCATGGTCTGATGGGCACCGCAATCACCTAAATTGATGGTAGAGAAACCCCACCCGACCCTGTTTTCTTGACATCTCCCAACGTCAGCTCGGAGTCGGGAGATAGAGAGAGAGAGATGATCGCTCCACTAAGCTCCCAGTTTTACAATGTGTGTGGCGTTCCAGGCTGCACGGTGTCGGAGCGCGAGGTGCGGCGCGCGACGGCGATATATCCGTCCGCCGCCATGATGAACCACTCCTGCGACCCCAACATTATCAATACGTAAGTGTATCCAATAACTATATTAGGTGAAAAAGTTTTTCTTTTGTTTGAAGAAAAATGTCCTTTTCTTATTTTTCCAAACTCATCTTGAAAATGGACTCCTGATAAGTCCGAAACTACAGTCGGCAATCCCGACAAAGTACGCACACACGCGACTGACCCGTTTTTAAACATAATTTTCCAAAAACTAATCTACAAAAAATAATAAAATTAAACTTACTTGTACTCACATAATTTGTCGCGAATTGGTTTATAATTGCGACCTGTATAGTATAACAACCAATTGAAACAGAGACGCTTAATTTGCGTTTCGCGTTCGCTAAATCAATAGTTTCCTTTCGTACCTTATCTTTTTCGACTAAAATTTCATTCTTGTCTATTTAAGGTTTCACAACAACCGCCTCATCATCCGCTGTTCCCGCGAGCTTCCAGCCGGCAGCGAGGTGTCCAACTGCTACGGGCCGCACAAGGCGCGCGAGCCGACGGCACATCGGCGGGCGCAATTAAAGGCCCAGTACTTGTTCAACTGCAGCTGCTCCGCGTGCGCCGACACCGATAGGAAGGACTTCGTGGTGAGATGCTGCATCTTTACTACTACTACGTCACTCCCAGCGCCTACAGCTCATGCTCATATAGTCGGAGGCTTTTACGGCACACCGGCGCGCGCAACTGAGGGCCCAGTACTTGTTCAACTGCAGCTGCTCCGCGTGCGCTGACACCGATAGAAAGGACTTCGTGGTGAGATGCTGCCAACTACTAGGTCACTCCCAATCTTTACACCTCATGTTCATATAGCCACAGGCTTTTAACTGCTACCACACTAAGGCCGCGATACGACGTTACACCAGCGAGTTCAACTTCACATATAATACATGTTTGTTCAACTGTGTTACGGTAACACTTCATGGCATAATTTAGTTTTTTTTTTCTTATTTTTAGCTACAAGTTTTTCGCTGTTAGGATGTTAGGAGGCATGTATAAGGACAGTGCTGAAATTACTGAAAAATAATGACTACCACTTACCACCGAGGCCGAGCACTGATTACACGATTTCGATTGGGGCACATTTTGTTAAGGGCCCGTTCTGCTCTAACGAAAGGGATTGTAGTATTTTATATCCTAATTTATTGTGTCGCATGTTTTCATCACATTATATAGAGATAAATGAAAAGTAAAAATTAGTACAGGTCTTTTTCATTATCATCAGATTTTTATTTTTTTTAGTCTCCACCTTAGCACGACCCTTTTTGTATTCCCAGCCAAAGCAGTCAGAGGATTTAGCCTATACTCTCCACGCTGGCCACTTAGGAAACGCAAGCCAAACAAAGCTTATAAACATCAAAGAGACCTCTCCAACCCGTCTGGCAAGCGTTGAGAGTGTAGGCCAAATCCTTTGTCTGCTCTGGCTAATATATGACTCTAATAGTACAGGGACGAGTTCCTGCAGTGAAGACTAAACGAGACCTGACCCCTATTTACTAACTCGGATGACAGGTGTCGATGCCTATCAATCTAGAATTTACTATTACAATGCGGGTTTTGCTTGCTCGAACTTGTTATTTGAAATACAAAAACCGCATTGTAACAGTAAATTCTTGATTGATAGGCATCGACACCTGTCATCCGAGTTAGTAAATAGGCCGGCTGATGACGATATACCACCCATGCAAAATGTAAAGTCAAGTTTGTTGCAGCTGCTGTTCACTGCGTACGCGTGCCAGTCGTGCAAGGGGCCGGTGGTGTGGGGCGGACGGCGCGCCGCGTGCCCGCAGTGCCACGCCGACTTCCAGCTCGAGCGCGCAGTAGCTGCTATTGAACACGCGGATGAGTTGCTGGCACAAGGTCAATTATATACTACAATATTTTCTCTCTCTCTCCATTTTAAACTATCACGGTTATCAACATTAGAATAAAACATATCGGGATATTTACCGTCATTATTGTGGTTCTTCGATCCAGATGCATGAATTTGCGGGTAGGAACGGGCAGCTGTCAAAGGCAGAAATATCTATCTATCCTCTTTCTCGTTCATTTGTACTTGTCTTTGAGATCCCTTAAACTAAAGGTAAAAGGTAAATTTTCCGATATGTCTATCCGTTTATATAATAATAATATTTTTTGACTGGAGAACCACATTACATCAGAACTATTCAAAGGACCTCTAGTCTTCCAGCTGGAGCGCGCGCTGGCCGCCATTGAGCACGCGGATGAGTTGCTGGCACAAGGGCAGAGATATACTACAATACTCTCTCCATTTATAAAATAATAATAATATTTTTTACAACTGTACCACATTAAATCAAACCTCTTCAAAGAACCTCGTTGGCTACCACAGAGCACGCGGATGAGTGGCTGGCACAAGGTCACTGATATACTACAATATTCTCTCCGTGTAAACAATAATATTTTTTGACTGGAGAACCACATTACATCAAAACTCTTAAAAGAAATTATACGACTTCCAGCTGGAGCGCACGCTGGCCGCCTTTGAGCACGCGGATGAATTGCTGCAGAGATATAATACAATTTATATCCTTTTTAAAATTTTCACGGTAATCAACTTTAGAATTAAACATAACACTTACCGTGATTATTGTGGTTCCTTTCAGTTTTCGATATTTCGATCCAGTTGCATGAATTTGCGGGTAGGAACGGACAGAAATATTTATCTCGTTAATTTTTTACTTGTCTCTGAGATTCACTTTTCCCGTAAATATCCCGATATGTCTATCCGTTTATATAATAATAATATTTTGGACGGGAAAACCTCGTTACACCAAAACTCTTCAAGGACCTTTAGACTTCCAGCTCGAGCGCGCTGGTCGCCATAGAGCACGCGGAAGAGTCACTAGCACAAGGTCAGAGATATAATACAATTTATCTCCGTTAGTAGAATAATAGTATTTTTTGATGGGAGAGTACATTACAACAAAGCTCTTTAATAATGAATTATGAAAATAATGATTAACGAAGTGACTAAAATAACAATTAATATGTTCTAGCCGATCGCACTCCTTCATTAGAACACAAATGCGAGAAAACCCAGGCGGCGTTCAGAATCAAGCAACAAGTATGGCACCGACACCACACCGCCCTCCGCGCCTTGGCGGACCGGCTAGCGAGGCTGTATGCGGACCTAGGTATTAATTGATTGTCCTCTTGATTGATCTTTAGTGGGGTTAAAAAATACAAATGTTTGTCTTGATCAAAACCATCACCTCTAACAGATATACGTCGACTAACCGATAAAACTATGTATAGTGATATACAACTATTATGAGAACACCGACACCATACAGCTATCCGTGGCTGGCGAATGAATTTATAGTTGTTTACCGGCGACCAAATAGATGGGGTGATACGTTTCACGCATGAATTTGAATGCAATTTACATTATTTGAAACTATATAGCGGGCTAAGATATAGTTGGTGGGATTTGACTGTTGATGCTTTTTCGTTGTTGGTACAGTTTGATACAAATGCGCTTAAATGCACTAATTTAAAAGCGGTTTATGAATGGTTACCCCAGCAGTTTTATTCTAAATTGAATCGGAACCGTTGTTGTTGAAATTGTATTCTAAAATGAGCCGGGGCCGTTGTTGTTACAGGCGAATTCAGCAAAAGCGTGGAGCTCATAAAGCAGAACATCCAGAGCCTCGAGTACCAGTTCGGATCTTTCAGTGTCGAGGTAATTATGCGCTTTTAAGTTTTTGTCTAACCACAGAGCACAAAATGAGACTTGTCGCTCGCGCGTCGCTAGATACGCCTTTTCAACACATTTTATACGAAACAAGCCCATCAGAGGTCGGTCGGTTCAAGGTTTAACATTACTGCAGCGGCCGGCAATAGAGGCATTGATTGTGGAACGTGTGAATGTAGGCCGAGGCGAACCGAGGCACACATAACGTAAGTCCATCAATGCCTGATTGCGGCCAAGGCTTGTATAGTGCTTTTCTCAAATATTGCGCGGAAATTTAAAAAGTAGTATTTAGACAAACTGACATAGGTATATGTTTATTATCACGTGTTTACCCTTACTAGTAAGACGGACTAGTAAGGATGTAGGGGCGTACCAAATGAAACACGTTGTTCAGGTTCGGTGTAAGGTTTATTACTGTCATTAGATACAAATTAATACATATTTATATTGGTGAGAGGCAAGTGAGGCGCGCTACACACTACAGCGTATTAGTGGGCTTATATGCAGAAAATGGAATGTAGAAAAATGGGTAGCTAGCCGCATCATCTATTGAAATGTTTCCTTAGATTTTCGCCCTCTCATCCTGCTTTTACAGACTGTGCGGGAAGAGAAGCGGTTGTTATATTCTTTGATCTTTCTTTTGTTCCAAACCAGCAAGAAAATTATATAAATAAATAAGTAAATAAATAAATAAATATGTCGAATCCGTCGCTCTAAAATGTGGTTTTCTTTTTTTACTTACTAGCCAAGTCAAATATGAAATTCGAGTTTGAAACCACCTTAGTTGAATTACTTTGTATATCTGTCGTTCCATACATTACACGACAGATATGAGTTTTCATAGAAACTTTGGCGGCCGGTTTTTCATACATGCTCTGCTGACAAGTACAGCAATATCGATTTATCCCAAACAGGGTTTAGAATTTGCAAGCATGTTTGAGAAAATAATAATACCGTGTGTCACCCTACTACTGTATACAACGTGTAATAGTACATTACTGCAGAGGCCGGGAAGTTAGGGATTGACGGACGGGTAGAGTTTTGAATAATTACGAGTCCGGCAATCCCTTTCCCGCCGAGGAAAGTATAGAGCTTTTTCAATAAATGTGAGGAAATTAAACTTAAAGTTACACATAAAGTTACATGTCTACATATATTTCCCCTAACTATTTGCCGGCAGTAAATTTTCCACTTTCAAATTAGGCGAAGTAGGTATGTACTTACAATCCATTGCAGTGTTGCTTTCATCACTGAAACTTATTTTGAACGGTTTCATTTCGAATAAATAACCAACTTTGCAAATATTTATCGAAACAGTGTTATTTTATTTTTTAATTTTCAATTATCAATTACAGCAAAGGAAACAATGCCCATAGAGCCCAGTCATATTTTACGCAAAGAAATGTAAAAGATCATAGATTATTGCAACTAAAATTAAGCAGATTTTCGTATAATATTTTTATAAAATTGTAGTCATATTCATATATCATATGCATTTTTTTTAAATGCAGTGGTAGCAATTGGCTGTATGACAAGTGACATAATTCAAGTTTCATAGATAAATTAAAAAGTTTTGAGCAGCGGCCAGGAATGAATTTTTATACTTACTTCCTGGTCTAGGCCGGCAATGTAATGAATGAGCCAAGAATTAGAACATTTCCAAGCATGTTTGAGAAAAAGACAAAATCCGTCAAATTGTGTGTGTGCGCGACCGACTATGGGTTGGGCACTAGTTATTTCTACGCTTTTATGCTAATAGAGTCTATCTAGGCTGTTTTATAATGTAAGTTAACAATATATTTGCAGGTGGCATATGAACTGAGGAAGTTGTCGGAAGTGATGCTCGAAAGGATCATCAGGTCGCCGCAAAACCCAGACTACAGGTCAGTAGAGGCAGAACTTCCTTTTTATCCCTTAATATGTTGACGACTTTGAGATATGCTATCATTATTTAATTAAGATTCATGTCACATAATAATTATAATAATAGTTCTTACGTACAGAACGGAAACTTAGTGTCCCTCGCAATATGGCTTCTCCGCACCTCTTCCTCGTGCTTCCTGTTCTCAGTCGCACGTTACGCGCCGTGTCGTACAACGTTCATTAGTATTTTAAATTAATTCTGCGAAGTTGATCCTGATAATTAACTCACACACAGACGTGTGCACGGATTTAAAGAACTGTTTGCAATTTTAGGCATAAATATCACTTTAATTGTATGAAGCGCCATACCTGTGTAAAACGACTGAATTCGGTCGACCATTGCAACTTATGTTGCGTTGTGAAGTCATACGTAATTGTCAGAAACGCTATGTTTAAAATAGTTTCCGTTCAAAGTTTTCGCACACCCCATATAAAATGCAAATGTCTGACGTTACTTTACGTCTGGGTCTTTTCTTACAAAAAGATTTTGTGGTTTAAGATAGACCGAGAGACAGATATCTTTTCCATAGTCAAATTCCAATTTCCGTGGAAACCACAGATATTGATAAGTAAGCAGATTCAACATGTGAGGTTTATGGCACGCTAAAATCTCCCAAATATTACGATATGTCAAATCCCGATTCAGTAAATACAAATTTAAAAAAGAAACGCGGTTTTCCTACAATGAGGGTGTTTAGAATCCACCAATCATGTTTAATCATCATTTTTTTGATTGGTGGATTTTGACAGCTGTTGTCAAAAATAACTTTTGACAGAGTGCCGCCATCTGGGAGAATTCTCGATCCCAAATACACTCATTCATGGTTTTGTGAGTATTGGTACTACCAATGTTGTTGTGTTTACACAATTGTGTTTTAAATACTACCAATTTGGTAGTATTTAAAACACACACTCATTAATAATTATCAACTAAATCAATAAAATATTGATTTTTACGTAACGTGCATCACTCACATCAAATAACAAACAATGACATTTGCAATGTGTCATAGTCTTTTTTTCAGTGTCTATGAAAATAAATTGAAATATTTTTGTTATGTCTGTATTAACGATTTTTTTTTCATGTATGTGGTGGAAAACCCAAAAGTTGTTTGTTTAAATCCAGGGATTGGTGCCTAGAAGCGCACAAGATAATCAAGAAGGCGGTGCAGCTCATGGAGCTGAACTACGGCGGGTGGGAGCCGCTGGTGAAGCGGCTCCGCGAGCAGGAGGGGCTCGTGGCCGCCTTCCTGGCCGACAGCCGCGCGCCCGGCGACGACTGCGTGCACCACAACTTGCATTACAACCTCAAGATATAGTACACACACAACATCCACCAAGTTGCTAACAACTACTTAGTAGCACCTTTACGGGCTTAGATCAGCCATCTACCATTTTATTTCATTTACTTCTAAATAAGATCAAATCGAAAAATCTACGTCAGTACTACGATGGTCAATCACTGGTATTTTTGGTGTTACTTTACATTTGGTAAATTAAGAGAACTACTCATTACCACCATAGACCTAAAAAATGCAGGGGAAGATCGCAGGGCACGTGATGGACAACCGTAGCGAAGGACATGTCACGGCCACAGATGCATAAAACGACAACCCAAAACCGGAGGTCTCGGCGCCCTAGAACGAGGAGGGCCGACCCCAAATAAAGGGATAAGGCACGGAAAAAGAAGAAGACTCATTACCGCCAAACTCTTAATCTGAAATTACGATATTGATAAAAAGTTATACTAAAAATATTACAAGTAAATTACATTTTGTAGTTTGATCTTATTTAGGTGTACAATAAGGGTAAAAATAAGGGTGTCGCTAGTTTCGCTGATATAAGCCTCATAAAAGAAACACCTGCCTGGTGGCTGCCAAACTGGAAATTTAGGCGTCATTGGATAAGTGTAAAACCTGCTTCGCAACCTAAGGTATAGGAGACCAAACACTGGAGATGGTTTGTGTACACGTAATATAAATAGTACACTACCGATAACTGAAGACTGCTAAATAGGCAACAACGCTCAACTGCCAACAGTGGTCCACTGGTGCATCTACCTACCGTACATATTGTACAGTAGTCCAAAATCTAATAGGATATTAAAGTCCATTAGTTTAGGTACTTAAAAATGTAATCAATCTTTTTATTGAAATGTACACTTTTAATAAAAATCTTTACACTTTAACAATTCAATGTGAAATTAAGTGCAATTTTATATCTTTCAAATCAATTGTTGTGATTCAAAAATTGTATTTCATTAAAAGATGTATCAAGATTGTTTACACTTTTTAAGTACCTAAACAAATGGACTATGGTACAACGATATACAACACCACCCATACCTGAGCACTGAATCTCAAATAAAATCTTTATCATCGATAATCGGTAGAAAATTCGGACCGCAGGTCTGATATTTTTAATAATAAAATTGAATATAGTCACGGCTTGTAGGAAAGTTATATTCAACTTTTCTTAAAAATACTTCATTTTCACTACTATGGAAAAAAAGGTATAATTAAATGTCGTTGCCAGGCCTAACACGGATCAAACTCGTAATTTGCGATGTGTCTGACGGTATTTATAGCAGTGTGCTAGTTAAGTGAATGCACATTGCGATTTTTTCCACTATTATAAAGGCAATAAGAATAATCATATTGTAGTGCTAGAGCAGTTTAATCAACTAGATTAATTATTAATTACTACTATTATATTATGGCAAAAATTGTACTTTATATATAGTTATTGTAAATGGCGGGTTTTGTAAGCAAAGGTACAAATTATATCGAAATTATTTCTAAATTCTATAATCGACAAGACATCAATGCACCAGAGAATTGATTATCATTATAAATTTATATACTAAGTTAGAAAGAGAGAAATAAACTGAAAGAGGATCAATAGTCTTATAATATTTATAGAGCGTAGCATAAATCTTTTTTTTTTTTGTTTACTTGGCCTAATTAAGTTCGCCGAAGACCCATGTTCACAAAAAATTGAGAAATACGCCTACTACATGATTTTATGAAACTTGAATCAGTATAGATATAGTTATACACATGTTTACTATGATTGAATTTACAAAGCTTTAAACTGCTTTAAACCTCTTTCATGTTATTTTTCTCTGGGGTATTATTATATTATAATAAAGAGTATTTTAACTTGCTGGAATTGAACAATTTCCTTAATTGAATAGATCTTACTTCTTTGTGAATATTGCGGTATATTTACTTTAGTATTACATATATACATCCCTTTTCAGCGGTAGTAGTTTTAGAGCACAACTCTTACCCAAAAGGTCGCGGGTTTGATTCCTGGCCCGACCTTTACCTAGTGAGTTTATAGAAAGCAATATCTGACATATATATACAGCCATAATTCTCTGATTGTATTTTAAGAAGAAATGATGATGAGATTTTTTTATACACCTAGTTTACGTAGCGACGCATACGATTAGTAAATTGTGTAGGAAGAGCGGTAAAGAAGAAATTAACAAAATTAGTGATTAACAGATCTGTGGTGACTACTAAAAAGCACGCGGCGCGTCATGTTTTTCACCTATAGCATATTCATCACCATTTTACCATCCTTAAGGCGCGTCGACGCGCGTTATAATTAAAAAAATATACGCGTCGCGTCGCTTCGACTCTGCGCCAATGTGAGTTGAGCCTTATAGTATCCAGCATGTTAATTGACCCTCGACATTCGCTTAAAGGGGTGACTAAGCCCGTCGATGTGAACAAGTTTTCCTATGAGACCAGTGCTGCGAACTCTTTTTTTTTTACTTTCCCTTAATAATTGCCCAGGCAGCTGAACACTTGTTTCATACAAATGTGGAATTTTATAGAGTACCCAGCTTTGATCCCATAGGATGTTGTGCATAATGACGGCCTGAGTTACCCCTTCAGAGGTATGTGTCAACTAACACGCTGTATATTAAAGAAATATATTTTTTATTGTATAATTTAAACGCAGTTTACCTTGAAAGCAGGCTTATATTACCAATATCAACTTTATTTATTGACCACCTATTAAATTGTTTTACTTTGCTTGCATTTAATGACACTGTTTAAGTGTATGTGTGATTAAAACTAATAAAAACCGTATACCAGTTTACCATTAAGTATAGAGACTGGCAAAAAATAATGTAATGTATGCTAAAGACGAAACTTTATCTGGCTAGTTTCAGCTTCCTAAAGCGTCGTTTCAGTCACTTAGTGCATTGTCAGTGATGTTTTCATCAGTCGTTGTTCGACGTCTGAGCTAGCTGTCTATCACTCCTAGTTTTTACTGGAGGTATTGCTTAAAGTCAGCTTTCATCAAAAAATCCTGTCTATGGTATAATAAGAGATAGCTTTGTGTTTTTTTTTTACTGGAGGTGTTGCTAAGTCAGCTTTCATCAAAAAATCCTGTCTTCTATGATATAATGAGATGACTTACGTATAGAATTAAATTAACAATTGAGTATCTTTAGATTTAGACTTCAATTTGGCCTTGTGTATCTAGTATTTAGGGAATAACAAAAACTAGAACGTTAAGACAGTGAGATAACAGTGAGAATAATTTATATCTACGTTCTATTAAATGTTAAATGTAATTTTCTATTACGATTTTATGATATATCTCTTTGTTAAGATGGGTCAAATATTCATGATCTTTTTACGTGCCGTATAAAAACTTTGCTGCCTCGGAAACTTAAGTATTTACAGAAAGTCAAACGAAAGTATGACAATTTAAAAGTTCCAAATTATACATCTGGGACACAACTAGTTTATGAAATTTATTACAACAAAAATATTAACAACTTAAATTAAATATAATTAATTAAATCTAAATTAACCTAAAAAAAAATATTATTCTAAACTAAAACAAATCTTACCTATAAACAAAAACCTACCTATAAATAAAAAATGTCCCGCAGGTCATTGCCCTGCGGTAATGTGCCCAGAAGACTGGCAGCACTGCCACGCTGAATAGCAATGCTTATTCTTTGTGCGAAATAGCTACCAGCCCTCTAGTCATTGGACACCTCGATCAGCCTTTTGCTTATGAGCTTGAAAAGTTTATGAGCCGATAGACCCCACGGACCCAGTGTCTCTACCCCAAACTGCTCAAAAATATATGCGTCACCCAGGCATATATATTTGCGCCGTTTGGAGGACTCGGCGGTAGCTGCAGCCATGCCAGCCTTACAACTAGTGCCATGGAGATGGGAATGCGCGAGAGTGTCGACGCGGGTTGCATCCCACACCAACGGCCTTGCCAATCCCATATCTTATAAATAACTACCTAGTTTATGTATAGTATTTTGTCAAACTTTATTTGCATTTAATTATAATATAGGTATATGTACCATTTTGTTCCACAACTTGTTGCCATCTTGAGGGCAGCGAAATGATGCCATTACTGAAAAAAATTTGGGACTTCTGAAAACTGTGACATGTTTTGACAGTCCTCTCTTGATGTTAATCTTGTACTACCTAAAGTATTTTGAAGACCCCGAAATAGGTGGTAATCTGAGTGCAAGGTCAGGGCTATATGGTGGATGCATTAACTCTTCCCAGCCAAGTTCTCTTTAATTTTTGTTGAATGATCAAAGATGAGTGTGGCCTGGCGTTGTCGTGAAAGACCACACCCTGCCTGTTCATCAGTTCTGGCCGTTTTTTCCGTATCTCTTGCTCAATTCTCATCAGCTGCTGGCAATAGAAGTCAGAATCGACGGTTTTACCCGGCGGTAAAAGCTCATACTGTAGGATGCCCTTCCAATCCCACCATACACACACACAGCATACACGGGCTTCGACAATCTTTGGGGCTTGACCGACCTTTGACTAAGATCCTATTCTCGCGTTCTTGTTATGTGATCCATTTTTCGTTACCAGTGATCAATATTTTCAAAAACGGTTAGGGAATCGCAAGAAATCGAATGAACCGTATTCTCGGTTCAGTAACAACGTATATGTCGATATTGCTCTACTTTTTTCAAATAGCTTCCATTTTTTCCGTAGCGGGACGGCCGGAACGAGCTGCATCTTTGACATTAAAAAACGCTTAAACTAATTTTGTGCTACTCGTACTGACACTGCATTAGGTCCATAAACATCATAAATCTTCTTCGCAGCTTGTATCGCATTTTTCCCTTTTTGGGGTTCCGTAGTAAACTAGGAACCCTTATAGTTTCGCCATGTCTGTCTGTCTGTCTGTCCGTCCGCGGTTTTACTCAGGTACTAGAAAGCTGTAATTTGGTATGGGTATGTATATTAATCATGGCAAAAAGTGGTAGAAAACTATTTTGAAAAAAATTTTTTTACATCCCATACAATTAAAGTGGGGGAGTAATTTTTTTTTCTCTACTTACCCGTCGTGTGGGGTATCGTTAAAAAGGTCTTTAAAAAATATTGTGAGGTTGAAAACACCATTTTTTGGTCGTTAAACTGTGAGGTGCGAGTGTAAACAGTGTGAACTCAAAGTTGTCATTCGCAACTACGGAACCCTACACTGCGCGTGGCCCGACACACACTTGGCCGGTTTTTTGTAATAAAACTTCAAAATATATCGCATGTCTTCATTTGACTCATTCTCTTTATTAGACGGAAAATCAATTTAAAAATGGCGGGAATTACTAATGCGGGAATCTAATTTTTTTTAAATATCTTTTTTGATGGACCTTTTTAATAATATCAACACCAGCCAGTTACAAACAGCACCACTAAAGACATTAAAAATACGAAAAAACTTTTACCCCAACCTAATATGTACCTAGTAAAGTAGCTCATTAATTATGTTATCATAAAACCCTGTCCTATCCTTTCAGAGGCGACTCAGCCCGTCAATATGAACTTTTCTTGAGAATAATACAGGACCTAATTTAATTAAAATATATGGGGGTATTATATTATTTAAAATTATACAATGTTTGCAAAAGAAAAATATTAATAATTTAAACTATGTACTTAAAAATTACCAATTAGGTAAAAATTACCAATTAGGTATATAGTCCCTGCAAATCATCACCCCGCGGCAACGTCCCGAAAAGTCTGGCAGCCCACGTTGGATAGCCATGCTTATCATTTGCGATTTGTGTAATGTTATGTATGTTAAAAAATATGAATATTTTCATACAGATAGCCCGGCTGCTGAACACTTCTGAAGGGAATTTCAATATTTGTTCCAATTTTCAGCGTTGATTCGATAGGAAAAGTTGTTCACATAGATAGGCTGAGTCGCCCCTTTGGGGCCTTCGCTGTGGTAAGCGGGCGCCCGACGCGGTTGTCCGCGCCGTGTGCCCGCGACACTAACGTAGGTAGCGGCGCTCAATGATTCTGTAGAAACAGCTCGCGTACTCGGTCGTTTTATACACACGAGCATGACCCGTCGCCCGCGACGTGGTCTCCGCTGCCCGCGCCGCGGGCGACGGATGCGGTTTTATTGTTGGTAGGGAACCGTTCGTGGGTTCGCAACTCGCACTAGGCCAATTTGTCATATTTTGCCTCCTATATAAATGTATTGGTTTATAACTATAAGGGCACACCAACGAAGCCTTTTATAAATACGACATTAAGCATATTCACCGTAGACGAAAACGGCTTGAGGTTTACATAATGAAAATACATACCTACGTATTGAAAAATAAAATAGGTAAAAAATAATGGCTTGTATTATGTAAATGGGATGAGCCGGGTATAACGCAGCGGCGGGCTTTGTTTTATTCTTAATAACTAAGAGAAATTAATTGATTTGCTTTGTTAAGAGATATTTTTATATATTTTATTTTTAAGTAGGTAACTAACATTGTAAGTATATAAAGAAATAAATAAACTTTATCCCATTGAAAACTTGTTTTTGCAAACACTTGCACATCACAAATAATTTTTATTTTATTAATCACTGTTGTGTAACAGTAGAGTCGAAATTGTCCAAGAACATTGACTAGGTACGTCAAATAGACCTAAACCACCTCCACGACACGGGTCTTGGACAAAGCGTGGTAGGTAATTTGAAGGTTCTCCTCTCTACGGGGGCAGAGAAACCTGACGCCCTACAAACGGATTTCAAATTGTAGGGTCTCAGGTTTATCTGCCATCGACTGTACATAGTAATCGTGTTTTCGTAGGCTTAGATTCCGATTTATGATATAATATACACAACAAACAAAATCTGAAAGAAAAACATTAAATAAAAACAACATCTGTAAAATCGATTCATTTAATCAATGAATTTAAGATTAAGATTTTTTATCCTATCCTACACTATACACTAAACAACTATACAACAACAATTAAAATTAGTATTTGATACGTAAATCATGTTTAAGCAAAGTCTTAAAAAGTGTCATGACTACTGCACTCTATAGTGCTCAATTGTATCAATATAGAATTGAAATACAAATGGCTGCCAGGTCTTTGACCAAATAAAAAAGTTCATTTAGTTAACATTTTAGCTTTATTTGGGTATCGGTTCACGTTTCAGTAACTGTAACTAATTTGCAAGTTCCAAAAGATTGGAAAATACTGGAAGCGTAGGGCGCGGGCGAGATGCCGATATCATGGCGTTATTGTTACTGTCGCTCGCCGTCGACGATTGCTTCTAAACGAATTGTATATAACAAAAGTCGCCAAGACGATCAGTAATTATACTACTAACATGAATAAAGACTACGAGATGTACACACAGACAATTCAATATAAATGCATGTAAAGATTACATTTTGTTCCACTATAAAATACTGTCTTCTAAAACAACTCCACGCAGTATATTATTATATCTTATACATAATATGTAAAAATATCATGATCATAGTTAATACAAATTCGAGTAAATTACACACCACATAACGCAAAGCGTTTGAGGTTGTGCATTTTTGGTTTTTTTCCGTTTAATCACACCTATATTAGACATAGGGGAAAAATCTGGATTAGTAACAGTGATACACATTGCAACTGACTTTTAACCTTAACGTTATTACTTACATTTAATCCTCAAAGGGAATACAGAGTGCCGGAAAGTGTTCCTCATTGGGGAAAATGTCAGTTGCAATGTCTACCACTGTTACTCATCTTGGTGTTACTCAATGGGACCAAACTATTTTTTATTACTCTCCTTTACTCGACACAATAAATTTATATGGAAATACATACTCAAAATTTGGCTAACTGCTGTTATGACTATAAAGTACATGATTTGTAAACCTTATGAAACAACAAGTACCTACTTAAATAGCTGTGGTGAGAAAGTACACGATTGAGCTAGTTATCCTGTTGCTAGTACCCCAGGACCTACCAGTATTATCACCAAATATGTTAGTGACAACCGCTTTTTTGTCATGAAATTCCAATTTTTCTTGTCCACCCTAACCTTGAATATTTAGCCCGACCGGCAAGACTCCATGAGCAGGTATTAGCTGTGTAGCCCCTTATGCCACACTTTGTCAAATGCTTTCTGATCATGTGGTTAATAATATTATATGTGCATGTCAATCAAAAAATTAATTCAACAAAAAAAATTGTAAAAAGAAAATACAATTGTGTATTTTGAAACATAAAAAAATCCTAAGGAAAACAGAATATCCAGGGATATATATACAAATATTATTACAAATCCGAAAGTATTACTTTTATCATATTTTCATCCATTAGATAGTGCCATTATTCATTGTGTAGATCAAGCGGGTCTCTTGTTGGTAATTTTTTTAACACCAAATATATTTGTGATCAAAACTGTTAAATAAAAACTATACTTATGTCCATAAATTAAATTTAGTCGATTCGTTTTGATGCACTCCGTAATACAAGTCCTCATGATAATATCTAAGACTTTGCAAGCTGACCACATTAAGACATATGTGTTGTACACTTATATTAATCATCACTATTATGAGATAAATGTTTTAATATCAAGTCAATTGACCTAATACAGTGTAGAGTAATAAGAATATAAATTTTAGACATATCAGATGATTTGAAAGTCGATTGTTTACCATGAACTATGTGAATTATTATATATTAGAAATATTATATTATTACTCTTATCCAATAACATTTACTAATTCTGTACACCGTGACAAAGTCACAAAAAACTCCATTAAAAAATGGAGAGGAATTACAGGTACCCGCTTGTAATATAGGTAATACTCAAGTACATTGTTCATCAAACATTAAAAACTGAATTATCCTAAGTATTGAATAGTTTACAACAAAACACCGTACAATATAGTACGCCATTGGCGGAATGTATCTACTAGTAGCAAGGTTTGCTGTAATTGAGACAGAAATCAAGGGAAGTCCCTGACCAACGTATTGTATACAAAAAAGAATACAAAATGCCAATCCACTGTGTGTGACTTGATGAGCCACGTTCATGACCTTTCATCTTCGCGTCCCGCGTCGTCAGGGTGCGGCGGCACGTTGGGCGGCAGCGCGGTGCAGCAGCTGCGGCTGCCTTTAAGCCAGGCGGAGCACGATTTTTTGACTGTACTCTTCTTCTTCCTCTTCTGGTTCTTCTTCCTCCTGTAATAAAATAATTACAAATATTCTTAGAACTAGGCACTTATGCGAATAAGAACTAAAAGAAAGGTGTGTGGAGGGAGAGAGAAACAGACACTATTACATAGCACTTTTTTACCATCAGCAGGAAAGTTTCTCATTGGATGTGCATATAGAAGAAGATTGCTCCGAGATTGGCACACTAAAGATCTGCATGCTTTATCAAATACGCCCAATACTAGGCCCAGAAAAATGTCTAATTGAACTTTTGGTTGCCAGTCACTGTACTTCAAGTCTACCTTAAGAATAATCACTATCATCATCACGTCATTTTAATTACACTGCAGGAACACGCCCCCTTGTACTACCAGAGCGGTCAGTAGATTGCCTACACTGGCCACGCTGGCATATGCCAGCGTGGCCAGTGTAAGCAAAATTTTTCCAAGATACCTCTGTAACCCATATGGGTTTCAGAGGTATCTTTGATGTACCTATATAAGCTTTGTTTGGCTAGTGTTGTCTAAGTCGCCTTCTACGACATCCACGGGAAGACTTGGAGTGGTCCTATTTTACTGTGCTCCGGCATAGTAGAATAGGACCACTCTAAGTCTTTCCCACACGGTTGCCGGGAACCACACGGTAAGAATAATCATGTGAATACATTTTCATGCAAAGTCGCGTCATCAGTGTACTCACGTCGAAGCCGAAGCAGGTATCCACGTCCTTCTCCAGCTTGATGTTGCGCTCGCCGCGGACCGGGGCCAGTACTTGTTTCACGTCTTTGACGTCTTGCTCTTCTTCTTCCTCCTCCTCTTCCTCTGTAATATCAAATAGGTAGTCTGTTAATCATTAGCTAAACACATATAAATGTAGTTTTTAGAAACAGAAAGTTCCACTTTTCTTTTTTACAATAAAATTATATTGCTTATGATGCTGTATATAGCAACACTAGCGCCATCCAGCAATTAATTCTTTTGATTAGTAATTATATATTGGATTAAAAAAATCTAACATGTACATAACTAATAAATTCGTATAACTACAAGTAATTTACTAGTGGATTATTTAAAGAGAAATACCGGCTAACACCAAAAGGGGCCACTTTAGGCTTTACACAGTGTTTATCTTCATTCATCAAACAAATATTAATGAAAAATCGTACCAAAATACCACAACTTATTTACTAATTACCACATGATAGTTTTTTAATTTGATATAATTTCGGATATAAGGAATTAATTGCTGGGTGGCGCTAGTTTTTCTATATACAGCGCTTTAAATATGTGTGGCAGTGACTCGGCGGTCGTCTTATCATTTTCAAGTCATAATTTCAAATATATTTATATATAACGAGATTAAATACCTAGTCAAGTTCGAGTCCTTGTCGCACACGTAGGGTGCCATCACCAATATCGAACTACAAAAACGCTCAGAAATATAATTTTGAAATGAGCACTCACCAGGTTCTTGCTGCATGTAGTCAGGCGCGACGACCGCCACCTGCTGCTCAGAGCCGTCCTCCAGCTGAATCACCTCCAGCACCACGTACTGTTCACCGTCACCGTCGGCCACCGTCACCAGCTCGCCTCGCTTCAATTCGTTGATGCCGAGCTTCACCATCTGCGTTTGCTCATGTTCTTGTTCCTCTTCTTCGTCTTCTTCGTTTTCTGATTCTTCGGGCTCGGGTGACATTGGCTGCGGAGTAACATAAATTTTAGTACCTAATTTTAAAAGAAAGCTCCCAATAATAATAAATATTTTATTAATTGCCGTGTGGTTCCCGGCAGAGTAGAATAGGACCACGCCAAGTCTCCCCGTGGATGTCGTAGAAGTCGACTAAGGAAACACAAGCTAAACAAAGCTATTAACATCAAAGAGACCTCTCCAACCCGTCTAGCCAGCGTGGAGAGTGTAGGCCAAATCCTCTGACTGCCCTGGCTAATATATGGCTCTGGTAGTACAGAGAGGGTCGTGCTCGTGCAGTGGCGACTAACAAAGACCTGTTGATGATGATGAATAATAAATATGTACTGACATATCACACTGATTGAGATAGCCCCAAAGTGAGTTCGAGACTTGTGTTATGGGATACTAACTTAATGCTAAACCCTAATGCTATATTTAATAATAATTAAGATCAATATACGTCGGAAGAAATATTATCTCAGATGAATGAGCACAGCAAAATCATAATAATTGCAGAATTCAATCATTTTGCAAAACAAATTAATTTAAAACGCCTGTTATTCATGAAAAAATCTGTCTACTACACACATACTAGAAAATTCCATCGTTTGTTATTCATGAAAAAAACTGTCTACACACATAGGTACTAGAAAATTCCAACTTTTGTTATTCATGAAAAAATCTGTCTACACACATACTAGAAAATTCCAACTTTTCAATCAGATTTATAATAACAATTTTAATATACTACTACCACCTAGCAATATTCTTATCTCTGAATCATAAATCCTATTTTGATGGATTGAATAGGCGACATACAGATTGTTCGATATTTGGCAGTCAATCATTAGATAATAGATTATTAGGTACTAGCTGTTACCCGCGGCTTCGCCCGCGTGATACATAGCCCATGTCCTTCTCAGTACCCTAACCTATGTGTATGCAAAATTTCATGATGATCGGTCCAGTAGATACGGCGTCAAAGCGTAACAAACAAATAAACTCACTTTCGCATTTATTATATTAGTTAGGATTCAATTTGGCGTAGGGGTTTTTCTTATTCTATCCATACCGATGTTTATTTGTCATTCGCACCTGCTTCAAGGAAAATAGAATCTAAGATGAGATGATCAGAAAAATCAAGATTTTTATTACATTTTCTTTAACCCAACCCTTATAATTATAATAGAAACTTACGTCGTGAGCGAATAGACCTCATGTCGAGTTTTTCATCGAACGAGATATTTATTAGTAGTTGTTTAAGTAAATATAATAAACTAGCTGTTACCCGCGGCTTCGCCCGCATGATAAATAGCCTATATCCTTCTCAATACACTATTCTAAGTGTATGCAAAATTTTATAATGATCGGTTAAGTAGATACGGCGTGAAAGCTTAACAAATAAACGCACTTTCGCATTTATAATATTAGTTGAGAGTTGGGATAGCTTAGGTTTATAAGGTCATACGAACATAGATTCAAAATTGTAAGTGCATCCAAGCTTAAAACCATTCGCCGGAGCATTGCACATTCGCGATGAACGAATATTATTTTGTTGTCATTTCACGCAGTCGCAGAGCGCGACGTAGCCAGACGAAATCAATACTCGCAACAAAGGCAAGCTCGCCCACGCCACGACCGAACTAATTTAAGCTTTATGTACTTTCCAGCAGATGGTATATTCATCGCTAAACTAGCTGTACAATTAAAATAATGTTTTGTTTAAGCTACACAGTACTTTAAAAATCCGTGAAGTATAGTAATAAACGCATTGGCATTTTACCTCGAAATAATTAAAAGTAGATAATCAGATTTGGTGGTACTTCATTAGGCCACATCAGATGCTTTTAGGCAGCTTGAATAATCTGATTCCTGAGGTGGCCACGCACTTGATGAAAATAATTAAAAGTTCCACAGAAAAATAGTCATAATAAGAAGTCGTTTCTTATAATTATGAGAATTTCGCTGATAGCGGGAGGAAGCGATTGAATCAGTAAATTCATAAGCGAATCTGAATTTGTCTCTTGTATCATACAAAATTTACTTTAAATTGTATTGTGTAGAAATTAATTCCAAAAGGAGTTCAAAAATATTCATTTGATTTTCGGTTATTCAGTTCAGGTAGTATCTCTAGGGACAAAGCAACCTTACGGAATAAATCAGGAGGGATGCAATCGCGTTTGGTATCTTTAAGTCTAGCTTTGTTGGCAGATGCTTTAAGACTTAGAAATTTTCTAAGTTGTGTAGTATTTATTTGCCTCCAAGATTTCCGAATAAAAGAGACGTATATAATAACATAAAATGTTTCCGTTATTTTATGCAGCTTTCACACTAATTTCAAATCCCTGTTTCCCAATGTTCTCTAGATAAACGTAGTAGCTTATTTTCGGTCTAAATCCATTGGCTCTGTAACTACAGACCCAAATTGCTTTATAACTCCTTAGCTCCTGGTAAAGACGTGATTTAAAATTTGCATGGTTGCACTATACTTTATATTAATACCAAACATGTAAAAAAATACAAGGAATTTGCTTAGAGTAGATAAAAACAATGAATTAGCTTTGCTGTGAGATTAATCAACTTGCTTAAGTTTTTTTTTAAAGTAGGTCAGAAAGGACAAAATAAAAAAAAGCCAGATCACCGACGACACCTTTTGCTTCACGGTATTTGTTTTTAATGGCTTACTTTCATGGTCTTTTTATTAGTATGCAATACGTTGGATCGAGCTGCTGTCGTTAAATACCAAGCAATACCTTCAGGCTGCTCAACAAATCTGAAGCTGGTGGTAGCACACAATTAGCTTGGCAACAGGCCTCTTTCTCATAATTTGTGTGCTGTTTTTCTGAGACTCTGCTGTAGCCATGTAAGATGCCTTTAGGAAGCTTAAAAACCTAAGAGCAGCATTGGCCAGAGACACGCACGAAAAAGAAACATACATACATATTATCACGTTTTTATCCCTTACGGGGTAGACAGAGCCCAAGGGCATAAAACCCAAAGGCCACGTTTAGCGTGTTAGTGTGCGTTCAGGTGGAAAGCGGTTTCTAAATAGAAAGAATACCCAGAAAAAGAAGAATACTTAAATAAAATGAAAATAAATTGTACATCGCATCAGCAAAAGCTCAGCAGAGATAAATTCGTTGGAGCAAAACCTCAGCATAACACGCAATCCATTTTTTTACCAAACTTAAACATATATGCAGCAATACATAGGTCTTTAAAAAATATTCCAAAACATTTCTACTGTGTAGGAGTCAAAAAATAAGTGTAAGCTACTGCTTTTCTAATGCATTTCACATTTTTAATATCATACCATGTCGAAATGTTCTCCACCCCCATTTTGAAATTTTTTAGACAGGCCACCAAGTATACAACGATCAAGTTACAAAGGGACAGTATAACTACTGCAACGATGCGCGGGCGACGCGCCGCGAGCGATTAGTTCGGGACCCACCGCCGCGCGTCCCGCACTCGCCTTGATAATGGCCTCCTGACGAGTTCGAAATTATAGTCGGCAATACCGACAAATAGCACGTGAGTGACCCGTTATTACATAATTATATATTTTTTATGTCATAGGACGGCAAACAAGCAAGTGGGTCACTTGATGGTAAGTGATCACCGCTGCCCATGGACTAATGTAACACCAGGGGTATGACAAGAGCGTCGCCGGCCCTATATTTTTCCACTCCCCGGAGGGGAGGGGGAATGGGCCTCCGATGCTCTCACTCACCGAACGAAGCATAGAAGCTGTAAAGCTACTACTCAAACGTCGATTTTCTGTAACCGGACCGGTGTTCGGACGAGCCGGCCCATTTATGCTACCAAAAAAAGTGATTTTCGCCGGTAGCGTGGCTCTACCACAACAAAAATAAATATAAAGTATAACTAACCTCTCCGACCCTGATCTCGCCGTCAACGTACTGCACCACCTTCCTCTGGCGGCCGACCTTTAGTGCCAGCGCGCGCTCGTGGTGGCCCGAGTCTGGGTCGTGCACGGCCAGATGCCTGATCAGGTTGCCTGCCAAACAAATATACTATTTATCTGTCTTCTGTGTTGCTTCAGATCCTAGAGTCCCACAGCATGTTAGTGCACCCTGTTAAATGAATCATCATCAGGTCTTTTTTAATAATTGCTGCAGGAGCACACAACACCTTGTACTACCAGAGCCATATATTAGCCAGAGCAGTCATAGGATTATTAAATAAGAGTGTCTATACGGCCAGTTGCTTGCCTTTCGACAAACCTACAGATTATCTTTGCAAATATCATAGTGAATTTAACATTACGTCGCCTCGTAAGGAAACCATAGGAAGAGAAGATTTTATTGTAATAGGTAATGTTTGTTACATAATCATGCCTCATCCGACCGGTAGTTTAGGTCAAATATTTAAGCATGTGATTTTTTATCCCGAAATTAGATCGTAGAGGGCCTGATATGCAAAAAATAACAAAGGCCAAACCAAAATCATGACTGAACTATCGCTTCGACAGTGTAGCAAGCTCTGAAAAGAACTCATGCTATCTATCATCGCGTGTAACATCAAGATCTACGTCTAAGGTTGATAAAAACATACCTTTGTGTGCGAAGGTCCGTTTGCACTCTTGGCAAGTGTGGGTCTTCTCTTTGGGCGGCTTGGGCACGTAGTCCGGGTTGTGGTAGAGGTTTTGGTGCCGTCGCAGCAACTGCTTTTGTCTGTTAAGAACAATCTCTCTAATTGAGCTTTTCCACACACCAGTAAAATTAAGGCTCAGACTCCACCATAACAGACGAGAGGAATTGAGTTTTAACAACAAACGATGGTAAGAAAGAAGAAGCCCACCTGGTTTGCCACATTATTATTATTATTTAATAGCCATGACTGTCCCAATGTTAGGCAAAGGCACAATGGTGTATGGCCTGTGCTACAATGGAACGTGAGACACCAAGACTAAAAAAATCCTATTGGCTCCCCTAGGGGACCCATCAGGGGAGACACGAGACCGGAGTCGATAAAACAGCATGTTACAATTTCGTATTTCCCGTGCCGTATTTTTCCATATGGGTTTAAACTCGGATGGCTGAGTGGTAAAATGGCTGGCGAGATGATGGCTGTACCTGTGAGAGATGTGTATGCAACCTGTCTTACTACTAAAGT
This sequence comes from Rhodophaea formosa, assembly GCA_963082605.1. Taxonomy (NCBI): domain Eukaryota; kingdom Metazoa; phylum Arthropoda; class Insecta; order Lepidoptera; family Pyralidae; genus Rhodophaea; species Rhodophaea formosa. The sequence goes on along the minus strand of OY720203.1, from coordinate 15,658,131 downwards.
CGTCTCTTACCTAAAAGACTGGTCGCACTGATCACACACGAAGGGCTTTTCATCCGTATGCTTGAGCATGTGAGATTTGAGATGCCGCAGCGTGGTCGAAGCGTATGGACATAGCTCGCATTTGTAGCATTTCTCGCCCTCGTGCGTCTGTACAAATCAAAACAATGCATTATTTTTAATTTGACTACATCTACGACTACGGCGAAACCAAAATTAGACTCGTTTATTTATTCGCCGCCTCAGTGCTGCCATTTCATGGTGAGCATTTAAAAAAATTCCTCATTTGTGTCAATTTACTATTTGGTATTTATTTATTTTTACTTACAACATTTATCTATCAGTATAATATGCTGGATTTCAGTATAATAATAAGTAATTATTACGCACATTTAAATAAGATTCCAGAGAAAGTGAGACCCAAACCGTAGGTTCGTTTCGGTTTTGACAGAATAGCAACGCAACAAGTTCAGCCTCTAATTCTAATACATAAAAAAGAAAGAAAACAGCTTACAAACCTTATTGTGGATCTTGCAGGAGTAGCGGTCCGGAAAGGACTTGCCGCAGCGCTTGCACTTGAGCGGCTTGTCGGAGGTGTGCAGCTTCTGCACGTGGATCCGCAGATCCGTCTTCCGACCGCACTTGGCCGGGCACAGCTCGCACGCGAACACCGGCTTTTCCGACACTACACAAACATAATACACGGGTTACTTTTGCATATCTATTGACAATATCACTTGTGTGGTAGCAGAATAGAATAGGACAACTTCAAGTCTTCCCGTGGATGTTGTAGAAGGCGAATAGGAAACACAACCTAAACAAAGCTTATAAACATCATAGAGGCCACTCCAAACCCGTCTGGCCAGCGTGGACAGTGTAGGTCAAATCCTCTGACTGCTCTAATATATGGCTCTGGTAGTACAGAACGGGTCATCCTCCCGCAGTGGAGACCAAAATAAAAGATCTGATGATGATGACGGTAACCGGGATTTGCTAGCGATTGCTTGCAATGTTCAATTAGATAAATATTAAATTAAATAAATATATACAAAACAAATTAAATCACAATCAAAAATGTTTCCCAGGATTTATTTCCCGCCAACGCGCCCACAACTTCAATACTAAAGTATAAACTAAGTATGTACATAGTATTCCTCAAATAAAACCAAATAATCAACATTTGCACCATAATATGACAATCTAGAATCTGACTGATGGTCTTGATTACCCTATGTTTTGATACTAACATAATGAGAGATATGAAAATGACTTACCATTGTGGATGAGTTTGTGCGCTTTGAGCGAGTTGGACTGGGTGAAGCACATGTTGCAGTGGTCGCACTTGTATGGTTTCTCTCCAGTGTGCGTGCGAAGATGACGCTTCAGCTTGAACATGTCCGGCGACGCATAAGTGCAGTGTGGGCACTGGAACAACACACAACATTATTTACTGATTTAATTAACAGAATGATAAAGAACAAGAACAACATTTCAAATGAGACATACATATAACAAGACTCAAAAATGATATTTTCCGTTTTCGAAATAGAATAGAAAACAATTATTTTAGGGTCCCATACGATCCATCGGTGCCAAGCATATTGGGTCGCATGTCAGTTACAAGCCCATTAGGTTTGATTGGCTCCTATTGATACCATCAAGTTCCAATTGGGTACCATCAACCGAGCCAAGAACCACAAAGAAAAAACACAATTTTTTTTTACCACATGATCTCTTAGATGTTTGCCAATGACATCCCGTTTCTGTAGTCTGCGAAGGACAGAGAAGGAGCTGGTGCATTCGAAGTTTTTCTTTTCTTCCAGGGCAGCCTAGAAGAAACACTGATCCACTATTTGCGCACTGACCTGGTACGGGCGTTCGCCGGTGTGGCAGCGCACATGTCGGCGTAGTTTAGACAACTCCACGGAAGCGTAGTCGCATTCCGTGCACTTGTGCGGCTTCTCGTGCGTGTGCTTGTAGCGGACGTGCCGGACAAGCTCACCTGGAAGACGACATCTTAACAGTGTGGCCATATGATTGTATTGTTCATAGGCCTAAGAGATTGTAATGAGAGAGACTCGTAAACAACGATGGCACAAGTGCAATGGTTTGCAGCCAAAGTACAAATATCTTTGATCAATTAGTTTTATTTACTGATCTATGAACTCTACATAATGATATCTAGAAAGGGTTACTTGTAAAGTACTTGCATGGCTAGATAGGTATTAATAACATAAGCAACCACTTTTCATACACACACTATACGGGGATCTCAAAAACGGGATATTTTCATACTAAAGTTTCATACAAAACGACATTTTCATACTAAGTTTCGGCCGGCCCAGCAGTTTTTTTTTTAATTTCAACATTCGTTTTATTGGAAAAGTGGTATATTTTGTCTCGCTGGTTAGATGGTTTGAAGGATAGGCTTTTCTACTTATAGGCTTATACTATGTATAAAAGAAAATTGAGATGGGAACTCAGAATCCGATCATTATGGCGTATTATAATGATCCTGCTCACTCTTCATTTAGAGATAGGCCAGTTCATACCTGAGGTGGTGAAGGGACTCTTGCAGTACTTGCAGATGTGCGGCTTGACGCCGTTGTGCATGTTGACATGGTTCTGCAGCGACGACACGGTCTTGAAGCCGCGCTCGCACACCGTGCACTTGTGCGGGCGCTCCTCGGAGTGCGTCTTCATGTGGCGGAGTAGCAGGTATCTGAAACAATCAGCATCTATAAGTACCACAGTCCGTGGCGGCGGTCATGAGTCTGTTTATATCACGCAACAACAACGGCGCGAGACCCTTTTGCATTTATAGAAAGAAGCTGTCACCATAAGTATCGCAAAGCAAACTAGATTTTAACATTACCTACAACTCGATAGCGATATTCAAACGTAGCGTGTGCCTTGCTGAATGAACAGGAAAGGCAGCGACTAAAAATACTAAGCTAATATAGTGATAGCTTCTTTGAACATATAAATGCAAAAGCCGTCTGGTTCTCGGCACTGTAGAATAGGACCACTCCAATTCTTCCCGTAGATGTCGTAGGAGACTTAGGTAGTACAGAGGGTCGTACTTCTGCAGTAGAGACTAAAAAGACCTGATGATGATGGTGATTAAAAGGGTCACGCGCCGTACCCTCTCCAGTGCCTAAGTTTGCTACAACAAGTGGCCGGTACTCACCGCCGATGGCTGGTGTAGGAGCAGAAGCTGCACGTGAAGTGCGGCCGCAGGTAGTTGCGTCCGTTGCGCTTGGCGGGCGCCGGCTTGGGCTTCATTTCCTCCTCTTCTTCAGACTGCTGCTCTTCGACTTGCTCCTCATCTTCTTCGAATGTATACACATCCTCGTTGCCCTTAGCTTCCTCCTAAATCATAATAATTATGGAAGTTCAGAACTTACTATGCGGCTAGCTCAATTTTTGTGAATTATCCCTATATATGGTATCGTCAATTAATGTCAGATCAGGTAAAAAAAAAAACAGTTTCTTACATGACACTTATAAATACAAAATCTATTTACTTTACACAATGCCGGTGGAACAGCCCGGTACTCTATACATTGTATAGTTGATACTCTATATTGTACTTGGGTACCTACCCAAGTAAAGTATGTACCTAATGGAAGATATACACCTATTTCATAATATTTCATAAATTGCATGTAGGCGCCAGGTGTTCTATGCATTGTCTGGGTATTGTATAGAATATCTAAGTTATACAAATTGCTGGTAACATTTGATGCAGTCCTAGTTTTATTTATTCCAAGCATCAGAGCCAATATTTTCGATTTATCTCTGAAAGATACATTGCGTCAACTTGATTCCTATATGGATATAATGATTTGTATCAAAGATGGCCTCAGCCGGGCAGTCAGCCGTACAAACATTGCAAAATCATATAACAGCAGGAATGCCGTCATAATACGCGCTCCGACTCCGACGCATCACAAATACAGGTACGTTTAGATGAGGAAGATATTGAATAATTATGACTAAATTACGATGTGGAGATTGGATGCCGAAGCTTGCAACCAGAAGAAAAACGCAGAAAGCGCATCCTGGGTCCTGGGTAAGAAGCGTGCTAAGGATGCAAATAGGTGATATAAGATAAAATGATAAGAGGATAAAGCTTATATCAGCGAAACTAGCAACACTTTTAATTTTATTCTTGAACTCTTGAAGAGCAAATTGAAAAATCTACGTCAGTAGGTACTTCGATAGTAAATTACTTGCGGTATTTGTAGTACAACTTTTCATCATCATCATTTCAAATTAAAAGAGCTACTTATTACCGCCAAAAGTGGTCGAGTTTGGCGGTAATGAGTAGATCTTTTAATTATCAAATGAAAAGTAATAAAAAGAAATTCAAAAATACTACAAATAATTTTTCTCAAACATGCTCGGAAATGTAGGCATTACTGTAGTAAAAAGAAGACCGGAAGTTTGTAATTCTTGGCTCATTCATCGCATTGCCGGCCTAGGCCAGGAAATAAGTATGAAAATTACTTCCCGGCCGCTGCTCAAAACTTTTTAATTAATCTATGTAACGTAAATTATGTCACTTGTCATACAGCCAGTTTACTACCACTGCATTTTTAAAAAATGCATATAATACGTGAATATAACTACAATTTCATTAAAATATCGATATGTGATCATACGAAAATATGCTTAATTTTCGTTGCGAGAGAAGAAAACAATAATCTATGATCTATTAAATTTTTTGTGAAAAATATGACTGGGCTCTATGGGCATTGTTTCCTTTGCTGGAATTGACAACTGAAAATAAAAAAATTAAAAACTCGGGAGATCTGTTATTTTCACTATACCCGTAGTGATTAACGCCACTGCCGAAAAACTGCCTTTACGGATTTTAGGGCATAGAACACACGTCAATTGACTTTGAATTTATGGCCCCCCATAGAAACTCAAAAGGAATTGTATGGCATTTTTTTCATTTTCACCCTCACTCCATTATTTGTCTATGATCCTTATTGCCTAGAGAAAACATATGGCAGTCGGTCGTCTGATACTAGTAATAGTATCTTCTTCGTAGTTTGTGATTAACGCTTTGCAGTAATTGATTGACATTGATTGTTTTCGGTAAATATGTGCAAAGTTGGTTATTTATTCGAAATGAAACGGTTCAAAATGAGTTTTAGTGATGAAAGCAACACTGCAATGGATTTTAAGTACCTACTTCGCCTAATTTGAAACTTGAAAGTGGAAAAATTACTACCGGCAAATACCTAGTAAGGGGAAATATTTAAGGCATGTAAGTTTATGTGTAACTTTAAGTTAAATTTCCTCACATTTATTGAGAAAATCTCTATACTTTCCTCGGCGGGAAAGGGATTGCCGGACTCGTAACTATTGTCAAGGCCTCGCTAACGCTCGGCCTTGAAAACTATACTCGTCCGGCAATCCCTTACTTCCCGGCCTCTGCAGTAATGTACTATACTACCAAAGTACTGACGTAGATTTTTTTAATTTTATCTTATTAGAAGTACAAGAAATAAAATGAGGGTGGCGCTAGTTGGGTGGACTAATCCTCATGGCTGATGACGTCACGTGCTGCCTCATCGGGCCTCTTGGTTGTGGAGAGGTTAAAACTAAATTACACTAGGAGGAAATAAAAAAGATATGTGATACAACTTGCCACACCTTTACCTTGCCAACTTGATCTTGCACCACCAGCACATAGCTCACTTCGCCCGTGCTGCTCTCAGACGGCACCAGCGTCACTGTCTGGTAACGGTCGCCATCCACCATTATTGGATCCTCTTCAGAAATGGTAGGCTGGAGATTCTAGGACGGTACGAAAAATAAAAGCGTGATTATCACACATAACGAGAAAAAACCCGCCAAGTGCGTGTCGGGCCACGCGCAGTGTAGGGTTCCGTAGTTGCGAATGACAACTTTGAGTTCACACTGTTTACACTCGCACCTCACTCTTTAACGACCAAAAACATCTAACAATGAAAATTGTATGAAATTTGACATTTTCCAGTACATTTTATAAGTTGGTTGCCTATAACTTTTTAGTTTGCACATAGTACTCAGCTCTGATAGTTTTCCTTTCAACTTCAGTATATATACTACTGCTGTAATTTTTTTCACGTATCCATATATAACCGTTTAGCAGATAGAGGGGGGGACACTTACGTCTAACAAAAATTTTCACTTTTAAACCAAATATTTCAGAAACGGATCCCTAAATCGAAAAATGGTGTACTCAACCTCACAATATTTTTCAAAGACCTTTTTAACGATACACCACACGATGGGTAAGCAGAGAAAAAAAAAATACTCCCCCATTTAACTTGTATGGGAGCTACCCTAAATAAAAATTATTTTCAAGATTTTTTTCTACCACTTTTTTGGCATGATTAATATACATATCCATACCAAATTACAGCTTTCTAGTACTTATAGTTTCTGAGTAAAACCGCGGACGGACAGACAGACAGACAGACAGGCAGACAGACAGACATGGCGAAACTATAAGGGTTCCTAGTTTACTACGGAACCCTAAAAAATTACAATAATGATGGGAAGACATCATGCATTTTACCATACACAAACTAAATACACTTTAATGTACATTGTAATACAGTCTGTAGCAATGGTCATTGGAACCACAAACTATATAGAGATACTAACATTGGAACTTAGAAATATTTTCTTAAAACCAGTAGCATTATTTTAATCAGTGTATAAATGATAACATACTATACCATAATAGTTTGTGATGATGGGTAGAAACTGTCTTGGTAGAGGAGTGGGGTAGCTTGATTGTGACCTCAGAGTGGGGCCATTATTTGCAACAACGAGTGCAACTTTTCTTTTATCTCATGGCTGAGCGAAATGTATAACGCATTTTTCAAATGTAAATAAAACTAGGCATGGTATGCTTGGCACTGACCTGTACATTTTCTTCTGTAACGGTGGCTGGCAGCGACACCAGGCTCTGGGTGTCACCTGCCGGCTGGTAGTAGTAGCGCCCCTCTTCGTCCACGAAGTAGGTGACGCCTGCGTTAGCATCTTGCTCTTCCTCGCCATTCACTAGCAAACATTTCACAAACATAAAGAGTGGTGGAGTTGATAAGGAACAATCAACATGTAGAAAGAAAAGTCATGCATGACAAAGGAGGAAAGAAAAAATAGGATAAAACTACAGAGGATGACATAACAAGTATGTGACAAAGAGAGCATGCGCAGGAAAGAAGTGAGACAGGTATGTTACCGGAGGAAATGGAAATGGAAAGAAAGAACTGACATAAGGAAGATGTTGACGATCTGACATATTAAAAAATACCTACATCAAATTAATTGACACTGAGCTTGAAAATTCCATAACGAAGTTGGTCTGAAAATTGGATTATTGAGAGCCTAAGCTTTAAAAAATACGATTTTGGAATCATATTTTGGTTGGACACTAAATGAATCTAAACTCACAAAATAGCCTGTTTCCTGAACATGTTATCAATCTGAGTATGTAACTAACTCACCTGTGAGAACAGTTGCAGTTGCTTGCTGATTGATAAAAGAAGGAACCAGGCTTTTGCCCTTCCCCTTTTTATCCGGCGGTGGCATCCTGGTAACAAATATCATGATATCAACCACAAACAAGTAAACTAGCTTTGGGCAAAACAACATAATACTAACCCAAACAAACTACATACAAACATATAGGTCAAACTGAACCTCCTTTTTATTAAGTTGGTGAAATCTGGTAATCTGTCATATCCATAAAAGATTGATTTACCTGTAAAGCACAAGTTCAAACCTCACACATACATCTGTAGACCAATCAGACTAATGTTCAGTTCATTCCACAACCACCATATGCTTTAGGTGTAAAAGACATTGTGAGGAATCTTGCACACTAGCCATCTGTTTTTATGGGGAATTTACACACAATTTTTCAGCAAGATATAAAAAGCTACCTAAAAGAAATATCAGCGAAAAAATTACCTCTTAATAAAAAACTCTCATTGATATAATTAATGGTTTCAACTTTTCCTTTCGCTGTCAGCGTCGCTAACAATAAACAAGTGATGTTCCTTCTAGCATATTGCATGGGAAATGTGAGAATTTTGTTAGGCAGCTATGTTAAATATTTCCTTTATGGAAATGACTTCATAACAAAAGTTGCCTTAAATTCTAAGGGCTGAGACAATATAAGTTTTTTATATTTTTATCTGATTGAATTTCAACTCTAACCAAGATTTACCAATCTTAATGTCATTAGATTAAAAGGGTTGCAACATACTTTTTTACTGTTAATTAATTGTAAAAAAAACCTTAACGGTATTTTTTCCCTTTTGACATGGAATGCCTTACATTTTACATACTATCACACCTCTTTCCCATGAGGTGGCAGACACTATGGATCTTCACTTGCTACAATCCTTACAAATCTCTCTTGCATCATCTACATACATTACACTTTTTATGCATGCTCACCAGTTTCTGGTATTGTTTCATAAAATAGTTGAGATGCAAGTCTGCAAGCATGTGAAGAAATATAGATTGTCATCTAGTCTAAAGTCTCAATCAATCAATCATCGTCTTTATTGTGGATCATAGGTTAGTTTACAGAAGCTGGAGTTACATGTTGAGAATAAGTTACACTATGTCCTACCGCTAGGGTTTACAAGTCTTTTAGCTTTAGTTTACAGTATGTAGCCAAATAATGTAAAATTCTATATATTTTAATGTTTTTCTTATATATATTGTTATTTTATGAAATGTGCATTGAACAAAAAAAAACTTGCTAGACAGAATTTTTATCAAAGGTGTAAAAAGAATATGGTAAATTTTTTTTACATTATAGGTTTTTTTGAAACGGGATCTCTGTAACTGTCATTGTCATAAATTCATCACAACATTATATGCAAATGAAAGTGAGAAGCCATCTGCAAGCCATGGTCGAAAATGAAAACCTTTACAGTACAGTGAGGAATTATGAAATGCCCGTTCAGTAAGTCTAACTATTGTAGCTTTCCGAAAAGTTCTTAGGAGACTAAAATATACATTTTAAGACATTTTGATGAATATATATTTTTTAAAAGAGTACTGTTTGAAAAATAAAGTCTTGTTTACACATTACATTTAAAACAATAGCTACCTATTATAATAACATGTAAAAATACAACTCTACTTATATATACTATAAATATATTATTTTACATTTTAAATATAGGTACATTGGCTATGGTTAGGTAATTTATGTATCTAGTAAATCAACAGGTTATCACTTCAAAATAAACCTAGTATTTGTTAAGATGCACCATTGTAAGATCAAAGCAAATCTTCATTAATTTCCAGCCAATCAATTTAAGTTATATGAATGACATCTTTATTTTGTTTATAAATAAACATACAATAACAAAAACAAATTAGCTTACTTGACCAAAATCTTGATTGGTAAGAAATAGTTTTTATTTCCCTTTCTTTGTTACGCCCACATACCTACCTACCTAGTAGGTACATTACTAAGAATATTGAGTTCTATTGATTTATACAGATTCCCGGAATCAACCCAAGGGCTCAGGGCTGTATCCACAAATAAGGGGTGTATGTATAGATTTATCTACGCAGCTATAATATTCGACCTGGTTAGCTAAATAGGTATGTTATAGCACACTATCTAATTGTCTTTATATCTGCAGGAAATATTGAGAATCGCGTACCTGTGTTTTAGCAACAGCTTTTCGCTAAAATATCTAGTAATCTCTGGATAGCTATTCAAGGCTCGGATTCACATAAGAGGGCCGCCATCTTAGTAACATGCAAATCTTCGATTTACAGAGTCGCATATTATTTTAGTAAAAAACTATTTCAATACAAAATGCTCGAAATTATCAACAACCACAAGATACAAAACAAATTAGCGCCACAGTCTCAAAACTAGAGAAGGTCACAAACGGCGCTGTCGTCTATGCAGTTTTTTTCCAACAATGATTTCAAGGAATCTTACATTTTCCAAGTAATTTTTCTTTCTTTGTTCTCACATGAATGCACAGTTGTTACTGAAAAACTGTTTTTAAAAAACTAACACTAGAAATATCAAGTACTTATCACGAAAATTGGTACCTGATGGCCTTTTTGAGCTTCTAAAATTTCTCAACGGGGGCGTTTCGATCAATTCGACAAGGCGATAGTGACGCCCATAGATGACGCCGTAATGGCGGCGGACATGAGAACTACAAGCAACAACCGGAAATACAGGTATAGTGCTGCCAGGGCTAAATAAATATTATTATTTAACCTTCTAGGTCGAAAACGGCGGAATGGCTTATCTATGCGCCTGTGACACGACACGACGGGACCCGTGTTCGATCCCCGGGTAGGTCATGAATGATGGATTAAAAAATAAAGTATAGTCAGTATAGTACCCTACGACATAAGTTCACAACTTAACACTGCTGGTACTAAACAAGACACAAGTACACAACACAACACAATAGCTTTTCACTGTACAGATATGAATTGAGTGAGCGCTGTTCACATATTTCCGACCGGATCGTGATAAATCGATTCCATACAATTTGTATGAACTCGATCACAAAGTTCAACTGTGTAGCCTCAATATAGTTTCAGATTAAAAATGGTTGTGACATGCGGACAGACTGACAGCCAGACGCACATACAGACGGACATGACGAGTCTATAAGGGTTCCGATTTGTGCCATTCGGCTACGGAACCCTAAAAAGTAGACTAGGAACCCTTATAGTTTCACCATAATATATCCCTCTGTATATCTATCTCGTCTGTCAGCGCTTTTAGTTCAGAATCTAAATCTTAGGTTCCTAAAACCATTTTTTTCTCTAAATCAATACTTAGGAAGATAGACACATCCAAAGTGGTAAATGTGCCGCTCCCCCTCCTATCTGAGAACTTTTAATGCAAGAGAGTGAAAACCAAAAAATATTCACTGTAGATTTCAATAAACACTTTTAACAAAAATTGATATCATAATTATCAGATCTTTTTAGTATGACCCTCTCTGTACTACCAGAGCCATATATTAACCCGAACAGTCAGAGGATTTGACCTACACTCTCCATGCTGGCCAGACGGGTTGGAGAAGTCTCTTTGATGTCTATAACGACATCCACGGAAAGACTCGGAGTGGTCATATTCTACTCTTGTTGAGCTCCGTGGCGCAGTGGTTAACACGCCAGCATGCGACACGGGGCTCCTGGGTTTAATCCCCGGTCAGGTCATAATGGAAAACGGTGTTTTCCAAATTGACCGGTCTTTGATGTTTATCTATCATAGCATACCTATATTATAAAATATAGTATCGTTAAGTTAATATACTCTGCGACACAAGTTCACATCTTATTATAGGCCTAGCTAAATTTGTGTGGTATGTCCCTATATATTTATTTATTATTTAAATAATTATTACTTACATCGAAAAATATTCTAGCCGGCATTTACATTAAAAAAAAACAGTGAAAACGGATACGATATTTATCATTCACATTGAGAGAGGCAAGGCCTTTAGAAAATTTCCAGACTCCCGGATAAAATTTCCCAAATCTGGCAACTCAGACTGTCAAAATCCTGTCAATGTCATTATTTTACGTCAGATTGACAATGACAGAGAATAAGGCACGGATATTTGTTTATAAATCCTACGTTAAGCTATGGGTTCCCCGACTGCACGATCGTGGTCGCACGCTCGTCAGCAAAACGTTGAATGACGTCACCCATACATTTTCTATGGAAACAAGTTTGGGTGGTTTCCCCGGACGGCGTTGTCTACGGTCGTGCACGGCGGCGGTGGTCAAAGTTCATCGCAACAGTGTTCCCAACTGAAAAAATTGCGAGTTTACAGATTAATCTTTATATTTTTATGTTATCGATTGTCGATTTAGATGACATCTGAATTAAAAAACAAAGATGAAAAATATATACCACATGACAAACTGACTGTATTTCTTGAATTTTGGGTAGATCTAATAATAGTTTGTAATAGTTTTAAAGTAAGTATAGCCATTCGATTTGGAAGTTTGCCTGATTAAATATTACTTAAACATGAATGAAACGTATGTATATATATAGATATAACGACTTAAAGATGAGCAAGAAGATTATTTCCAAATTCTTTCTGCGCCTGTAGAATGGCACACGAGATAACGTTTATCGACTATCACCATCTTTTTTACCGTAATATTAAAGAGGGACATGTAAATAGTTTATCGCGCGATATAAACGGCATCGCGGATGCCATGTTACGGGTGCTGATGTATTTATGGTATAATTAACATAAATATAACAAGAACAATTGAAATAATCCAACTTCAAAACACTTTCGTTAAAACTGTTCCATAACTAAGTCTATATACCTAATTTACCTACCTTTTGCAATCCCATTATTAATTTTTAAGATATGCACGAACAAGACAAACATAATATTCATACATAATTACACTTTTGGATTTCGGTACACCTGTTAATGTTAAGAGGCTGCTGGAATAGACTGACGTATAGAAAAGAACTGGATAATTTTGACAATATTACATTACGGTGGGCTACAGTACGGGTAGGTCGAATTAATCTCCTTTTTTAAACTTTGTTCAAATAGTTTACATTATTCATTTTCGAGCGGTTGCTGTCCGCCATGAACAAAAAAAACGTCTTTTTCATGTTAGTGGCCTTGCTACATTTACTTGCCGGGTAAACATAGCACAGTCATAAAACCCAAAGACCACGTTTAGCATGTTAGTGGGCATACATACTATTCTATGGGAACCATACGGCCCACTGAGTGAGCACTTAAAAACCCTTATTCCTAAAAATTATCGCCAATATCTCGTACACATATTGTCATACCAAACACTTAAATGAATTTCAGCATAAAATTTAAGGCGCAGTAGGTGTTATGCGAAACTAGCGCCACCATGAATTCTTTTAGGAGTAAAATAATTTAATTCTGGGTGGCACTGGCACTAGAATCGCATATACCACTTCGCCTTAATTTTCACTAAATAGTTATCTAAGACAGACAGGGGTTCCAAAGGAACAACACGTATCCACATCAAAGAGTTAAGATACTTTTGAATCCACGTAAGTTATACATAGTTATATATTTGTTATTGTGCTATTTAATGAACAGAGGTTTAAATAATGCATTTAGGTGCTAAGCTTTGCGAATGACTCATCTAGTGCTCATCTCATACTACCCATAGATTAGAGAGACTATATCGTAAAATACTGAACAGGGGTACTATTTTTGAACGCGTGACACTCGTCTGCGAACGAATTTCATACAAAAATCGTTCGAAGACGAGTGTCACACGTTCAAAAATAGTACCCCAGTAAATTTATCGTCTATGATATCGATTTAACAAATGGCTAGACTAGCAACACTAATGATTGACGTCCGTCGTCTACAGTCCACCCATCGGATAGCGGCGGCACTGCACGATCGTGCAGTACACGAGCGTTTGCTCGGGGAACCCATAGCTTTAGCGACCATTTTTCAAAAATTCCTAAAAATATAAATTCTGGTTATAAAAAATTACAAAAAATATGGATGTATATACATACAAGGAACTTTCGATTGCATATATAAAAAGTACCACTTCCGGTTAAGTATATGTTGTCACTTGATCGTGTGTAGGTGGACCGGTTGCGTTGACTCACTTCCGCCATTTCTTTATGGAATTTCTTGGAAATTTCACAAAATTGTGCTGGCAACTCCAACATGCGTTTCCGTCAATCAATGTCACATTTTGTTTTTTTTTTTGGCATATTTTTATTTTGATAAAATTTTAATGACTTATTGACTTAGCTTACCTGTGCCATTTAATTTACATTATTACAATGTGTATGTAATGATAGCAAAATAATACCTGTTATTATACCTCGTTATTTAAATATAATGTATTAGTGGTTATTTTTTTTAATGAAGGCGACACGCCAGCCGAGATAATGATTACAAAGATCTTTTGGGTTTTAGTTCTATGCGCCGGTCCTGTTTTAGTATGTTTTATTTATCATTTCAGTCCCCTAATATAGCGAAATTTTAATTTTGAAATTTACTTCCCTTAGTTTTATCGACGTTTTAAAATCTCGTACTTTCAACTTTTAATATTCATTAGACACATCTTGTTAATCCCTCCATATGTTTGTTTTGTTTGTAGAGCCAATCTTACGAAGACAAACGATGCCGCTGCGTTTGCTCAAACCCAGCGGAAGTCCTGAACGACACGCAAAGCACAAACCGCCAGCTTTACATCGCCAATGTGGCTCCAGACAAATGGTTTGCTTTTGATATATTTTATTACGAAGTACCTGTTCCAAATTGATATTGAGTGTGTTTTATTCAACACTAGTGCCAGATTTTTCAAGTTGACTTTTATAGCTAATTTCGAGTACATTATGGTGGCTGGATCTCTGAAGATCGCAAAATTATTTGCATATTGAAACTGAAATAACTCTTGCGAATACTTACATCGAAAACATGAAAACGTAGATATCTGTTATTATGGTGTAGCTCAGGAAAAACATAAGAAACTAGAGGATCTCAAAAATTTTCATATTCAACTTATTTTTGGTCGACGTAAATATGATCATGTCTCTCATTATCATCAACAAATCAAGTGGCCCCTCAATTTCCTACACTAAGTTTGGCACATCCTTCTTTTCTTTATGAATTTCTTTTTAAGGGGTTTAAGACACAGAAACACATAATTTTTAGAGTTCCATAGCCAAATGTCAAAAAACGGAAGCCTTATAGATTCACCATGTCTGCTTGTCCATATGTCACAGCCACTTTATTCGTAAACTATTAGGACCATACTGTTGAAACTTGATAGGTACAGTGAACTGTTTTATGATTTATTTATATTTAAATAAATAGAATGACTTTTTGGCCATTGAATGGAAACACAACATACCTCACAAGTAATACCTTTTAATGCTAATGCCAAGTCGATCTATTTATTTAAAACAATCAACTTTGTATTATGTGGGTCTCACAACTTTTGACATTAGATGACTGAATTGTGAAACATGTTTTTTTACAAGAATTGTTTTTGGCAGCATCTCATTATTTTTGTAAAAATTCATATAATTTTTTTCTTGCCAGTACCTTTTTCTTCTTGAATACATACCAACAGGGAATATGCATGAAAAAAATATCTGTTATCTTACCAGTTTATCCAATAATATTCAATAGTAAAGTACTGAAAGTGAAAATAAAATAAAATTTGGTTGAAAAACGAACGAGATAAAATGATTTTACGAAAATATGTCTATCTCACTCGCGAAAACACTATTTTATATGGCAAATGTATGCATGACATAGACTATGACGTCACTAGTCCATATCGGACTTCTCTTTCATAATTAAACTTTAAAGTTTCACATCTTCGTTGTTAATTAAGATATTTTAAAAGTTCTTTCATATTTTTTACTGTGGTTATTAAGGATTATACTAAGCAAATAAAAAAATTACGCGCATACTCCCTACTACAGAATTTCTTTAACTACACTGAGACATTCACTGCAAATGTAACTTTTTAATCCTATATATTTATATGGGATTACAATGTTATTTACGCTGTTGGTGTATCTAGAAAACTGGATCGAAAATGTGAAATAATTTTATTTTATCCCTAATGCATATACTAAACACTTATTGTATTCTAAATTTGAAGCTTTTATGTCTGCTAGAGATGCCTTAGAGTTTTGCTGATTGGTCAGTCAGTTAGTGACAAAATTAAGGAACTCACTATTTATAATTCTTGAACCAGTGGTTCAAATTGAATAGAATTAAATATACCATGTTTATGCAATGCCTGCTTGGTAACTGAAAATTCAGACTGCTAGTTTTATACCCACAAAGAAGTTCAAAAACACACAAGAACGTCGAAAATGTCCTGAACTGCTTCGAGTAAAGGATGGTCCGGGTCCAGCCGTTAAGCCCACTGAATGAATTATTATTTACGCGAATTACGCGCGAGTTTGAGTTGGGTTATATAATAAGGGGATAAATATAATGAACACCAAAACAATTTTATTGGCCTCTAGCCTCTACCACCAAATATATATGGAATGGACCAGTGATTAATTGGGCATTATACATAATGCCGGGTCATTATGAAAAATGCCCAATATGAGCGTGCAATATGATACTATTCAAATAATCAAATTGACCGGGCATTATACATATGTCAATCACCTTTTGGGCAGAGTAATACAAAGATATTAAAAAACAACATTTTTTTATTATTGTGATTAAACTTAAAATAAACTAAATGTTAAGAAAATTGAAATAATAATCATATTTTATTCTTATGCGAATCAAGACAAATTGATGAGAATGTTACACCTCTGTTGTAACTGAACTTCAAAGGTGGTCCTATAATTTTTTATCGGTTTATATCGACTGCTTTAGAAAAAATCAACAAAAACAAAAAATATTGTAAAGTATGCCAAAATAGAGAAATTAAACCAACCGGTTTAATTCCTCTATTTTGATTGAACTACCGCACCCACTAAAACCTAATTTTTAGTTCCAGTTTATACAATTACGTATAGGGAGGGTTGAAGTCGGTTTTACTTTTTTGTTAAAAATAATAATTATTGGATTACATAATCATAATTTGGAGATCTTGATTTCAATCAGATCGCAAGTTGTAATATTTATGGTGTTCATTTTACTCTAAAATGGGGATCTAATTTTAGTGATCATTTACTATTTTTGGATAGCACAATCATAATTTGGAGATCGCTTCTTCAAGTAGGATCGCATGTTGTAATATTTTTGGTTCTCATTTTACGTTTTTTAGGATAGGATAGGATTTACGGATTCGATTTAGGAGATCATTTACTATTTTTGGGTCCCAAAAGTGAATTGGGACAGTTAAACATAAGCCATATAATAATAACGAAAATCCGGAGTAGGTAAATTGATTTGGGGTTAATAATCTGAAACGTATATATTAATACTAGCTGATGTCCGCGACTTCGTTCGTGTGGACTTTAAAACTCCGGCGTATTAATATACCTCAATACGAACTTACTTGTAGCAGAGTTATAATGTTATATATTAAAAGTAAAATAAAATATCATTGCAAAAAAAAAACTTTGAATACTATGTTGGAACTATTTTGGCGCCTGATTTCAGCGAGGATGGTTTTCATCAGGTATTTTTTCCAGTCCTGAAGCATCTTAGAAAAACACCTTCCCTTCTTTGTTCAAACCACTCCGCACCACCAAATGAAATATATCCCTTTGTTTCGCTGGCGCATCTCCAAAGGGCCTTCGGGAGAGACGGACCTCGGCTTTGGGTGTCGCATGTGTGTGCAAGGCTTGGAGAGACAGCAATCTCTCATGTTTTGCCGTATGGGCTGAAAGCTTCGTTGCCTTAAGGGCATATCCTGGTTGCGAGTGCCCCGGGACCGCTGGGCGGAAATGAAATGAAATGAATAGTTTTTATTCAAATTTTGGATCTCATGTATCGCTTTTTGAACGTCATTTATCTTTCTTGTTATATTTTATTTTATTTTTTTGCAAAATCGAAAACTACTAGCGTTTCGGAAAGACCACTGCTGAGAAGAATACGCCGAAAGAAACTCAGTTCAGTATTGGTCCCTACGTGCCAGAAGGGCATAATACATAACAGTTATAAGTCTACACATACATTTAACAAATATTTGTCTAATTCCAAGCATTTTTATCTATTAAATAATCATTTATACAGTAATATGCCTTTTTTATAAGCTGATTTTTAACAGCAGTCTTAAATTTATTAAACGATAGTTCTAACAATTCATTGGGAATTCTATTATAGAAGCGTATTCCAAGACCCAGAAATGAACCCTTTGTTTTCTGCAGCCGCAATGCTGGGGTTGCTAATTTATTTATATTTCTTGTGTTCCTACTATGAATATCACAATTCTTTTTATATAAATGAAGGTTTTGACGCACATACATGATATTCGCAAAGATGTACTGGGAGGGAAATGTCAAAATATTAATGTCCTTAAATAATTCTCTAAGAGAGTCTCGAGCACCTAGTTTATATATTGCTCTAATAGCGCGTTTTTGCAGAACAAATATAGTGTTGACGTCTGCAGCGTTACCCCACAGCAATATTCCATAGGACATAACACTGTGAAAGTAGCTAAAGTATACCAAACGCGCAGTGTCAACATCAGTCAGCTGTCTGATTTTCCTAATTGCGTAAGCCGCTGAACTAAGTTTACCCGCCAAAGTTGTAATGTGGGCACCCCATTGAAGACCGGAATCAACTGTTATTCCGAGAAATGTTGTTTTATCTACTAAATCTAATGTTTCATTATCAACTATTATACGCGTTGGCAGATCTGGGACATTCGGTAGGCAAAATTTGATACATTTAGTTTTTTTCGCGTTAAGCAACAGGTTATTCGCTGTAAACCAGTCCAATACTTGAGCTAATGTACTATTGACCTCGTCAAAACAGTCGGTTTTCCTATCTAAACGAAAGATAAGTGATGTGTCATCAGCGAATAGTACAGCCTTACATGTATTAACATGGTATGGTAGATCATTTATATATATGAGGAATAACAAAGGTCCTAGAATAGAGCCTTGGGGTACACCCATCTTAACAGATGATCCGGAAGATTGAACTCTATCTAAACTAACTTTTTGAACTCGGCTATTTAAATATGACCTAATTAAGTCCAGAGCTTTCCCTTTAATTCCATAATGTTCTAGCTTAGATAGAAGGGTATTGTGGTCAACGCAATCAAACGCTTTGGAGAGATCACAAAATACACCTATTGCATTCTGTTTTCCCTCCCAAGCGTCATAGATATGTTTTAAAAGAGCTACCCCGGCGTCTGTGGTTGACCGGCCTTTAGTAAATCCATACTGCTCGCTATGGAAAAGACCATTTTTATTAAAAAAGGATAGTAACAGCGGTCACCAGTAATATGAGCTAATCGTACTCTACGCACTCAATCCCAGTGGAGAGTGTGACTCTGTAAAATTCTCGATATAAAATTTGACTTTGTTCTGTATCAGATGTTCTATGTCTTTGATTTTTATACCTAAACAAAAATACTAATCAGGCTGAACAACTTTTGCTACAGCGTCATTTTTATATATTAAAAATATCATAACATTCATAGAAATACGAAGACGCCACGACACAAGATTTTAATATAACATCCAAACTTTTATTCCAGGTAGTTTCTGAACATGTACACTTTTGTTTCGACCTTTATTAATTATGAATTTATTGTTGCATTACAGTAACTGTGAAGTGGTCGTGTTGCCCCATGTGGGAATAGACATCAAGGGCAGAGGACAAGAGCTGTGTCCACGATGTGAGTGCAAGTACGAGACGAGAAACACAAGAGTTATCATGGTAAGTTTATGTTTTGTTTGTATAAAAGATAACCTTTGACCTTCTTAGTATCTGGGGCATTCCACGTCAAAAGGGAAAATGACTTACAAAAATAAATTAATTCTTTTTAACAATAAAATAGCATTGTCTGAAAGCCAAAAGTCTAAACTTATGAATCTGTATAAATTTATTTATTTTAAATCACTAATTATAGTTTTTTTTTGGCCATGCATAGTGGCAAGTACACACATAGTAGCTGGGTCATAAAAAATTTAAGCCTGAAGTCATGATTTCTATTGTAGATATCTGAGATTCTTTTGTGAAAACGTGTGTTCATTAAACTAGATTTTTAACCAGATTCTAAACCAGATTTTTAGGCAAAAATTATGTAAAACAATATTATAGTTTTCGAGATTTGCTCCTTTCAACTAGGGCATGGCCCACCAGTCACGAGAAAAACCACAAAAGTTGTTCTCATGTCTGCTAGAATAACTCTATAGCATTTATACATACATACTATCACGTCTTTATCCCTTACGGGATAGACAGAGCCCAAGGCCATAAAACCTACAGGCCACGTTTAGCATCGTAGTGGGCGTAAAGGTGGAAAGCGGAATCAAAATAGTGATGGGTTGCTAGCCGCATCGCCTATAAATGTGATTCCTTTGATTTTTTTAGATTATAGCATTTATACTTTCCAAAAGTAAAAAGAAACATATGATTCATCATTAAAAGAAGTTTAAATTGTTGAAATAATTATATTATTGATCTAGGACAATTTTAAAGTTTGTCCCACCCCACCAGTCACAAAAAATTTCGCTCACTGCCAATATAACTTGCGATATTTCTTAAATTTTGTAACATATGACCGACTAGCTGTTACCCGCGGCTTTGCCCGCGTAATATATAGCCTAAGTCCTTCTCGGCACCCTAACCTATGTGTATGCAAAATTTCATTATGATCGGTTCAGTAGATACGGCGGGAAAGCGTAACAAACAAACAAACAAACTCACTTTCGCAGTTATAATATTAGTTGGGATTGGGATTGGAATAATCAGGCTTTCTATTTAAATACTTTTAATGTGAATCAGTGGATGTTATTATATTTTTGGCGACTTTTGAGGAAAAAATGCTAAGATCGTTTCAGAATGTGGGTGACAAAAGTGGCTGACTAGGAAAAAAAAAATTTAAAAAAAAATTCTTGGTGTGAATTCCTTATAGTTTTCCTCATTGTTTTCCAATAAAATTTTTTGATTTAATAAAAAAATATTTTTTACTTTTTTTTCAATTTATTCGTTATCCCTAATCTTTTTAAGCTGTTTAATATTGATTCTTAATATTTAGAATTAGTAATATACAAAACAATAATAAAACTAATAAAAATCGATAGTTTTTTTCTCTTTTCGCATCTCGTCCCACCAGTCACAAAACCCTGTCCCACCAGTTACAATTTCAATTATTTTTTCTTTTTTTAGTGGTTTCTTAGGTATATGTCAGAGAAAAAACAAATATTTACATTTCGTAGATGAGCTGAAATTCTCGGTTGAGAGAACAAAGGTAGAAGACAGTGGTTTTTTGCTGTCCCACCAGTCACACTCTTTCAACATTTTTTTTCATGGAAAGTATAAGAGATACAGTTTTTCTAAAAAGACAGAAAAATAAAACTGTTATTAAGCTTTAATTAAAAATAATTACACTCGTAAAAGTGTAAGTATGTCAAATTTTGGAGTAACATGTCCCACCAGTCACAATGGAATGACCCATCTCTAACAATGTGTAAAATTAAATAAATATAAAGTTGATTGGTTCAGTATTTAAAATAAGAAAGTGAAACAAATAAATAAGTAGAAAAGGAGCATCGGTTACGTGCGAACTAGTAGGTAGATTCGTATTACCTTCAACTACAAATTATTCATATAATTAACACTAAAATCCTCAATTTATTTAAACATCTACAGCTAGAGAGGTACATATCGTGTTGATAAAATATAATATACAAAGTATAGAGCTACAACTTAATTGCTGGGCTGTATTTTGACGCGCTTGTTGTGAGGTGAGCACAATTCAACCCGTGTAAAGTTTTCGGTAAAGTCAAAAGTTTGGCCGAATTTATGGCGAAACTGAAACTGTATTTTTGCCGGTACATACACCTACAACCTTCTATCGGTCTTAAGTAATAGCTATGCACGCATGCATAAGACTTCATCACACAAAGTACATATAGACGACACTTCTCCTGGCAGCTAGGGTTGCCAAAAATTTTTTGTCAGAATATAGTATTTTCATAAAAGTTCTAAAAAATATAGTACGCTTCAAAAAATATGTAGTATTTAAGTAGGGAAGAATAAAAAATAGACTTTTTACTCAATTATTTACGGTTACACGCGCATGCACATTACGTCTGCCGTACGGAAGGCACGTTTAAAAATTGCCGTATCTGTTTTTCTTTTACTTTGATATCTTTAGTGTAGCAAAACATAAACATTGATCTATTTTACTGAAATATAGTATTTTCCCGTACCATATATTTCTTCAACAGTATATAGTACAGAGTCCCGAAATATATTAGTACAATACTATATATTATAGTACGGCTGGCAACCCTACTGCATCACTCCCAGTCGTAAATGCGAGTCCTAAACTAGTATTCAGAAGTTTCGCTGTAAATATTTACGAAATAAACACTTTCATTTCTTATTAGCTTTCCTTCGCGGTGTAGATATCCCTAGAAAATAACTTTTCTAGGGATAAAAAGTTGGTATGTCCTTCTTCAAGAATTTATTTTCTTCTGATAGACATCAAACAATGAATTTTTGTAAAAAAAGGGACGAAAACCTATCTCGGTGTGTTCAAGATGCGAACCTGATTTTTTGCAGGTAGTCGTGATACTAGTCCTTTGGCTCCTTATGCTGCTGTCTATCTACATGGCTTTCGTCATGTGCCTCGACCCCCTGATGAACAAGAAGAAGAAGCCGAGCAATGACCGATCCTACCGAGAGACGGGCTCGGAAGAGGTAAATAAATTATTGCTTTTTACAATCTGCGCGTGAGTACTGGCTACTGGTTCATTCCGATTTATTTTTCTCCCAAACCAAGATGGAACGTATACCAGGCTTAAAATAACCAATCATCGAGCACTTAGTCGACAGATTTCCGTTGAGCTTACAATCAAATAAATGATTTTTTTTGCGACATCTTCATCAGGCTTTTTTGTCCTGTTCCTCTCTGTACTACCAGAGCCATATAGACAGAGCAGTCAGAGGATTTGGCTTACACTCTCCATGCTGACCAGACGAGTTGGCGAGGTCTCTTTGATGTCTAGAAGCTTTGTTTAGCTTGTGTTTCCTAGATCTAGACGACTTAGGAACGACCTACGACATCCACGGAAAGACTATGAGTAGTCCTATTCTACTCTGCCGGGAACCACACGGGTTTTGCGACATGAAGTATCTTTATTTCATTCTGACATCATTATGTAAAACATTTATATTTTTCCTAAAACTATGGCATAGCTACATAGCTATACACCTACACCATGTATTTCATTTAAACAGAGACCCCCGAAATCCATTTGGTAGTAGGATAATTGTATGATTGCGAATGTCTGTATTATTTTCCAGGCGTGTAACCTTCTTTCTCAAGACGACGTGGAAGACTGAGTGTTAGCAGTAACCATCGTTCCCTCGATGGTAAGCACCGTTACTTATACGCACAAGTACGAAAGTAAGGATTGTTACCTATAGGTTTATAACATCCACGAGGTATCTGCAGTTCTGGTCGAATATATAGATGTATGGACTGATTTTGGACGTCTAAAAATAATTTCTATGGAGGCACATTTAAACTTAAACTATTGTAGTCTCTTACTCTTACTACATGAATAAACCCTTTTTTAATTAATACTTATTATAAATAATTGTTATGTAAAGGAAACACATAAGTGTTATAATTCTGTGTACTCGCGCAGTGCTGAAGTGGATCCTACATGCTTTATTGAACGCTAAAGTGTACATTTCCTGGTTGAATATCTAGGTATGTCTAAGATCTTATTGTACTCCATACCGATATTAATGTAGAGCCTAAGATAATGACGAAATTGTTGACACCTTCTTTCGTTTTCGCACGATACATGATACCGTACCTATTATAGGTAAGTACGATAGACCGTAGTAATATATTTTCCATGACGTTAGGTCGAATAATATTACATATAATAATAGTTTCAATTAAGACTATACGAGAATACCTAAGGTAATTGATTATTAAAAAATGAGCCTTTTGCTGTCTTCGAAAACATACTGGAGGCAAATCATTATCAACATATCCACAGATTCATAGTTAGCAAGATATAGAGAAAAACATTTATTATGTAGGTCTAATAAGTACGATTTAGTAGATATAGGCCAGTTAATATCGACACCAAAATGCAAACACCATACATGAAAACAAAGTTAAAATTTTTTTTTATCAAACCTATACCTATGTGCGGGGTCCCCATTGTCCATAGATATGTCTTCAAAAAGGCATTGAGGTTCCTAAAACCATTTTAACCTGTTTTTATCTGTCAGTTTTCTGTCTCAATACAACGTCATAATATTACTACTACTAACATAAATTATATAAATTACAGACGTTAAGAGGGTATACTAGCAGTGCGTTTTCCATACAAATGTATTTCTCTATTTTCTCACTGAAAACTGCTTCTAGAGGCTTAATTCTTTTTACATAAAATCTATAACTAAAATAGGTGTCCCTATGTTTTATTTTTTTTCTAAAAACCTGTTTAAAAGAAAAAAAAATGTACAGAAACAGTTTTTTTGGAAAAAATAAAAAATAGGGGCATTCCTATTTTAGTACTAGATTTATGAAAAAAGAATTGTGGCTCTAGAATCAGTTTTCAGCGAGAAAATAGAGAAATACATTTGTATGGAAACCATATTGAAAAAATACTGCTAGTATACGCTCTTAATAACAATTTTTAATGTTGAGAAAGTTTTAAAAGCAAATATTAAAATCAATAAGTGATATTAAATAAACGTTTTGAATTTGAATAAATAAAAAAATTACATGCGTGTGATGTCGATATTGTCTGGCCCATATAATATACCTGCCCACTATAATTCCACAGTCTACTAAGTAGGTATAATTACATTAGTGAAAATAATTGTATTACAATGTTATTGTTTGCATCGTAGAAGTATTGTTATTAAGATATATTTAAAAGGAAGAATACCTTCGACGACGAAGAAAGAAGAAAAGGCATTTAAAGTCAATGTACAATTTACGTTTTTATTTTTATTATTTGCAATTGATCTTGTAGTAATTTGTCACCGATTATTGTGAATAATTATGTAGAGTCACGGATTTACTCAATTTTTAGTTAGAGTTAGAAAAATGAGTGACGGCGCCTAGTAGTTCGGTTTTACAGCGACTGCGGGGCGGGGGGCATCGCAGAACCGTGGTACTATTTTTGATCGTGTGACATTCGTCTTCGAAAGATTTTTGTATCGGCAAATCGTTCCCCCGGACTCGACTCGTAGGCAGCGGGTAGATTGTGCGAGGGGAAGAGCGGTGTAGTGCTGTGCTTATGAGAAATCAGTGTCTTAAAGTCCCTTTCATAAGAAGCTATAAACTATGTAAACAAATGTTCAGGGGTTCGCAACATTTGGATGAAATAAAAAATAATATTGTTGTTTTTTGTGTAAAAAAAAGCAAAAAAGAGATGGTTAGAAATATTTTTCCATAAAGAATGGAGGGAGTTTGCAGGTGAAGTAATTATTTGGCAACGTAAAAAATCTTTTGCCCTGCATTGAGACTCAATAGCTAATAAAAAAACAATTTATAGCAAAAACTGTTACAAAAACTTTATTATAAATCAGTAAGACTCAATAGCTAATAAAAAAAAACAACTTATAGCATAAACTGCTACAGAAACTTTATTATATCACAAAAATGCGCCAAATGTTTACATTCACGGAGTCGGACTCGTTCCTGTACCATAAAACATTGAGCGACAGCGTTTTGTATCCATCCATCCATCCAAGTCAATTGTATTTGGTTAACTCATAATATGTCTAGGTAACTCCAACTCAGTAGAAGTTTATTGATGTACTTAATTTATAGCTTCTCGTGGCGGGGAGTTTAGTTCGCAAACGAACTGTTTTAAATAGCGATGAGACGACAATATATTTTAAAGGAACTGTAGTGTCCTTGGAGTTTACACAGCAGAACTTTATAGGCGTCCCCCCGCGCTACTGCCTTCGAGGTCAGTTCCAATATAAATCTATGCATTGAAACGCGCCGCTACCCCGTCATCGCCGCCGCTCCGCACCAGCTGAGTTCACGACCATGGCCAAGAGTTGTGGTTGTTGCTGTGCCACGTAACACTCGCACTTCTGTTTTTGTGAGTTATGTGACTATTGCGCTGACATGATATTTTGATAAAAACTAATTTTTAATGCTGAATAATGACAAAAGCATATAGAAACAATGTACCATGCGTACTAAAGTAATGAAAATAATTTTTAATAACACGTTATATATTTTTAATATGACTTTGATTTTGCACGCAACATAACGCAGAGCGTTTGAGGTTGTGCCTTACTTTCGACTTCTCAAGGCTAAGTCAATTTTTTATTTTATAGCTTATGTATGAAACATGTTTGTGAGTTGGAAAGTACGATGTGATAATAAGACGGGTGATATTAAAATTATGTATTGTTCATAAATCTTACTAAAATATTAAAATACTTAATGAGCGAATTTAATGTGATTTCACGGTATCTGCAATTAGAAAACAAACCTTCGAAATAAAAAAACGAAAAATAATTTATAACTTGCTATAATAAAGGAATTTAAAAAAACTGTAAAGCAATTAAATAAATTTTCGTTTAATATTTTGCCATGGGTACTAGTGTTGAAGAAAACTCGAGTCCTTGAGTCTATTTTATATGTATAAGTGCCACATAAAATTTGTGGCGTTAACCAATAGGCAATAAACTAAAATAATCATACACATACATACATAAAAGAACACCGTTTGAGGGGGAGCAGATTAAATATGTCACTCCTTTAGTTACGCCTCAACGCCACATTAGCAATGTAGTTGAGCCTACGTTAAAAAATCACGAATTTCACAATATTTAAATAGGTATAACAATCACATATTTATTGTTTATATAAAGATTGTAGAATTACCTTACTATGCTATACGCCTACCTATTCTAACACCAAACCACATCCATTATTTGTCATCATCATCACACATACCGCATGCCATGGGGCTACCATAATACTGACCGGGACATAAAGACTCTAGCTTGACTCCTGAAACAGTTACGCAACACATTGAGCAAGAACGTGTGTCTGTCTATGTGTGAGTACAGGCCGCGCCAAACTTTATTGCGAGTTCGAACATCGCTCGAGTCGATGCGCAGTACACAATATTAGGTTAAGGGGGCGCGTGCGGGGAGGCGGGGCGCGTACTGTGCAGCTTATAGCTAAAATCCGATTCGCAATAAAGCTTGGCGCGACCTATACTGCATCAAGAGTCTGAGCTCTTAAATGAGGTCTCAAGTTTTCTGCAATGCTATAGGTATATAAGTGCAGAGTGCCATCATAAAGACGCGCCCCACATTTTTTGGCTATCAAGAATGCGACACGGGATTTTTTTAATAAGAAACTAGTCCGCCGCAGCTTCGCCCGTGATACATACATAGCCTATGGCAGTCAGGGATAACAAACCTATTCAACGGTAACAGAATTTTTGAAATCGGTCCAGTAAGTAGTTCCCGAGATTAGCGCTATCAACAAAACAAACTATAGCTTTATAATATTAGTACAGTTTGGAAGGATTGGGACGCGTCTTTGTGGCCGATGGGCACCAAACTACCTACTAAGCTTGGAAAAATTGTCTTGAAAATATTGATTGTTAAGATGACGAATAATAAGTGATTGTTTTTTAAAACGGTTTATATTTTTCCTGCCCTTGAACAACGAATATTATAATAAAAATTAAATAAGGTTTGTACTAATCTTGTTAGCCTTTTTCCTTACTTTAAGAACTTTTTAATTATCAGTTAAGTTACCATTTAAAGTCGCGCCGGTCATCTGCTGAACGACACATGATTGGAAATCTATTCTGTTAGAGATTGCGGCAGTCAAAGTGTTAAATTATATACATCACATTTTCTGGATTATTTCTTGTACCTTTGTAAATGAATAGACGTAACTTTTCATTTTTTTTTATAAAATTTTCTTATAAGTTCATTACGATGCAAGTATGGTTAACTGGATATTAAAGTCGAGGTGTTTATTATAAACACTTGGCTTGTGCCTGTATTGCAACGATCGATGGCTTTTATAACCAGCTTATTGAGTACAAGCATCATACGACGTTTTTACGACAATTCATTTGCGATTATCAGTATCCATACATATAATAAAACAGTAAAAAGAATGTGTTTGTACATTGAATATATTTTCAAAAAAAAAAACTGAGGCGATGGAGATATACCTAGTAATTTAAAGAAAAGTTTGTCTGTTTGTACACGCTAATCTCCGGAAATACTGGACGGTATTAAGGGAAACTTTTTTTTATACAGTTGTAATACCTGGGAAAAATATAAGGTATGATACTGAAAAAAGTCACATACTTTCGGGCCCCCCAGGAGTAGGACAGGGTTAAGAAAGTTGCAAATTTGGGCGTAGGCTATTCTTAGTGGTCTCTACAATGTATAAAGATCGCCGATACATGCGCGTTTGCAATGTACGATATTGACTGGCCTATGTGAACGTTTTGCTCGGATTCTATAAGACTAAATTGTGCATTGCATCTGTGCTATGTCGTTTGGAAGACAATCCTTCTTGGCAGTAGGGTAAATAGCACGATTTTTATGCACCAGTGGCAAGAACAATTATTTACATATTATTTAGTTTTAATATCAGAATTTAAAATGTAAAAATCTTACTAATATGTCCCACCCAATTCTGGGTAAATTTTTCGACGACTTCCTATCGTGAGCCAACTTCGATTATTCTTTATTAAATTTGCGCATATCATCATTCCATTGTGTCCTCAGTCCATGTCTGTTACGACGCCCTGCTTTTAGACATCTTTAGGAATTAGGAACTGGGATCTGGGTACATACGGCAAACGTGGCCCGCCTACCATTATAACCTTCCAGTTTTGCGTCCCACATCGACAATGCCTGAAAAGAGCCAAGTGTTGTATTTCGGATTCTATCCATCCTTGTCATTCCTACCTAGGACATTTCGCCCTATTGCCCTCTGGCAAATCTTGTGTTTGGTTTGGTAAAGCTGGTCTGGGCAACAAAGTTTAAGACGGACACATGTCGATGGCACATTTCAGTGACAATGGCAGGTCACTTTTCATAAATACTGTCATGAACAAGTAGCTAATCCATGGTATTCGAAGTAATAAAAAAATGTTCAGAGAAATGTACTTTAAGTAAGTACATAAGTATAGAGTACATAAATATAACATATTTTTTATGATTTTTGATTATTATTTGTAACGCAAGATTTGCGGAGTTTCATATAGGTATCTAAGTACATACCTTTATTGTTTCATATTTTTGTAATGTTTTATATTAATGTCTAGTTTGTTACTTATTTTGGTACCTGTTGATATCGATGAGACCTGTGAAATTCGAATAAGATCTGCAGTAAATGTTATTTCTTGTAAAATATTATCATAATTAAATAATATAGAGGACAACTATATTTTAATTAGCTATTTAATTAAAATGGTTTTATCATAAAATAAAAAACAATATCTTAACAGTACGTTTTATTTGGTTTCATCAATTTATTTTACAATAAAACATTACCTAATAACACATGTACGATATATTCCATTAATATGAGACATTTGGAACTGGTTGCATATACTGGTTGATACTTATAAAAGGCTTTTTCGCCATCAGTGAGATTTCAATACCTTACAAAATATGTCAGCGCCAAACTTCATGAATTTTGACTGTTTAGGTTGTAATTTTTTTCAACGTTAAACTTATTATTGCACATAACTGTGTTACATAGATGGTAAACTTATAAAACCAGTTTATACAGTCTCATCCTTTTAGGTATGCAATATGTATCTTCACTTCACTGAGGGTTGTTCACCACACTATTACAAAACGCTTACAGAGGCTGTGTGCCTAAACTTAGCCATAAGTAATTATTGACGTCAACAAAAATTTTTTGTTGTAAAAATTGTAAACACAAATATGACAATTAATAAGTGTTCAAAGAAACCTATATTAAATAAACGATTGAATCTTGAATCTTGTGTATGCCCGAAGGTTGCGTTACCTGGTCATGTTTGGTGTTATTATAAAAACAGAATACTTCCACATTGATCTATGAGCAGCGATCCTCAGCGTGATAAGAAAAAGAGCCTTAGGCCCAGACTCCACCAAAGCGGAAACGAGAGGAGCGGAAAGATGTGTCTCAAACAATCAATAAAATTTCTTTAAAATCACGTCTCCGCTCAGCTTTGATGGAAACTGAAGTGCAGATCTGTCATATTTATGTGGCGCAATCTAGCCAGCTCGCATCTCCGCTCACCAGGAAATTACAAATCTCTGCACAGCTTCGGTGGAAACACCCTAGCTGATAAACATTTTTACTCGTCTCCGCTGACAACTCCGCACATCTCTGCTTTGGTGGGGTCGGACCCTTACGATCTCTGCGTCAGAAGGTTCAAGTGTCATCATCATTTCAATCTGAACAAGGTCCTAACAAACCTTGGTAACATTGTATCTTCTTGATTTTTATCTTGTTTGTCCCCATTTACGAGCTGTTCAAACATAACTCTTCGAATTGATCTATGCCTTGTCTTATCTATGGAATACATATCGGGTGCTTCGGTCTTTACTTGGGCAGGGTCTGGCTTAGGCCTGCTGGACTTAAATCCAGGCAATGCTGAATAAGCTACGCTACTGTTCTGTCCACTAGATATGTTATAGAAGTCCCATGTTAATATTTCGGGCAATTCTGTAGGTTCATATGGTGACTTATTATCTATATACTGTCCATTAGTATTTTCCTGGCTGAATTTATCAGTTAGATTCTTCTGACTATTAGAATTATTATTACCAATCCATGTATTAAATGGCATTTCTGACTCAATAGCTTTTGAATTACCTATTGTAAATCTAGTTTCAGAAACATCTTTCTCGGTATCATTATTGTCTCCAATAGAATGACTCAGGCTGACCCATACAGGCAACATTGTTTGCTTATATATTTCATGATTGTTATGTTTTGTAGAATTATTTATTATAAATGAAAGTAATGAGTTATTTTTATGGGTATCTCGTGTTTCTGCATTATGCCTTGGCGTACTTTTAATTCGAGGTCTGCGGATTTTAGCACTTTTTCTCTCGAGACGCTTGTTTGGAGGACACAGACCGTTTGGACAGTTTTTATTTCCCAAATAATGTTTTCGCGATAGAGGGGCGGGTAGCGACCTTTCGATTTCCTTACAAAGACGCTCACATTTCTTTCCTTTACATATATGATCTTTTGCCCCATGACATAGTTCATTACGAATTGTTTTTATCCATTCTTCAATCAAACTGCCTATCAAAAGTGTACTATAATTGTGTTTGGGACGATGACTACCTCTGTGTTTGAAACATTTTGGGCCAACACAAACATTCGTCGGTGTTCCGGACTCATTAAATTGTAAGTTTATCCCGTTGTTAGCTAGACCGCTGGTAATAAGTGCTGTAAATTGAGCAAAATTATACTTGACAGTGTTGTTTTTAATCGCTGCAATAATTTAGAGGTGTTCTTTTGGACTGGACTTAGATTTTCATTTGAAACATGAGTAAAAGAAAACAATTGACTGAATAATTTCTTTAATACGAGGGTAATTTAAAACGTTCTCGGCCTGACCCAGATGAAATTCTAATCATCAAAATAAAATATATTGCCTATATTAAGTTATCATCATTAGTAGGTATACTTAAAATCTATAAAATTGTTTTTGAGTATATGAATTTTTGGTTTATGGAGACTGCTCCTTTAATGTGCTTCGTTCGCTAAAGGGCAACTTCTCTAAACGGCAACATCTCTTAGTCACCTGTTAAATCGTAGACATCGGAATTTAAAAATGAAACCCCGTGATGAAAGTTTAAAAACCGCCACCAAGTCGGAAACTATCCTAAAGTGCATGTCCTGCATATCGTTTTGGACGACAGGTGAGTAAAGTTTGAGTTACAGCTGAGGCTGAAGGGATAGCGAAAGAAGAATATTTTGTACGAAAAATAAAGAATGCGAAAGCTCTGCGTATGATGACTGCCACATTTTCTGAATCCCGCGCAAAAGCAATGCGCAGGTGATATAGCTCTGTACTATTTGGACCGATTCAAAAGTGATCCGGCCGATTTTGTGCATTATTTTGTTACCGTGGACCACCGTGGCCATGTCTTCCTAGACTACTATAATTCATTACGATAAAAAAAAGCGTACTAAAATAAAATATTTTAATCCAATACCTTATGCCTCGTTTTGTTACCTAGTTTGAGTCTATCTCTTGCCTACTAATAATAAACAACACTTTTAACAAACAAAATTGATCATCATCATTTTAATACAAAATTGATGATAGTGATACTTACAAAATAGTATACAAGAAATAAATATTTTCATGATAAAACTTTATACTATGCTGTAACCTGTTTCGAATTCAACGGTCATAGAAACTACCAATTTTTTACGCGAAAATATTAATAAGACCGTGTTCTATGTAATGATGTATATGTAATCCACGCAACTATAATTGAGAATTACATTTTGTCACGCTGAATTATAAATAGTACTTAATATGGTACGCCGAGCGATTACAGAGGTTTATTCCACTTTGCCCACTTGGTTGGCTGAACAAGACATTTTAAATGTCCAATATTCACCTAATAATACACACAACTTAATGACACTTCATCATGGCAATGGAACATATAAGTTTACATGAGCTTTTGTGGAAAAAAGGTGAAATTATTTTAGGTACATCATTATTTTTAACAAAAAACTAAAACAGACTTCAACCCTATACGTCAATGTAAAAACTGGAACTAAAAATAAGGTTTTAGTGGGTGTGGTAGTTCAATCAAAATAGAGGAACAACGTCCTCATCAACTTGTCTTAATTCGCGAAACTTTAAACAGAAATAAAATTAAACCAAACGGCATACTTGTACAATTTTGTTGGGTTTTGTTGTTTTTTCTAAAAGCACTGGATACATTTCGATAAAGAAATTATAGGACCACCTTTGAATTTCAGTCAAAATAGAGGAGTAACGTTCTTATCAATTTGTCTTGATTCGCATAAGAATAAAAAACAAATAAGTTTAAACCGAACGGCATACTTATTTTTTCAAAAAGTGCTTGATACATTGCAACAAAAATTTTATGGGAACACCTCTGGAGCGTTACCGAACATAAAAAAAAACTAACACTTAAATCGATCAATAACTGACTGAAATGAAATGAAATATTATTTATTGTAGAACACAAAAACTAAAAGAGAAAAACAAATAAAAAACAGTACAAAATTAAGCATTGTGCACTACAAAAGGTGGCGGCTCAGTGTTACGCTGAACAAAAAGATGACTGAGTAATCGCGTAACAAACATACAAAAAAGAAACATACAGACGAATTAAGAACCTCCTCTTTTTTTGAAGTCGGTTAAAAATACATATAATTAACACTTTACCTAATTCACATAATAACAAAGTATAAAACAATGAAAAAGTACTTACAAAAATACATCATCGAACAATTCACTCAATATTAAAGCACCAAACGTACAGAAAAGAAACAGCCGCAGTTACAGTGGCAGCTAGTTCTTAATCACATACAAATATAGTATTTTCCTAACAATATAGCACTATGTAAACGAGCGTATCAACTCATATAAAAATATCGAATGCACGTGCGTACTAAAAATGATGTACTGAAACGTGTGTCTTAAAAATCATCCTTTGTTGTGGTTCACGGTTCTAAGACCCTGGAATAAGTAGAGCGATTTCATATACTTGGCGTTGTCATCAAAATAAGGCTTGATCTTGTTAGGCATGGTGACGTCCTTGGTTCCCCACACATCCACAACGGACCTGATTTCGTGGTTTGCCTCGGCGTGGAGTAAAATCAACACACTATTCTTGCCAATGCCTCCATCTTTGATTTGCGCGCTCGCCCCGCAGGTCTTCTGTGCTAAGTTATCCACATGAATGTACTTGATAGTATACCCAGGGAAGTAGTTTTCATAAACGTAAACCTGTCCCTCACTAATCGTCACAGGAGAGTTCTCGACCGCTGCGGAGTCCATATGCTTCATGGTGTTCTGCCACTTACCCAGCTCTAGGGGCATTTTAGACTTTTCACACACTAATCTCGCTTCTGCGCAGGCGAGGATAAGCACGAGAGCGGTAAAGTCCATTTTTGTTCGAAGCATTTCGGTTATTGAAGGAATAGCAGCATACTTCTGGTTATCGTCATAATAACAAAGAGTGGGGACAAAGGAAACAGTTTTGCTCATTTTATTGGTTTTCAGTAGCATTGAATTTACAAACCATTATGACATAAGGCGAATAGTGCCATTATTCCGAGCACCTGTGCTTTATCAAATGATTAGCTTTTTGACGCGACTTCGTTTGCGTCCCTAATTTATAGCCTACTAGTTATTTACCTGGATGAATGGTGGGCCTTTGTCTTTTTTTCGTACCGATAACGTGTAGGCATTTATGCTGTTTAAACAACAAAAAGGCAAATAAATAAACATAGGTACTCACTTTTGTGTTTACAACTAAAATGGCTATATTGATGTGTCAGCTATCACATTGAAAAGTTACGCCAAATCCATCTAGTATTTTAACATGAAGGAGCAACAGACTTCTTCACATCCGTAAAATCATTTTTGTATTGATAATTCAAGCATAGAAGTATGTTTTAAGATTATTTCGCAATGTAGGATTTCGGATAGACTGAGGATTTTGCAATACTTACGTTCCTTGGGGAAAGTTGTTTTAGTATGATCCACAACACAGAACTCGGTGTCCTGTGATTTTGTGGTATAATCAGTATAGATCCGTTCGAGAACATGGCAAGTTTGCACAGTAGTTTTAATGTATGGATGTGGCCAGGCACTATTCCGATTATTAAATAAAAAATCATTAAAGTGAAAAGAAAATCTTTATTTATCAAATCACGAGAGATGTTGAGAAAGACAGTTATTATGACAGATGACAATGATACACCATGGGGTGAGATTGAGTCCTCGAGGTACATGCTACATACACTTATAATACTGTTGGCCAGTCGGCAATCGTGGAATAAGTCAGTCTCGGTGAGCCACCGAAGGGAATGTATCTGAAGGGCGGTCAGCCCGCTGCCTATCTAATGCTTTGTGTTCGATGGCCAACATTTGAGGCGCCATAAGGTTCAAAAGTAGTAATAATGCGGCTCTTTCGTCACAATATGAATTTGCTATAATTTCGTATACCTATCCTCTGAACCAAGTGTTGCTGCTCATTGCCTTACGAACACAATGCTTACTTAAATACAGTAAGTACATTAAACTTATACATAATGAATAAAATCTTAAAACTGCAAGTGGATAAACTTAAATAAGTGATCGGAATATAATGTAAAATATAACCTGTTATTATTCGAAAATCAACTGTATAATCTATAAAAATGTTTATTAATTTCTAAAATCGTATACTAATACTTCGAACGGAGGTGGGTATCGCTTGCGCGACTTACATAGATTTTACGACACATAATTTTATCATATACATTAAAAAGTACTTAACATGCATTACACCTACCTAAATTAATGCCTAACCGAAGCATAGAGGTTGCGTTAGGCCCAGGACACTATAGCGCCCCGGACGGGCGTGACCAACGTTTTCACATATAATGTGCACATTGTTATCGAGTCCAAATATTCGTTGTAGACAGAGGAACATGTACATCTTAAGTGATTGTCATAGTAGTTATAGACATTTAATTAATACAAACAACAGGGTATTCAAGCAAGAGTAACCATTTTTATATTATTTAAGTTAGTCTAAATGCATCTGATACAATGCATTGGCAATAAAGGGGAGTGCATGCGAAAAACGCTGGTCGTCACCACTAGACACGCGCCGTCGTGGCCTCTCAAGTGCTTAGCGCAGTACACTTATATAATATTAGGTCGTTACCAGGTAACCTCGATTCAGTGAGGGTGTTTGAGGTATCGTCCTACTTTGTACATGGTGCAACGGTTCTGAATGCATAGACTAACTGAATTATTATCGACGGATTGGATTCGACAATACAATCGGGTAGACGTGTACGTACGTACACGTCTACACGATTGTCTTGAAGAATTAAAAAAAAAGAAAGATAGGTTTCTATATCATCAATAAAAGGTCGATATCTTTTGGTCCCAAATCCCAAAAATACTCAAAGGAAGTAAATATTTTCTCCGGGTGTCTTAATCCTGAAGTAATTTAGGACTCGAAACGGGAACTCACTTAATATGCATCTGTCTGATAATATTGATAATATCTAAGATGAATATTTGACAACTTTTTAGGGTTCCGTAGTAAACAAGGAACCCTTATAGTTTCGCCATGTCTGTCTGTGTCCGTCCGTCCGCGGTTTTACTCAGAGATTATAAGTACTAGAAAGCTGTAATTTGGTATGGGTATGTATATTAATTATGCCAAAAGCCTCCTTATGCCTCTTTATGTACTAAACGGATATATATGGATACGTGAAAAAAATTACAGCAGTAACGAAGTTGAACGGAAAACAATCAGAGCTGAGTATTAAGTACTAACAAGTTATAGGCAACCAACTTATAAAGTGTACTTAAAAAAGTAATATTTCATACAATTTTGATTGTTAGATGTTTTTAGTCGTTGTGTGGTGCGATTGTGAACAGTGTGAACTCAAAGTTGTCAATCGCAACTACAGAACCCTACACTGCGCTGGCCCGTCACGCACTTGGCCAGTTTTGTTTTTATTGAAGCCCATGAGAAACTTACAAATATTCAGTTAGTCTCCACACCCATGAATTATTCCAGATAAAAATAAATCATATCGAAAAATGATTGACGTTCTAAGAAATTTATCACATAATTATGAAAATAGTGCTTACAGCACACTGCAATGAGAATCTACGAATCAATAGAAATATAATTCTTACCCTATACACATACCTATTAGAGAAGGAACAATCAATCGCTTTCCATGTAAATTTTTTGATTAAGTTTTAACACTTTGACTGCGTTAAACGAACATTGAGAGATAAAAATCCACGCGGAAATGTATATATACTGGGCGCGTATTTAGTTCAAAACAACTTTAAAACACATCCAACTTTAAAACACATCTTTAGAATTATGGATGTATTGTCAAGCACCGCACTCAAAGTGTTAAAGCTGGTCATTACAACTCTAACTAGACATTGCGCATGCAGAAATGTAGTAAATTCCACAAATTCAAAATGTTTACATAAAACACAAAATGTATAAAAATATCACATCATTGTTCGTCATCCAAATTCTAACATTCGATGAAAATTAAAATAGCGGCATTTTGGTGGCGCATTAGTCTAGGGAGATCTGTCAAGTATAAACCTTTTTACTTTATATTTTAGGAGCCGAAACTGGATTAGGTGCCTTATACCAAAGGCTTCCACGTGGGTTAACACGCATGAATGAGTAAGTAGTAGATAAACAGTGCGTTCAAATAATTCACTTAAGTCAATCATAAGCACATGCACTCTTGATTGCGCGCAAAAACGTGTCCATATGAATGCGTTCAAGTGTATGGCAACATTTGAGGCGCCAAGAGATTCAAAAGAACAAAACAATACAAAATAAAAAAATTAGGTTCAAAATCTAAAAAACACGCTTTTCGTTTATTGTCATCAGAACTCAGAGCGTGTGCAAAATTTTCATTCTAATCGAAGACCGTTTGTTGGCCATTTTATCAGTTCAATAATCTCGCTAGTAGAATATAAGTCCTAACTATAAGTTTACTAACAAAAATGGACTAAAAAGTTGTCTGAAAATAAACAATTTTATTTTATTTATTTTTATAGTTACAAGTGAAGCTAACAAAAGCGTGTTAAAAAGGACGTAATGTTTTCGCAGTCATCACGAATACAACTCAACCCTGCCGCACCAAACAGCGCCACCATTCAAGAAGAAAAATAAGGCTTCACGATTGGCAAGCCAACGCCCAATCTAGTTAAAGTATAAGATTCATGCATAATATTAACTACAAGTACGCCCAAGAATTCACTGGTAATTTTGTTCAAGTCTTGCATTACGTGACCATAATTCGGTTTGAGACCATTAGTGACCATAAATAAAAGAAAAATACTTGCACTGCTTGTCCATTAGCTAAAGTCGTGGTCCGTGTAGGAAAAATGCACTTGGAAGAGAAATATGCATAAATAGAGCATGTGCTTTTATGAATGAATGCAAGATAGGTTTACTTACGTAATTGCAAAATGAAATTAAAATCTCTGTACTTTTTAACAATCATGTCAACGGATCAATCTAACGATAACAACTTTCGCCAATTTTAGGTTTTCGCCACAATGTAAGGGGCGATGTTTAGGGGCGTATTGTTTCGCATAGAGATGCGTGAATACACCTTAGCATAATATTACTACAAACTTGTACACGACTTGAAGTCGTGGCCACAGTGTGATTGTGTTAATCAAATATTTAAATCTACGTGTTAGCGTGTTTCTCAGACATATTTGACGAAGTATCAGCCTCTGATGTGGCGAGACAGGTAGCCAAGTATTAGTTGTTATGGATGGATTTCGTCGATGTGAAATTTTAATAGTAGGTAGACCAGGATAACTCGTGTTTCTCAAACATATTTGATGTAGTATCAGCCTCTGGTGTGGCGAAACCGTTAGCTAATTATTAGTTGTTAAAGGTCGATTTCATCGATGTAAAATTTTAACATAGGTTGGGTAAACTTTTTTTATACGAATGAAGGTATATAAGCTGTTAAAAATGAAGTTGGACACGAACCACGCGCCTGGCATCTTAGTTGGGGTTGAAAGTGGGCAGGGTGGCGAGCTTGGCCTTCACCTCGTCGGCGGTGTCGTCGCAGAGCAGCAGCGTGTGCGAGAAGCCCATGGCCACCTGCGTGATGTTGAGCCCGTCCATGCGGCTCACCTCGCGCGGCCGGGCGGTCGACTTGTTTATCTCGCCGCAGCCCTGCGCATTATACAACCTTGTAGAAACACGCCTCGATCCCTTGCAAGGCAAATACCGGGCGACATTTTAAACAGTATCCAAATTTTTACAGCAGTTTCAGTACCTGATAGCAGAACTATTTCCCATAAAAATATTCCAGGAAAAACAAAATTTTTACGCCAGCCTATACGCGTCACTGCAGTGCATCCAATATGTTTGCCCTGGCACACGTCGACGGCTTTCATGCCGTTGTACGTAAGCGGATCGCATCGCTGATGCACAGAGTACGCGGAGGTGCCAACACTATTCTGAAGGTAATAGGTACTAAATTTGATTGTCCGATTGTGCGGCACTGGGTACGTACTCATGCGGTTGTCCCGGGGTCGCCCAGTAGGACAAGAAAATATTTAAATTAATAAAATATAAGTACTAACATAGTTCGTAGTTTTTGTAATTTTCTAACACAAAATGGATCTTTGTGTCCGAATAAACAAATTTTTATTTTTTTATTTATTTTATTTATACAAATAGGCCGATCAGCGGATTCTATCTATAATTCAAGAACTGTGTTCTTGTCGGTGTATTATTCTCCATGTCTCTCGGTTCTCAGCCATTCTCCTGATCTTAGTATTCTTCTTCTTCTTAGTCGATTGATGGTTATTTTTACAATGATCTGAGAATAAGATTCTTCGCAGCTTAATTTTGGTCGACCGGCTTAAAAGATCTGCGTGAGAGCATTAGTACATTTAACGAATTTAGATAATCTATACATATAATAATATGTTGTCTGTACATTTAGTTTTTTTAAGTGAAATGGATATAGGGACACTTAAAAAGAATAAAAGATTTTTTTTTGGTATTTCTTGTCTGTCTGTCTGTTTGTATGTATGATCACGTTAATCTCCGTAAATATTGGACGGATTCGAATGAAACTTTTTTTGCTATATAGCTATTAAGCCGAGGCAAAATATATGGTAAAAATGATTTCGAAAAATGGAACACCTGATGCAGCGTCATAATGGTCCAGCTGAAGTATAAGAAATATAAAAGTGGAGCCTTAGCAAAAGTTGTTAAGCCTAATGAGCATTTTTGTTGATGTATAAAAAAACTGAGATTTAGAACACTTCATGCAGAACCATAATGGTCCAGGTAAACTATAAGAAATATATAAATGACGCCTTAGCAAAAGTTTTCAACCTGATGAGCGTTTTTTGTTGAGGTATTTAAATTGAAGATTTGGAACACCTGATGCAGAACCACAATGGTCCAGGTAAACTATTGGAAATATAAAAATAACGCTGTAGCCAAAGTTGTTCAACCTGATTAGTATTTTTTGTTGAGATATAAAAATCGAATATTGAGAACATCTGATACAGAACCATAACAAATTTTATATGGTCAATTCAAAAGATTCAAAACGTTTATTCAGAAAATAGGCCCTTGCAGGCACTTTTTCACGTCAAATCACATTTAAAATTATCTTATTAAATATTATGCATTTACTCATTATTGTTCAAAAGCTACAGACTACTAGTTTTTACAGACTACTAGACAATTTTACAGAGTCCCACTCTCCACTGGTATAAAGTGCGTAGAGTACGATTAGCTCATATTACTGGTGACTGCCCAGCGGTCCCGGGTCCACTCGCAATACGGCAAAACATGAGAGTTTGCTGTCTCTTCAAGCCTTGCACACACAGGCAACACCCAAAACCGAGGTCTGTCTCTCCCGAAGGCCCTTTGGAGATGTGCGCTTTATAGGTTGAGCAGCTTGACAGCAGGTCAAATTTACGGCGGAACAAAGGGAAATATTATTATTTGATTTGGTGGTGCGAATTGTTTTAAACAAAGAAAGGAAGCTGTTTTTCTAAGATGCTTCAGATAGGACTGGAAAAAATACCTAATGAAAACCATCCTCGCTGAAATCAGGCGCCAAAAGAAACTAACTCATAATTCCAACATAATATATAGTTTTTTTGCAAAATCCTATGTTAATAATAATAACGTTTATTTTCACCATAAGTCAAGATAACAAAGTATATAAAAGAAATTGTTACAAATAGAGAGTATGGTGGGTTGACGCCTGAACTAGGATAGTTCCTGTATCTCATGTTATTTATTAACTTTTATTTATATAGCATATACGGTACATAAGAAAATACTGCTACAAGTATTTTTAAATGTATCGAAATTAATTCGTATTGAGGTATATTAAAACGCCATAAAGTCCACGCGAACGAAGTCGCGGGCATCAGCTAGTAAATAAATAAATATATCACACAGATTGAGCTAGCCCCAGTTCGAGACTTGTGTGTATTTTGACTCATACTAATTTCTCGGGCGGTTGAACACTTTTATATGAAAATATCTTTTTTATTTCCCGGCAAAGACCCTATAGGAAAAGTTTTTAATATTGACGGGCTGATTCACCCCTTTAAGGGTATGTCGAGGGTCAATTAACACACTGTAGTCGCGATCCATATAGTGTCATCACTCATCACACTATTTGTGTAGCTGTGGTCCAGATTATATTACTCATCCATCAGTATATTCTAACCACAAAAAATCTGGACCGTGCCCCATCTGCAAACTTACCAGTTCCCCGTAGGTAGGTGCGACGCCCCAAGCGACCAGCGAGTCGTCGGCGGCGATCACGATCGACGTGTTGCTGGTTCCCACGCTGCGGATGTTCCAACCTGGTGGCCACACAGCGTTATATAGGCGTTGTTCGCGTATAACAATATTTTATAATTTAATGAGGGTTTTTCAAATGCTCACTGCTAGATGGCAGCACTGTGGCGTCGATCTTGATAAACCACTGTCATTGGATAACATGACAGTGGTTTAATAAGATCGAAAAAATATCAAAACCAACCTGTCTAAATTTTTGCCATTTGAGAAGTAGCACAGACATTTTGGCCCAATCACAGCTTACCGGACTCGACGCCTTAGTGCTGCCACCCATTATTTCAGAACATCTTCATTACAAGACATGTTTATAATTTCAATAGAAAATATTTCTTTACTGTTTTAGAATAATCATTAGCCCGGTATGTGGAGCTGCTGTAGGTACAGGTCAAATCAAACTTTATGGCGGCTCG
The DNA here is from genome assembly GCA_963082605.1 of Rhodophaea formosa. NCBI lineage: Eukaryota > Metazoa > Arthropoda > Insecta > Lepidoptera > Pyralidae > Rhodophaea > Rhodophaea formosa. The sequence continues at coordinate 15,616,409 of OY720203.1, read as the reverse complement.
TATATTAGCTGCGAGCTGCGCAGTACGCGCCCCGCCACCCCGCGCGCGCCCTGCTGATCCTAATGTTGTGTACTGCGCATCGACTCGCGAGATGTTCCGAGCTGCCTAAAGTTTGATTCAGACTATATGTCACCAATTTTGATTTTCCGATGTCTAGTAGAAAAATGTGAGTGACTTGCCAGTGAGATCCTGCACAGGTTTGGGATACATGTTGGCTTCCCCGGTCCTCTTTGTTTGGCCGAACAGGAACAGACAACCTGAAAATATACATTTTAAAATTGACAAGGCTGCAAGCAAATAAAACATAGACATCTCCCTTCTTTAACATGTTTTATGTTTCAAGTACCTTTTGCTATGCCTAAAATCAAGGAATATAGTAAAACAATTCTACAAGCTTTTCATCAGATGGTGACTTTATACATATTATACAATAGAATTTCCGTTTCTCGGTTGGAACATGGCAGTGACGCCGCCAAGTTTTACGATGATTACATGTTCGGCTTCCGACTATCTTCTTGTTTCTGATTTCACTCAACAAGCTATCTAGAAGTCTATGGGGCAACTGATAGCAAAAGCAAAGAGTTGGTGTGGGCATGTAACTGTTTATTATTTTTATATAAATAGACACATGCCCACACTAACTCTTACAATTAACTAACCTGATTATATATATCAACGCACGCCGAAACTACTGTACCTAGAAAATTGAAATTTGGTACAGTGGTTCCTATCATGATGTAAGTGAGCACTAAGAAAGGACTTGTAGAAATTCAACTCCTAAGACGGTGAAATAGGGTGGTGAAATTTTACGCGGACGAAGTCGCGGGGAAATTGCTAGTAGCAGTATAACAATGGGCATTGTCTTGAATTTATTCTTCATTTTGTTAATGGCGTTTTTGAAAAGTTTTCCATATTATAAGATACTAATTTGAGTATTTCTGAATTTTATTGCTTTAATTATTTTAAATAATTTTTTGAAAATTTTTCTGCCGTGACGTCATCACTGGCTTTAGGTCGCAGTAGTAGTGTAGCCTGGAGTAGAAAAAAAAAAATGTCAATGTCATTTTTTCGTTTCATTTAAAATAACCTCCAAACTCCAAACAATAAAACTGCGACTCGGACTGAACGTGAATAATTTGTATCTTCTTTTCTTTTTCGAGAAGTATTGTTTTACTTTTTGGTAATACAACATGAGTGACTTTGTTAAGGCTGATTCACGCAACTTACCTAAAGTTGAAAATGTTATGATACTGGAGTACATTACTACCAGTAACAAACATAATGTAGCTGAAATAAGGGGAGCGAAAATTTTAATGTAAGTATTTTATTATTTTTGCTTAAGACTTGAACGTGTGTAGATAAACTACAGATATATAACAGATAGCTTAGTAAACAACATCCCTGTTTTGTGTAAGTACTATTTCTTACATTATTATTCTATTTGTTCCAGGTCATCACGCGACAGCTACCTTTCGACTGCTGTTGGCTATGTGCAAGTGTGTCGGTCTGGTCATGAGTGTATAGTTAAAGCGAAAGTAGTACCGGAACACAGAGTCTCTGGAAAACTATATAATGTCTGTTGTAAAATAAATGAACAAGATGATGTTATTGTAGATTCTAGTTGTGAGGACTGTGCTGCTGCTGCAGGTGGATGTAAATACTCGCTACTTCTTCTCTTCTGGCTAGAAAAAAAGACCTCGGAACCATCGCCAACTTCAACTGTATGCTATTGGAACAAGCCGTGTTTATCTAGCGTTCGTAATGAGCATGTGTCATGTAAGGACATATTTGTGAAAACAAAGAAACCTAAACTTGATACCAAGAACAATTCAGTTTTAGTTGAATTGCAGGAAGAGTGTGAAAGAAGAAAAATCAAAAATTGTTTGATAGTGGACTTCAACAAAAACTCCATCAATGACTCCAAAAATATATTTGATATGATGCTAGCATTTGTTCAAGAAATGGCAGTACATGATTATAAACAGTTTAAAGAATATTCAGATTCTATAATAAGCAAAGATGTTATCATAGATATTCAAAAGAAAACAGTAGATCAAGCTAACAATAAATACTGGCACAGTATACGCCAAGGCAGACTAACTGCTTCTATATTGTATGAAGCTGCTCACTGCCATACAGCTGGGACATTAGTTGAGCGTATACTAGGAGGGTACAAGGTTCCAGAAACCAAGGCCATTCAACGTGGGAGAAAACTTGAATCTGGTGTTATTAATGAGGTTGGGCAAAAATTAAACTTAGAAATCCAAAAGTCTGGTTTTGTACTCATTAATGGTATACTGGGAGCATCTCCAGATGGTGTAGGAGATGATTTTGTCCTCGAGGTGAAATGTCCAGCCACTGAAAAGTCTGTGAGTACTTACATAAAAAATGGTGTTCTCCAGGAAAAATTTAAAACCCAAATACACTGCCAAATGCTTGCATGTGGAAAAAGAAGAGGACTTTTCTGTGTAGCAAGCCCCAATTTTGAAATAAATAAGGAAGTTATTTTATTGTGGGAAGATTATGATGATGCATACATCAAAAATGTAGTTGTTAAGGCAGAATTATTTTGGGAAAAATTTATTTTTCCAAAAATACTAGCAAGTGTTAGTTAGATTATGTACTTATTTTTAATTAATTGAAAAAGGAAAATAAAATATTAATGACTTTCAAAAGCTCTTTATTATTTCTCCTTGTAGATTTATTAGGCCGCAGGCTATAGTTACAAGTTCATCTAAATAAGGCACATACTTATAATTCACAACAGAGTGAGGTTTGAGAAGGGCAAATTCTCGTACGCGTCTAATCACTCTTTCAACATGAACTCTTAAACTAGCTACAACTTTACTTTGAAGAGCTTCAGTCCGGGATTGTTTTACCCCTGTATACACACTTGGTGGTCGAAGAAGTTTTATTCCATGCGAGCTAAAGAGCGACTCAACTTCTTTAAAACCTCTATCAGCTAGTACTACAGCATTAGATGGAAGAACATCCACCAACTTGCTTTTCTCCACTATAGCTTTATCAGAGATTCTCCCTCCATAACCTTCAGAAATAAAACTTATTAAACCATTGGGTGTGCAACCAATTAAGTATTTAACAGTATTACAATTCTTATACTGGGACCATGTCTGAGCTTGTTTCTGTGGATCTGATGGTTTTGTGATTTGTATTTCAAAGCAATCTATTATCATTTGAACATTTGAATAACGTATTTTGAACACTAAAGGTAAATTCTTTTTTATTTGAATTGGTTCTGGGTGGAATATAAGATTTTGAAAGAAAGAAGCTAATATCTCAATACCCTGAAGGATCATTGCAGAGAGTTTTGTTCTAGATAACTCAAATTGATCACTTATTCGTTCAATGGAATCATTTTGTTTTAATTTGAATAAAGTTACAATAAGAAATAAAGAATCAATTCTATGAGTACTTTTTTGCACAATATAATCTATTATCCACAAAAGATTCTTAGGTATACCTAAATACATCTTTGGTTTTTTATTTATTATTGCCAAAATCATGTCTCTATTTCTTCTATCTTTCTTAGGTTTTTCTGTAGTTGTTTCTTCTGTTTCTGAAGTAAAACCGAAAAGTGAAGGTGTTGCAGAAGTGGTTTCTGAATAAAATTCTTGGGAAGATTGAACTTCTGTTTTAGTCGAATGTGTTTTTATTTTCCTTCCTTTAAAGTTGGTACTTTTATCCATCATCTGTACTATACATTGTGTCCCAACATGTACCGCTTCAGGAACAGGAATCTAAAACAAAAGTTAAGCAACAAACAAATTACTAGGTCTATATTTAGAAATCAACTTTTGAAAGTTGCTATGAATAATACTCCCTAATGTGTATAATTGTAAGTTGACACCAAGTGGGGTAAAAAATAACTTAATAATATATGAACAATAGCCTCCACTAAAGAAATATAATTCATACTAGTATTATAAATGCGAAAGTAAGTCTGTCTCGTTTTACCCCCAAAACTAATAAGCCGAGAACATGTGGTTATTTAGATGACAATAAACTACCCAATATAAAATAACATATGTTATGGTCATCTAAAAAACATTACATATGTAATGTTTTGCTCATTTTATTTGTCTATCTTAAGTATTGTCATATATTTGTACATAATATTATTGAAATTTAAACAAAAAATGATTTAATTCTATCATTATTGTATAAATAATAAAGTATTTATTAATAGTTATTTGCTATATACTTATATCAATAAATATAATAATATTGATACCTTTGTTGACTTGGATGTTGACGGCATGCTGTATGTGGTAACCGTTTCTTCAAATTTTCTTTTCCTTCCCAATGAACTTTTGTCTTTTAATAAACTACATAGTTCAGAGTCTTTTTTGGTTTTTGTTTCCTGTGAAATCTGTAAAATACATCAAAGACATGAATATAAGTCTGTCTGGGCCCGAATCAATCCAGGCCCCAGGAACTGTATTCTGAAACAGGCCCAGACTGGGATATAAAATAATATTTATAGTCAACTAAAACGATTTATGAATAAAGTGATACGATGAGGATATATTTTTTTACATTTCTACCCTAAAAAATTGATTAAGTTACATAAAAACTCAATCCTCATTTTAAACAAGAGAAAAATCTTTTGGACCTTACCTTTAAATCTATATTCCGCAGCTTAGCCGTAGGTTTAAACACTGGCTCTTCTTGCATTAATATGTATTTATAATAGTTTTTCAAATCTTCAACTGGCTGCAAAACATTGCACACAAATTAGCAAACATAAATTATTCTTGTACGATAATCACAGACAAAATCTTACATCAGTTAGTTAGTTAGTTCTCAGTACATGCAGTTCTTTGTGCAAACTTGTGGTAGGTAACTACTTACATCGAAGTGATCTTCACAACAGTACATTGTATAAACTTTGAAATACTCTGCTTTTACTTCTCGGCACCATTTCTCACGCAAATCTTCTCTAATGCGCACAAACATTTTATTAGGAGAGTTTGTCGAATCGTTTTTGCACGTTGGTACAAAACATTTCCTATAACTCATATTATCCACAAATAACACGAAATCGAACAAAAATTGAATAGATGATCCAAAAGTGAGATCGATCGAGTTGAGGTTATGTTAGGTAGGTAAACAATGTTTGACGCGGACGCGACACTGGCATGACAGTTGTTTTTTTTTAATAATGTGTCAAAGGAAATAAAACAGTATTAAGCCTATAGTGACGTCACAGAGGACAAATGAAGGTCAAAGTTTATTTTTCAAAAATATTATTATTTACTGCGTCTTTTTTTATTTTGATAACAGAAAATTAAACAGGAAGCTTATTCCTCCAAATGGTTTTTTAATCAGAACTTCTTTTTAAATTTGGACAATGCCCATTGTATAATGACTGAGGATGGTATTAGGAACATGCTTAGAACAAAGACTATATAAACTGATGTAGACGAGATTCTACAGGAATAGGTCTCATCCGAAGGCATACGCTCTGGCAAACTCAGTTTTAAGAAGGCACCGTAAGATGGCAGTAGGTTTACTACTAGTCAACTCATGAATTTTTTTTTATCTATGAGACAACTAGACTAATTAGAATGTTTTTAAGCGTAAAAAGGATACTACGCATTTATTTGGAAGATAAAAATGTCATTCTGATTTAATGCAATAATCGAAAATGTTTTCTTTAGTTAGTTATAATAATTAAGGCGCTCTAATAGTAACACCAGCGCCACGCAGCAATTAAATTCTTTAAATACAAAATAATGTTGAATTTTAAAAATCTAACACGTACAAAAATAGTTAATTACTTGTAGTATTTTTTATTTATAATAAATAATTTACTAGTGCCATATTTAAAGGGAAAAATCGATTAACGCCAAAACTGGCTACTTTTGGCGTTAATCGATTTTTCTGTAACCTGTTTTTCTCTTAATTTGTCAAACGAATATTAGTGAAAATGAATACCAAAACACTACAAGTAATTTACTATAACGTACTTGTTAGATTTTTAAAATTCGATATCATTTAGCATAAAAAGAATTGTTGGGTGGCGCTAGTGTTACTATAAGAGCGCCTTAATATCTATTATATGGTCAAAGTATTAAGCATAGCACGTAGCGCCACCTATGTATAGTTAGAGTACAACTCCCGTTTGTATGGAAATTCGGCGACACGTGAAAGATGATACCACCATAACCTAAACTCTAAACCGTGAAGACGCCGTCCACGTCACGTGATACGATATGTCTGTTTCATGGAGTAGGGCACGTCTACCTCAGTTTATATATAAGTGTTTGGCTCGGAGAGACTCACCGATTTCGTTGACAGCTAGGCTATAGGTGGCGCCGCAGTGCACGGAGCGCACGCCGCGCGACTGCGTGTCGAAGTACTTGATGAGCCGCGGCACCGACTCGTCCTTCTGCTCGGCGTGGCCCAGGCGCCCGAAGCCGCCGAAACCCCAGCTGAACGCGCGCTTCTTTGAGTCAATTGCCACCTGTTGAATGCAAATACAACCGTTGATGATACAGAATGGGCTATTTTCCTAAAAATATATAATAAGTCCGTTTGTTAGATTATCAAAAAGCATCTGACACGTGTTTTTTCTTTTGTCAATCAAACAAAAAATAACAAAGATATAGCCCGTTAAAATTGTGTGTGACGTCACTAGCCATACACTTTTTAGTGGCCTGTGATGTCACAAGCCCCCACTCATGAACTTTGACACGCTTTATCTTTGACATTTATTGTTTATTTAACGAAAGAAAAAATACGTGTCCAATATTTTTTGATTGTCTGACTGAACGTCTAATTTTTATTATTCATATTTTGATCCAGGAAAATAGCCTATTGCTCACGATGTATGCTGAGTGGAACACAAACTCACAAACCACTGAATGGTTTACATATAATTGTTTAATTTTTTTTAAAAATTGGTGTACTGTAATAACTTTACTGTATTACTTTGTGTTAACTATTGTTTTACTGTACCATTTGTAAATCACTGTATACAGATTTTTCTATTCTATTTACGATTGTAGAGTGGTGGCCGGACAGTACTATTATTAATTCTGTGGCCGGGTGTAAAGCTTTATTTAATACTAGCAATATTCCCGCTACTTCGTCCGCGTAAATTATAGTCTGTCACCTGCTGATAAATTAATTTTCTATAGGTGTAAAAATTTGTGAAAATCCGTTTCGTTAACTAATTTCTGAAACACCGATTTTCAACTCATAAAGAAGCATTTTAACTAAAAGTGCTTAACAGCCAAAATAATGTGGCAATATTAAAGAAAAGGACTTGTGCAGTAAAGTATGTTAATTAATTTTTAGTTGGCAGCTCGAGTTCTCAGTTTCAACAGATCTAGAAACATATTTTGAAACTAAGAATATTTTGCCTAATACGCATGCTAGCGTATTAGGCACGGAGATAAAGAAGATCCATTCGACAAATGGCTAAAAAGATATTTTTTACATAAGACCAAAGAGACCTTTCCAACCCGTCTAGCCAGCGTGGAGAGTGTAGGCCAAATCTTCTGAGTGCTCAGGCTAATAATATGGCTCTGGTAGTACAGAGAGGGTCGTGCTCCTGCAGTGCAGAACAGATTTAGTGTGCTTGAAGAAAAGGCTGTATCATGTGAGGAGTTCAATCTTCTCAAGCAAGAAGTAAGCAATATGAAAAACGCGTCATTAGTAAATGACTTTAATCTTAAAGTTAATAAAAATAGAGGTGCATGTCTGCAGAGCAGTTTTGATTTGGATAGTGGACCTATTGGACTTCAGTATGTTCCTGAGTATGTTCCTATAAATGCATCGAAATCAGCTGTTCTTGTGGACGCTTCGCAATCAGCTGTTGCCGAGGTAAATGAACGACCTTCACCGCGTCACAATACGACCTCAAAAAGAATTGTCATCGATCAGTCTATCCCATCCAGTTACCAACAAATAAAAGAGATGGACTACCGGCACGTGGAGGCTCATACTCTGGTTTCGACACAGCAGAACAGGCCGGCATGCAATTGTGATACAGGTGAAAGCGAGACAAAATGTGCGCACCCGACGGAGGTGCAAGACAGCAGTCATCAAACGAGTTTGAGAGGCGGCCATTGTGAAGGCGAGAACGAGACAGCGCTTCAACGGTCACCGTGCGTGGAGGCCTCGACAAGTACCGAGGTTTCAGCGGAACCGGTTGAACAGAGTGCGTGCGTTTCTGTTGAGGCAGGGAGTGAATGTAAGAACCGACAAGGTACTGTTACAAATAATGCGAAATGTGAACCAGTAATAGGGAACTCAGAATGGAATGTAGTGCGTTATAAATCTGCAAAGCGTTATAAGCTGATAGGGCAGAAAGGATGTGCACCGAATGCTCCGAATGGTAAATTTAAAGCAGCTGATGTTAAGGTACCACTCTTGATATCAAATGTAAGTAAAGAGACGAATGAAGATGATATAATTAATTATATAAGGGACAAAACTGATGAGTGTGTTTCTCTGAAAAAGATTAATATGAGGCAATCCAAAATATATAATTCATATAAATTGTTTGTTTCGAAATATAAACTTGACATATTTTTAAATGATAAATTTTGGCCTAATGGAATAACATTTAGGCGTTTTGTGCATTTTATGTACAAAACAAAGGCTCATAATGTAAATAGTTAAAGTAAGGTTGCTATTTGTATGGATTTAAGGAATAAGCAAACGATTAATTTAGTTAGTTTTAATTGTTTTTTTGTTACGCGGTCTTTTGGTGATTTACAAAATATTTGTCAGAAATCAGATGTTTTGGCTTTGCAGGAGACGTGTCTGCTTCCTCATGATATACCATTACTTGGAACTATCTCAAATGACTTTGAATATATTGGAAAATCAGCAGTAGACACGTCTTCTGGTCCACTGTTGGGACGACCATATGGGGGTGTGGCGATTCTATGGAGAAAAGGCATCTTTGATAGCGTTGCTACATTACAGTGTACAAGTGATCGCTTAATAGCTATTAGGGCCACATTTGGGCAACGCAGTATTGCCATTTTCTCTGTTTACATGCCTACCGACTCCCAGGTGAATCTACCTATTTTTACGGAGGTGATGGGCGAAATAAGCGCAATTGTGGACAGCGAAAATATTGAAAATGTTTTTATACTGGGAGATTTCAATGCTCACCCGCAAGAATTATTTTTTGATGAACTGAGTGACTTCTGTTTGGACCAAAACTGGATCTGTGCCGATATAGAAAAGCTCGGCTCACAGAGTGATACCTATACGTTTGTAAGCGCGGCTAATGGAAGCAGAAGATGGCTGGATCACGCGGTTGTCACTGAGTCGGCATGGCAGACCGTGGTCGGGGTTGAGGTTTGGTATGACGTGTATGTATCTGACCACATACCCTTAGCAATCACGTGTGACTTAAACATTGTTAAAGCCAAAGTGGTGTCGCCTAGCTTTTGCCGAAATACGGTATTGTGGGGCGAGCGTGATGAATCACAAACAGCCAGATATCATGACCTGTGTAATTCCAATATGCGTGATATTGATTTTCCTGCCGAGTTTACTGAGTGTAGTCATGGAATTTGCAATCTATGTAAGCATAAATTGGTACTCGACAGACTGTATCGCAAAATTGTAAATGTTATAAGTGAAGCGGCTAGTACATCTAGTAAGAAAAGCTACGGCAGGAGAAGCAATGGCAGGCATTTATGTGGTTGGAATAAACATGTGTATGAAGCTCACAGGGCGGCCAGGCTTTATTATCAAAACTGGTTGATGTATAATCGGCCCAAGTCGGGGAAAGTCTATGAACAGATGTATGAATCCCGAAAAATATTCAAAAGTCGCCTAAAATGGTGTCAACAGAATCAGGATCAAATCCGAATGGACGTTTTGGCCAAACATAGGACTGCAAAAAATTTTGACCGTTTCTGGAAGGCAACAAGAAAACTTGATGTTAAGCCTGGCCTGCCTGCGAGTATAGGGGGGGTCAATGGACCAGAGCATATTGCCAACATGTTTCGGGATCAGTTTAAGGTTGTCTCACCTCTGGGCCCCTCAACTCCTTCTTATGAGGAGCCCACGGCCCCAGTGATACACGTCACAGCCGAACAGGTAAGGGTGGCTCTAAAAAATATGAGTGGAGGCAAATCACCTGGTCATGATGGCATTAGCGTGGAGCATTTAAAGCATGCAGGCGTTCATCTTCCGAGGGTGCTGTCTCTGTTTTTCACAATGTGTATCAGTCATTCTTATCTTCCACATGACATGTTAAAGACCATCGTGGTACCCATTGTGAAAAATAGAACTGGAGATGTATCGGATAAGAAAAATTATCGCCCTATTTCTTTAGCCACGACTATTGCGAAAGTGTTTGACAGTGTGCTTAATTCCTATGTAAACAAATATGCAGACATCCATTACGCTCAGTTCGGATTCCGGTCCGGGCTATCTACTGAAAGCGCGATTGTTAGTTTGAAGCACACTGTCAAATATTATACAAGTCGCAGGACACCGGTGTACGCTTGTTTTCTTGACCTCTCTACGGCTTTTGACTTAGTATCCTACAATAAGCTATGGGAGAAATTAGAGGGCAGGGGTATACCGGTCGAGGTCTTAAATATATTTAAGTATTGGTATGCAAACCAAACAAATTATGTAAAATGGGCCGATACTCTCTCGGGGGCATATAGGTTGGAGAGTGGAGTAAGGCAAGGTGGATTGACGTCTCCAACGCTCTTCAACATTTATATAAATGATCTTATCGTGGGGCTGAGTAGCATGCGTGTTGGATGTCGGATAGATGGCGTTAGTGTTAATAACATAAGTTATGCAGACGACATGGTGCTGCTCTGCCCGACGGTAGGGGGCCTAAATGAGATGTTGGCGGTATGTGAGACTTATGCTAATGAGCATGGGCTCATTTACAATGTAAAAAAGACCGAGTTCATGGTATTTAAGGCCACTGGTAATTGTCCCAGTGATTTTTGTAATGTTACCCTAAATGGCTCTATAGTTAAACAGGTTGAGCAGTTTAAATATCTGGGACATATAATTGCCAGTGACCTTAGAGACGATGTGGATATCGAGAGGGAATGTAGGGCACTGGCGGTTAGGGGTAATATGTTGGCTCGCAGATTCTCGCGTTGTACTGAGGATGTCAAGGTTACGCTTTTTAAAGCATATTGCCAGAGCATGTACACGGGGAATCTGTGGGTCAGCTATACCGGAAAGTCACTGGACGCCCTACGAATTCAGTACAATAACGTCTTCAGGATGATGCTGGGATTGCCCCGTTTCTGCAGTGCATCGGCGATGTTTGCGGAATACAGAGTTGATGATTTTGCAGCCATTATCCGGAAAAAGACGACATCTCTGATCTTCAGAACACGGGGTAGTCCCAATTGCATCCTGAGGACGTTAGCTGATAGATATACATCTCCGCTGTGGGCATGTTTTGTAAGAAGAGTAATCACTTGTGTAAAAACAGTCTCATTTGAGTGATCTCACAGTAATTAATATTATAATTTGAATTAATATAATTAAATTGAAAATACTAACATAGGTTAAGATCATACTAACAAAATATGGATGTTTTTTGTCTGAAATAAAAAAAAAAATTATTATATATAATATTATAGTGCGCCCAGAACGTTTTGAAGGGAACTTTCTTCCACGTACGTACGAGCTCCTTGCTATTGTTTTCCGAGACATTACAATATGGGATCCTTTATGAAGAAAACATTTCTTTACAGTCGGCAACGCGTGAGTAGCACCCTTGTCTACTCAGTTGTATAAAAAGTACAAGTCCGGGAGTGTCGGCAGAAGTGAAAACTTGACGTTGCTTTTAGATTAGGTCACGTGTCCAACTTACGAATTTTCAATCAGAATCTGTCGGTCATGCCCTGTCGCGAGTTTAATACTTTTTCCCCATCACAAAAAGTACACAGCGCTGCTAAAGAAGTTTTCACTTCAAAAAATATCTACGTACCGTGTGGTTATTCCCGCAGGAGAAATCCACGATGTCGACATCCTTGACAGGGGTCACGTGGCCGTCCTTGGACTTCTCGAAGTACAGAGCAATGTGCTTTGGCACTGTCTCGAAATGGAACGACAGCTTGGTCGACGTCACGAAGTATTTACCGTCGGTGTTGTGACCTGGAATATATATTTGTAATTAGAACTAGCAGACATACATTTTTATATTATAGCTTCGCAAGTGAGATATAACAGAAACCCTAGGTAATATTAGGTTAATATAATTCTAACTTATAGACTGCCAACAAAATATTGTACCAACGTAAGGCCTGCAGCATGTACAGTAAGGAGACGGCGAGTGCAATACAGTCTGTTACACCCGTCACAATATGGCGTAGCCGAAAATATATAGGTACTTTTTCATTTTAAATAATACAGTGTTTTACACCCGTCACAAGATGGCATAGCCGAAAATATTTTTTTTTTCGTTTTTATTAATATATTAGGTACCTACATATTTTATTTTCTCATAATAAGGAGGACACAGTTGTTTTGACATCAATGTGTACGTGATAGGAGTTAAGATCAATGGTCGTATGTAGTGGATTGCTCATCAGTATGCTACAAATAAGTGATAATGCAGAAGCGAAGCTAATGGAATGTTATTTCATTATTCCTGCTAAAATGTCAATATATGCATTTCTTTCCACTCAGTGAAGTCAAAGTCAAAGATTTTTATTCAAAATTAGATAATTGTATCTCTTTTTGAACGACATATTTTTCTCTTATTATTTTTAATTTTTAATGTGCAAAATCGAAAAACTACTAGCGTTTCGTAATGATCACTGGTGAGAAGAATACGCCGAAAGAAACTCAATCCAGACTTGGTCCCTACGTGCCTGAAGGGCTCCGATTACAATTATTTATTTATTTCTAATGTTATTTATATCTATTATTACAATAAATTAAATTACTACCACGCATTTTCATAATTTAAATAATCATTACACAATAATATACCTTTTTTGCCAACTGGTTTTTAACAGCCGTTTTAAACTTATGTAAAGATAGACTTGATTCTGCGGGAATTTTATTATAGAAATGTACTCCGAGACCCATAAATGAACGCTTAGTTTTCTGCAATCGTAAAGCTGGTGTAGCTAACTTATTTTTATTTCTTGTATTTCGGTCATGAATATCACTATTTTTCTCATATAAATATAAATTATGGCGTAAAAATATAATATTCGCAAATATAATATAAGTTAAAATATTTAAGAGATTCTCTAGCACCAAGTTCATATATAAATCTGATAGCTCGTTTCTGCAGGATAAATATTGTGTTCACTTCTGCAGCGTTACCCCTTCCAATTCCATAAGACATAACACTATGAAAGTAACTAAAATATACCAAACGCGCGGTTTCAACATCGGTCAGTTGTCTAATTTCCTGACAGCATAAGCCGCAGAGATAAGTTTACCCACCAAGATTGTAATATAAGTTGTTTTATCTGTCAAATCTAGTGGTTCGTTATCCATTACTATGCGAGTTCGTATTTTGGCAACATTTGGTAAGCAAAGTTTAATACATTTAGTTTTTTTAGCATTCAACAAAAGATTGTTCGCAGTGAAACAATCTAACACTTGAGCTACCTCGTCAAAAGAAGAACTACAAGAGCCCAGGAGTCTAAAACAAAGCGGATCTTACCCAACTGTCCATACTCGGGCAGGCCAAAGGAATGCAGAGCGCCGTTGCAGTCCAGAATCATGGAGAACTCTGCTCCGCAGCCAACTTTTACGATGGGGGCGCCACTGGAAATAATAAGTATATACGGACAAATTCAAATATAATTTATTTAGAGTAGGCTAATAAAAACGTAGAGTAGAGCAAGAGGGTCTCAAAAAATCTTTAGCTCATATTTATGTGTTTGTTCTCACCTGTATCGGATGCGGGTCGGCTTGAGAATCATTGGCGTGGTGTTCCCGAGACCGCACTGTGCGCTCTTGTTGTCGCCGCACGCATAAACAGTACCGGTATCTGAAAATGTAGCCCAGTTGTATTTATACAATTTATATTTACATCCTTTCTACTTTTTTCACCCGACTACAGGGAAGCCAAAAGGACTTAATGACTTTAATCGCGTGCAAGTTCGAAATATGCCCACGAATATTTATTAGTTGGCTTTTAGTTGTTTATCTTGTTTTAATACCTGTGACGAAGAGAGTGTGATGTCTGCCTACTGCAGCGTGGATGATGTTCATGCCCTTCAGCGCGGGCACTGGCTCCGGGATGTTTCGGGTCACCGTGTCACCGAAACCAAGTTGGCCGCATGTGTTGCGTCCTAAATGGCAGTAAACATGTTGTCATTACTTTCGGGTTCGATCTCCGGTCAAGTCATGATGGAAAACGATCTTTATCTGATGTCTCGGTCTAGGATGTTTACGTATATCAGTATTTATTAAAAAATATAGTCACTATCTTTTAAATTGAGCTAGCCTCTATACACTAGAACATAGCCCCAATGATGTCATTGGCTAACTCAAAATTATATTTACATCATTAATTTTAAATTACTAAGACTTGGTTAACCACTGCGCCGCGGAGGCCGTCGCGTCGTATATTTTAATTATATGGGGGTATAAATATTAAATTTTTCTCTATCATCAAAGAAACTACAAAAATATTGCTAAAGATTCAGTTTTTGGGTCAAGCTTTTACTGGGTGCCAATTGGTACTGCATTTGGCGTCCAAACTGTTCAGACACAAAATTTGCCAAACTCAGCATTCAGGAGTTCTTTATCATCAGACCAGTTTGTTGAACACATAATAATGTTCTATGAAAATCTTTACGCTAATATGAAGATAATGCTAATGCGGCTAAATTATCATAAAATATTGCTTACCAAATGTATAAGCTTCCCCTTCTTCTGAAACAAGCACGGAGTGACCAGCGCTGCAGCCACTCACAATGAGGCGGTACTAAAATCACAACAATCTAAATATTACTACTACTATATTGTAGCTGTGGAGAACTGAGTAATTGTGCGAGCTCGCACTGCATGACATGTATCTCAGACTTTGTAGCTGAATTTGAGTCATGCATGGTGATTTTTGAAAGAACGACAGAAACAAGTACAGGGGTATGAAATGTTTGGGAGTTAACCCGCACACTAGGATACGACTAGAAAAAACAACGAAAGGCACTTTTTGGTTTAGGTTGATATCACTTTATAGTAGTTGTTACATACCAAATATGCCTTTAGGCAGGCTGACCACAGAGTTGGTAAGTAATATTGCGACCTTAGGAATACGAACGTGATGTACCTGCAGGAAGTGTTTAAATATTGTTAACTTAGCAAGACACGTACATCACGTAAGAATATACACGTATTCCTAAATCAGCGATCTCCCCTACCAATGCGATACCTATGTATATTTCCTTAGTATATAAGTTACGAGTAGCATTTCTAATAAATCATCACTTATCCTGGTATCGATCTCAATGGTTTAATTTACGCACTCGCCATAATTGGTGACGCGACGTGATCTAACCGACGTGATCTAACCGACGTGATCAGGCCGTCGTGATGTAGTCCGACGCAATGGATACGCGCCTCAACATGAAAGACCCTGACGACGCAAGCCTGAAGAACGAATAAATCAACGTGCACATTTTCACCGGCTTCCCACAAGCGGGTCTCACCGGTTTGGGTATGCAAGAGGCACTCTGGCAGTAACCAGAAAAACAAGGACAACAAGGACCATCAAAAATGGCTCCAACCACGCTGAAAAAGGAATCAACACCGGCTCACACGATTCATTGATCGAATTCTGCACCATGGCTGAACGGTCATAAAACAGGAGGCACAGGAACTACCAGGCAACCACAATGGACAACCCCGAGGCAAAGAAAAATCCGCGGAATATCAGCGCAACCGCAAGCTGTAGCCGTCAACTTCAAGAAAAATAAGAGAGCGCATGCACAGAAGAAAAAGTCATCGCGAGCGGCAGAATTATAAAAAAAATGATGTCACAGAGGATCAACGAAATTATTAAATACAATAGAAACACAGAACTATACAGAAACAATTACGCAACGTGAACAGCTGATATCTATATGATGACGCATTTGACGTCACAAATTGCATCACTTCACCAGGAAACAACAACGAACGAAAGTGCAACTGCAACAAATAATTGAACGATGTCAAGATCGCAAGGCCGCAGATGGCCGTATGTTGTTCAAAAAAGGCGTAATGAGAAATAATATAAATATTTGCCTATTATTTGAATAAGAATTTGTTTGGCAACAAAGAATCTTGCACCGCATTTCGTGATATCATTAAGTTCTAATGCCTAATTGCTACCGACTTACACAGTGGTATATATTTCATGGCAAACAAGGACAATAAATTGATAACTTTGAAGCCTGCAAGCAAAAGAGCGAACAACTTTAAGATGGAACAGCGATCAACATATTGACAAGAAAACATTAAAGTAAAATGACGATCACAGAAGCACTACTCTGAACTGAAAATTACGTCTCTCAAGATGCAGCAAATGGTTCACAGCAAGCAGTCTCAAGAGCAAGCCAGCAAACGGGTCATACTCCAGGGCCACAGCAGCCGACGCACCGAGCTCCTGGTCCTAAGCACCCAAAATGTTTATTTTCGACAATTATAGCGTCCGACACAGCCGCCGAGCTCACGACTAGAATTTTATAGAGTGGCCACTCTTCAGCGGAGCATTTCGGCAGGACTTCCATCGGCGCTAGTCGACATCGCTCTCTACAGTCTCACAAAAGACTACGAGCAAGCAGAAATTATCTCCCGACTCACTGGGATTGAAGCAACTGGCAAGTGAAAACGTATCTCTACGAGAAGCTCAGACTGTCATCAAGACCATATTGAGAACATAAGAGATATTTCAATATCTACCAACTATAAGGAAGAAATACCCATACACAGGGTCAATGTCAATGCATAAACGCATAATTTGCCGCGCAGAAATATTTGCCTACACAGCGTTTTTCAGCACGTGCACTATGCAATTGATGGATATATTTAGCATATTTGCATTCGCTACAGTTTTTACATTTTTGTTAATTTATTGTTGTTACAGTTTATGAATTTTTCGTTAATTTTATTGTTAATTGTTTTTATTTTTCACAAAAGGGGGAGTACTATTGCGACCTTAGGAATACGAACGTGATGTACCTGCAGGAAGTGTTTAAATATTGTTAACTTAGCAAGACACGTACATCACGTAAGAATATACACGTATTCCTAAATCAGCGATCTCCCCTACCAATGCGATACCTATGTATATTTCCTTAGTATATAAGTTACGAGTAGCATTTCTAATAAATCATCACTTATCCTGGTATCGATCTCAATGGTTTAACTTACGCACTCGCCATAAGTAACACATACTTTGGAAACTTGCGTGATATAATAAACTAATTTCGCACCCGCAAACTATCAAAAGACATCTTGTTCTCAATGCAAGGTGAGCATTGAGAACAAGATGTCTTTTGATGTTAAGATGGGTAAAAATATAATAGTAAAAAAAAACTTACTTTACGATCCGTAAACTTATGGAATGTGTAGAGATTTGGGTGGGTTCGTTTGGTGGGATTATTATCCCGTTTGGCCACCAGATCCCAGGACACCATCCCGGCAATCAATAGCACACCAGGAGATTTGTAGAAAGTCTTGAGGAGCTCCTAAAATTATAATGAAGATTGGAATCTTTCAGACAAAGAGAGGTCTGGCGGTCTTAAAGTGTTCTATGTTTGCATTTGGTGTCCGAGCATGCAGTTGCTCACGAACCCTGCTGTTGGATGGTTTACTGGTGCCACTACTGTAACCATGTTTTAGGCAGTTGATGCCTTTAAGCTAAGTCAGATGCCTTTAAGCAACTTGAAATTTTAACAAGTGTTGGCTACTCACACACATGAGAAATAAAACAACCATATTTTAAGAGAGAATGCTTCCTGTGTGGTAATTTGTTGTTTGTTACAACAAACGCAAAACTGACTGATTGGACACCTGACCACTCTGTCTGGTTGATCCTCACTGAATTCTCGTCTTAGGTATGACATTAAAAATAGGGTTTGTTATTTTCATTAAATTTGTTTATCCTAGTTTCATTTTATTTATTGTAATAAGTTTTTATTTAATGTTATTTAATGGAATTCACATAACAACAAAATAACCCCTAAATATATGTTAATGAAATGCTAACTAAAGCTAGAAAGTTATAAAGTTGTAATCAGAATTTCCCCAGTAGCTGAGTGAAAAAGTTACAATGATTCATATCAACATACTCGGTCACAAGCTTTGACTTGCAAAAGGCCATCGTCACTTATACAAATTTCCATGACAATATTTAAAGCCCTCATGTCACAGCCCATGCCGCTTAACATTCTCTTTGGTGTTCCCTAATGAAAGAGGCTTTAGACTTGTATCTTTATTATTGAGATGTCTGTTTCATAGAAGTTTCTGACAAAAATATGTGAAATATTTGTATAGTTCATTATGTTACGTCATATAATCTTTAGAGAGTATCTGCTGTTGAGTATTCCAGCATGTTTCACTGTTTCCTGAACTCATATTATGTTGATTATTTTTAAATTAGCTTTTTATATTTATTTATATTATTATATAAAAAGCCTTTTTAGGGTTCCATAGTAAACTAGGAACCCTTATAGTTTCGCCATGTCTGTCTGTCTGTCTGTCCGTCCGCGCTTTTACTCATAGACTATAAGTACTAGAAAGCTGTAATTTGGTATGAGTATGTATATTAATCATGGCAAAAAAGGGGTAGAAAAAAATCTTGAAAAGAGGGGAGTGTACTTGGGGGAGTAATTTTTTTTTCTCTACTGACCCATCGTGTGGGGTATCGTTAAAAAGGTCTTTCAAAAATATTGTGAGGTTGAGAACACCATTTTTCGATTTAGGGATTAATTTCCGAAATATTTGGTTTTACAGTGCAAATTTTTGTTAGAGGTACGTGTCCCCCCCCCCCCCCCCCTCTATCTGCTAAACGGTTATATATAGATACATGAAAAAAATTACAGCAGTAGTATATATACTGAAGTTGAAAGGAAAACTATCAGAGCTGGGTACTGAGAGCAAATTAAAAAGTTATAGGCAACCAACTTATAAAATGTACTGGAAAATGTAAAATTTCATACAATCTTCATTGTTAGATGTTTTTGGTCGGTAAACTGTGAGGTGCGAGTGTGAACAGTGTGAACTCAAAGTTGTCATTCGCAACTACGGAACCCTACACTGCGCGTGGCCCGACCCGCACTTGACCGGTTTTTTTATAGTATCAAATATCAGTGAGTCTTAAATTTTAAAGTAAATAGTTTGTTCTAGACTGCAATTTATATAAAAGCTACATCATCATTTTAACTTGCTTAGATAATAAAGCATTCCTAATGCTATACCAAGTTATCCTTATGGAGTATTTCTGCTTGTTGTCAAATTTAATGATTCTTAAAGAGTTTAGTCCATGGAACAGGTTTCAGGTTACAGGTTCCATTGTGAGTTTTATGAAATTTGCAAAATATAGGACATAAACAGACATATCTTTTCATGAGGTGTCCTATTTTCGTGCTCACCAGGTAGCACCACTCATGAATAAAAATGAATAAGATCTTAATTTTTATGAATAAGGCCTTCATGAAGGCGGGTGAAAAAATATTTATATTCCTGAGCATGAAATTACATTAGCCTTCATTCTGTTAATTTTATTATTGTAGATATGATAAAATGAAATTTCTTGATTTTGTTATCACTCTTACCTCTGGTAACTTCACTAAGGGCTCATCAGCAACAGGTGAGGGTGTGCGGGGTGTTTCTTGCTGCTGGTCCGACACTGATGATTCATTGCTGTCCTCATCTTCTGAGAGAGGCTTTCGGGGCTTCCTGATTTTTGTAGGACGGCCTGAAGTTGGTGCGGCCCGTTTACGCCCGTTGTTAGACATCATTGGTCTGAATAACAGATAAATTTAAAAAAATGAAACCATTACATTCTACATATTAATTATGCCTAATGTCAATGCTGATTGCATAAGCAAGCAGTTGACAAAAAAAAAACCTTCCAAAAACACAAATGTTGAACATTACCTTGATACTCAATACAAAACGTCTTTCACATATAAAGCTAAGTTACATGATTTAAAATTTTTAATGTATTAGTTTTTAAAGCATTATATACCCATGCCATGCATTAATGTTAATGGCTTTGCAGGTACACTAAGGTGCTATAAAGATGGTAGTAACCTCATAGTAAGCCGCTCCATAGGATATGTTAAATTTGTTCTCCCAAATTATAAGATTAAACAAAATTGTTGTATTATTAATTATTTTTTCCAACTTACTAATATCATAGTCATTTTTTTTAATCTCAACTGACCAGTTCCATCATCAAATAAGTCCTTGATTACTCATATACACTACCATGTGTATTAGCATGCATACTGCATAGCTTTCTAGCCGTGTCCAGCTCCAGAAGTACCAACCGTGACTTAGAGAAGTACAGATTCACCAATTTTATTTATCACTTAAAAACCACAATGATTCCGCGACGCGGAATCCAAGATCAGGTAAGTAAAATATACTTACCGGTCATGATAAGTACACAATGGATGTTCGTGTTCGCAGAGAAAAACGAACAGAGGTGGTTGTCAAGGCAGAAAATATGATACCTGTCGTTAAAATAACCGTTACGTCTCTACAAAATCAATCCAAGCAATCCAACTAACGGAATTAAACCATTATTTAATAGCCAATTATAGTACATAAAGAGCTTTATGAAATAATCACTAATCACAGTATATACCGTGTCTCGCAACTGTACATCATAATTCATTAAAATTGTAATTCACCGACACGTGTACCCAACGGCTTGTTAAGTTTGTTTACATACATTGTAAACATCACAATTAGCACATCATTCAGAATTTGATAATCAACACATAATCACTTACCGATAACAAGAACGAAAATGTAAAAAAATATTATTCAAGAAACTACAGCTTGCTTGCTTTGACGAATGACAACAGGGAGGGATGCCGCGAAAAAAATTAATCTTTTTTTCTTCATTGTTACAAAATATTGCCAGAATTTGTTACATTTTAATATGGTCTATGTTTATTTTAATGATTTTAAGTTGGCCAAATGCTCATGTTGAGTGAAATGAAGAGTCAGTTTTAATATTTTGGTTGGTAGTAAGTATCGTTACCGCATCAGGCATCAGCACAGCATCTGTCAATCTAATGAATTCTGTCATTTCAAACATTATGGCGGGAAATCATAGTGACTGACTAAGCCCGACCCGCAGGGTTACTTGATCGATGATCGCCGCGCAAATTATAAATAAATAAATCCTTGCCTCCGATCTTTCTTCCCCGAGGGCGGAGTGGAACCCGAGGACCCCTACCTCAGGCCTCAGGCCATGTTTGAGTCATGTTTGAGTCGAGTTTATTACGTACGTACCTACGTAGGTACCTAGTTGCAAGCCAAGCATGACTTTCCCAAAATCCCAAATTAAAATGTATTGTGACTTGTCACTATTCTTATGCACAATTATTATTATTATTATCTCAAGGTTTATCCTTCACGGGACGAATCCCGGACCTTTGAGGCTTGCATGGGGACATAGGTCCAACACGTAGAGGCCTTGTGAGAGTTTTTGCTATAATTTGTGATGGAGCCCCACCTATTATTATGTTCTCTCAAGGTTTATCCTTCACGGGACGAATCCCGGACCTTTGAGGCTTGCATGGGAACATAGGTCCAACATATTATTATTATTATCCACTTTATTTATTTACAATCTAATGAATAAATATAATAATTAATTAATTAATAATTAATTAATTCGCCATAATTTGCGCGGCGATCATCGATCAAGTATGAACCCTGCGGGTCGGGCTTACTCAGTATTATTATTATTATTAGTACAAAAAAGAATACAATAGAATTGACAACATTATACTTTACTGGAAGTGGTACTTTTTATATATGCAATCGAAAGTACCTTGTATGTATATACTTCCATATTTTTTATATTTTTTTAAAACTAGAATTTATTTTTTTATGCATTTTAATAAATAGGACACAAACGTAGGATTTAAAACAAATATCTGTGCCTAATTTCTATGTCATTGTCAATCTGACGTAAAATAATGACATTGACAGGACTTTGACTGTCTGAGCTGCCACATTTGGGATATTTCCCCCGGGAGTCCGGAAGTTTTCTAAAGCACTTGCCTCTCCTAATGTGAATGATAAATATCGTATCCGTATTCACTGTTATTGATTTTCAATGAAAATGCCGGCCAGTATGTTTTGTCGATATAATAATGATTTCCTTATTTCTTTTAGCTGTCAACTATGCTCCTGATATTTATACTTGTTTCTTTGTCGTTAAGAAAATACGAAAGTCGAAACCATGTCTTTTATTTTTACGGACTGGACAGAACCTGAGATCGTATGTTTAAAGCAAAAAATAATGGTTTGGCGTCAGTTTTGGGCTTCGCCATGGAGCTCAAAGCTATTCAGTTAAAATTAATGATGAATGTCGTTTTTTTAAATATTTTAGGGGTCTTTTAGGAATAACATCAGTTTTGTAATCATTGAACAGCCAGCACGCCCGAAAACTTCCCTTGCCTTGTACATTATAATTTTATGGTATACATGGCTGGACAGACTTTGCTTTACAAGGCAAGGAAAAAAGGCTGCTATGCTAATCAATGTCAAAATAAAAACCGGCCAAGTGTGAGTCAAACTCGCGCAATGAGGGTTCCGTACAATATGCTTCATGTACACACACACAATGTGCAAAAATGTTTTATTCAATTGACTAGCGCTATCTAGTGGTGTTTTAGTGAACTATTTCCCTAGATGAACTTATTAAAGTGAGTTTACCACTTTATTTTCAAGTGATAGAATTCTTATTATTTTTCCTGTAATCTTCAAGGAATGAACTACATTTTGTAATTTTTTCAAAATTTTCGGCCCAGTTGTTTCGGAGATCAGGGGGGGGGGGGGAATGGTCAATTTTTGCCTTCTTTCTGCCTTGAATAAAATCAAAAGTATTGATTTTACCCGAACAAAAAAAAATATTTTTGAGATACTCATAATGAGCCCTTTCATTTGATATATGCAACAGTAAGGTTTGCAAAACTTTTTTTTTTACTTTTGTTATTGGGCCCCTGAAAATGACCCTTATTTCAAAAAAAACTTTATTTACTTTGCACATCCGTGTTTGAGTCATAGAATTACACCATCTTACCAAATTTCACCTAATTTGGTTCAGTAGATTCGGAGAAAATCGGCTGTGACAGACGGACGGACGGACAGACAGACGCTCGAGTGATCCCATAAGGGTTCCGTTTTTCAATTTTTGTACGGAACCCTAAAACGTGCGATGGTTTGTTGTTGTTTGGTGTTTGTTCATATCGTTGGATATTTTTCGTTCTCGATCGCAACCTGATAACATTTGCTTGACTTCTGCCCCCCAATTACTAACTCTGATGGCAGGTGTCGATGCCTATTAATCTAGAATTTACAATTACAATGCGGGTTTTGCTTGCTCGAACTTTTTATTTGAAATACAAAAACCGCATTGTAACTGCAAATCCTAGATTGATAGGCATCGACACCTGTCATCCGAGTTAGTAAATAGGCCGGCTGGACACCGATATGCATTAACATTTGCATTAACACCGACCTTAGATTTTCACACATGACGTTGATTTTTATCAAGATAACATGGCATTGTGTAGTAATGAATAAAAAGTGATTCAATAAACAGTTAAAATAATAGGAATATAGTTAACAGGTAAAAGAATAAGCGCAACCAAATAATTATTACATCGAAAAACATACTGGCCGGAATTTACATTAAAAAAATAGTAAAAAGGGATACGATATTTACCATTCACATTGGGAGAGGCAAGGCCTTTAGACAATTTCCAGACTCCCGGGTAAAATTTTCCAAATCTGGCAACTCAGTCTGTCAAAGTCCTGTCAATGTCATTATTTTACGTCAGATTGACAATGATAGGGATTAGGGAATAAGGCACAGATATTTGTTTATAATTCCTACGTTTGTGCCATATTTTCAAAAATTCATAAAAAAATAAATTCTTGTTTAAAAGAAATATCAAAAATATAGAAGTAGGTACATACAAGGTACATTCGATTGCTTAAATAAAAAGTACCACTTCCGGTCATGTAAATTGTCAATTAGGTACTTGCAAGACTAAAATACAGATATAGTGTGTGATTTGTCGAAAAAAACGACCGCAAGTAGCATAAAAATATCTCGAGCTCCTCCGGGCTTCGGAAGGCACGTGAAGCCGTTGGTGCCGGCTGTCAACGCTGATCGCAGTCGTTAAGCTATGTCAGATCAGATGCCTTTAGGCAGCTTGAAAAATCTGACATTAGTCTTACACACATGAAATTTGATTGTTGGTTTGTTTGCCGCGTAGGCGCTAGCAAGACGACGACGCTCGAAAGACGCTAGTGTGCGTACCTACGGTAAGTAACTAGTTTTTCCTGACATCGGGTTTGACCGGCAACATAATATAGGTACGTACTAACATATTGAATCCCTTGAAGTGCCGTATTGTTTTCTTTTGATTTTTGCCAGAATAGTGTTGTTATGAGGTAAAAATTTGCAAATGCATTTCTGCGACTGAACATAACAGCAGCGCCCTCAAATTCTACGACCGCTCTTTTGCTGCATAAATTGTTAGCAAAATTTTATTATACCTATATAACATTACATAAAATTAACAATATCTTATTAAACAGTTTTCTCACTAGTTCGATCATCGAACTGATTAGTAGAACTAGTGAGAACGAACGTTTTCAGGTACCGATGGGTAAACTTATTTTTAAGTCTGTGACTTCAGCAGCGAAATACGAAAGGAACGATACTCATACACTGCGCATGTCGCGCCACAGCTCCAAAGGGAGAAAATGAAAACTGTACATTTCGCGTGCTCTAGTTATAATGGCAACCCTAATTTGAACAGATCAATAGTTTCGCAAATACAACGAAGTACATCGTCCAGTCAGCCCCGTAAGGTCCCGTGTATTTGATTTTGGTTAGTCCCCTTGTGTTGACCAACTGTCACTGTTACCTTTGACTATTACCTACTAGATTTTTTTTTTCATATGTTTGGTGCCACCTGTTGACTGTTGTAGGCGCCGGCAAAATATGTAAGTGATACGAAAAAATATTCCAAAAACAAAAGCTGTTTAAATTTGTGTATTTTGTACTAAGTAGATCGACATAATAACGGGGCTAGCCATAGAGGTTATATATATGAATATTAAGATTTTAGGGCTAGCTGAATCATTATTGTTCCGAGTGTGTGATTAGTGGTAAATCTCAAGAAATCAATCTGTTCTTTCTAGATATTATTAATTTACATGGCAAGAGGAATAATGGAGAAAGACAAAATCGGAAATGATACGGAAATAGAAATAATCGAAATAGAAAATGAAATTACAGAAGACGACAAAATCGAAAATGATACGGAAATAGAAATAATCGAAATAGAAAATGAAATTAAAGAAGAAGACAAAATCGGAAATGATACGGAAATAGAAATAATCGAAATAGAAAATGAAATTAAAGAAGAAGACAAAATCAGAAATGATGCGGAAATAGAAATAATCGAAATAGAAAATGAAATTGAAGAAGAAAACAAAATCGGAAATGATTCGGAAATAGAAATAATTGAAATAGAAAATGAAATTAAAGAAGAAGACAAAATCGGAAATGATACGGAAATAGAAATAATCGAAATAGAAAATGACATTAGAGAAGAAAACAAAAACGGAAATGATACGGAAATAGAAGTAATCGAAATAGAAAATGAAACAAAAGAAGAAGACAAAATCGAAAATGAAACGGAAATAGAACAAATCAAAATAGAAAATGAAATAAAAGAAGAAGTAAAAATGGAAATAAAAGAAGAAATAAGAAGTCAAATTATGCATCGGATAAGGAATGAAATGAGGATGCTAAACAGCAGCGAAGTTGCTAATCCGTTAATTCATGAAAATGAAAATCATTTATCTAATCAAATCGAAAACAAAACGGATAAACAAACTGAAAAACAAATCAAAAACGATGATAAAGGTGTAAAAAGTAAAGAAACGAGACATGACATAAAAAAGCGACTGAAGGTGGATATGAAAATTAAAATGAGACATAAAATGAAAGTCAAAATGAGTGCTCTACTTGCAAATCAAGTAAAATATTTAATGAGAGCCCGAATGAGAAATCAAATAAGTGTTGAAACTGGAAATCAATTGAGAGACGAGATACGAAATCGAATGAGAAACCTGATTTGAAATTTAAATAAAATTTGGATTATTTGTGATTTGGGTCTCTACATACGTTACTACTCTCCATTTTCCACAAAAATTTTCGATCAAGTTACAGAAAAATGTACAGGACTAACTTACTATTAATAAACAATATCCTTATACATATTTCATGATTGTATTTATTTTTTCTACCTAATGTTTATCTAATAAACAAATGTCGATAAATGGAAAATCTTTCACCCCTCATTTTCGGGTTCCGTAGGTATACCCAAAGTTTTACTATTTATTAGTCTAAAGTTCTAAAGTCTTAAAACCGTTTTTAAAACTGGAAATCCCTAAACCGACTCCGAGCTGGTGTTGGGAGATGTCGAGAAAACAGGGTCAGGAGGGGTTTCTCTACCAACAACTTGTGTGACTGGGATGCCGATATCATGTCTCACCTTTTGTCATGCCCAAACTGCCCCATTATATACTTACACCGTACAGGACCTTAACGAGGCCAACGATAGGGCAATAGCGTTGTAAAATACTGGTCAAAAAATATTTAATAGTAGGTATGCAACCATTTCGACTCGATAAGAAGAAGAAGAACACTAAAACCGGGACCCTATAACTAAGCCTTTGATTTTCATCTGCCAGTCCGTCCGTCTGTCACAGAGCTGTATCTGTTGAACCGTAATAGGTAGAGACTTAAAATTTTCACAGAATCTATACTAATATTATGAAGCTGACGAGTTTGTGTGGTTGAACGCGCTAATCTCAGGTACTACTTGCTAGCTACACCGATTTCAAAAATTCTTTCACTTTTGGATAGTTATCCTTGAGTGCCACAGGCTAAGTATGTGCCACGGGCGAAGACGGGCGGACTACTATTTAAATTAAATTCAATAAGAAAAAACAAAACAACTAAGCACATATTTCTAAGTTTGGTTAACTTCACAAGAGAGGTCGCTTGAAAGAGTTTTGTGTATCCTTATACATCAGTTCACATACAAGATGCGTGTTCTTTTTCCTTACTGCGCATGCGTCTTGCATTTGGTTTTATTTTGTAACAATAAATAGTAACAGATAAATAATCCCCTTAATCCCACAAAAACATCTTAGAGACTAAATAATAATTATTTATTATTAAATCATTTGTAAAAGTAAATAAATAAATATTTGTCTAAATGTACCTATGTGTGACCTAGTACCGTATGTAATTATAAGAATTACCAATTTCAGGATTTTTCGTTCTTCTTCCAGTTTGTTAAATGTGGAAATTATGACTTTTTTTTTGAAAATTCTTTTTTGAATTGTAACAGCTAGACTAAGTTAAATTAACCATTATAGGTATCTATCTATCATCAGGTCTTTTATAGTGTATCTTCTTCAGGAGCATGAAACTCCTTGTACTATCAGAGCCGTAATCAGCCTCAGCATTCGAGAGGATTTGGTCTACAATCTCCACACTGGTCAAACGGGTTGGAGAGGTCTCTTTGATGTTTATAAGCTTTCTTTAGTTTGTGTTTCTTGATTCACCTTCTACGACGACTTTGGGAAGACTTGGAGTGGTCCTATTCTACTCTGCTTCTACACGGCGGCAGGTTCTTTAGGGGACTAAAGAACCTGCCGCCATGTAGAATCTAGCTAGCCGGGGCCCATACTTAAGTTGACATGTAAAAAGGGGTCGGCAATGGGAGGTGCCGGGGGCGCCAATGTACCCACAATATTCATAACACTTTTATTGTCACAGTACTTGCTCAAATATTCGCTAAAAATATTTTTTACAATCGGGAGATTCGTGACCGTGGGCTTCGCGGACAAATAAAATTTAAAATTCGGGTGCTTCCCGGCTGGGGGCTTTGAGAAAACCTAGCTGAATACTACGTACCTACGTACGGGGCGCAGGTAAGGGTGTTCCAGGAGACAGAGGTGCGGCCAGTAGTGGCAAGAATTCACAACACAACAAGGGTGGCAGTCTCATCCCAGCGCCGTCGCAAAGTTACAGGGGCGCTATTGCAGGATTTGACCCGCGTCCAATAAATTGTATATCCAGCTTTGTATCTATTGCAAAAAGATTAACAAATAGTTCTAAAGAAATATAAAACACGATTTCCTTGCCAAATAGGCATACCTAGTCTATGTCACTCAGGATAGGGATAAGATTAAGGATTCTTATTGTGGAATAAATAAACTCACATACATACTTACTTACATTCGTAATTTATTTATTTCCAAAAGAAAAACACTTAAGTACATAACAAATTCATGTGGATGTACCAAAACCTAGTAAGGTTTGTCCGCACATCCACTCACTCACTAATACAATTTAATTTTCGCTATATACATTCGCTATTTGCTACATACTTAGGTATTTGTTTAGACAATATATGTTAGTATTACTTAGTTCTAGGCGTATCCTCTGATAATCACCCTCTACTAAGAGGGAAGATTTGATAGTTTGTTTGCACTGAATAGGCTACGTAACTACTGGACCGATTTTCATACTTAATTCTTTCACCTACTTATAGAAAGCTTATTCACTTACTGGTGACATTGGCTTTTATTAACGCGTAAAAAGTCGCGGCAAAATCGCTAATTAAATAAAATATCTTGAATAAATCGTTCATTAACTATCTTATACTAAAGTTTTCGAAAGTTCAACATTGAAAGGGGTCAACTAAGGGTTCTTACTGGTCAGTCGAAAATGTTATTATTTATCAAACCTAATTATAATTAACTTAACCTAATTATATTATACTATATACTTATAACTTAACCTAATTATAATATATTTATGATAATAGTCAAGGATATGAAAAAGACAGTTAAGTACATTCATTCTGTCATACTTATTTACAAAACTTATTGTGGCATATATATAAGTACATACATTTTATCACGTCTTTGTCCCTTGCGGGCACAGAATACATAATAGTGTTATGATGAAGTTGGATGTAGTGATGGCTTCAGTGGCGTACTTATAGTGAGTGATTAACATGCCAGCTTGCAACAGGAGGGGCACCGGGATCGATTCCCGGCGCGGGAAAATACTTTAACTTCATTTTTACAGTTATTTGCATGTAGTTCTAGAAATGTACCTAGTGATATTGTTGCCTTCTGTAGCCTAAACGAGCAATTTCGAAGTGTGAGGTGATAAAATCTACAGACGCCTCAGGTGTCTTTAGGTTTTTAGGGTTCCGTGGTAAACTAGGAACCCTTATAGTTTCGCGTTTCGCCATGTCTGTCTGTCCGTTCGCGGTTTTACTCAGAGACTATAAGTACTAGAAAGCTGTAATTTGGTAAAGGCATGTATATTAATCATGGCAAAAAAGTGGTAGAAAAAAATTGTTTTAACGGTAGCTTCCGTACATGTAAACTGGGGGAGTATTTTTTTTTCTCTACTTACCCATCGTAAGGAGTATCGTAAAATAGATCTTTAAAAAATATTGTGAGGTTGAGAACATAATTTTTCGATTTAGGGATCCATTTCCGGAATATTTTGTTTTAAAGTGCAAATTTTTGTAAGAGGTAAGTGTCCCCCCCCCCTCTATCTACTAAACGGTTATATATGGATACGTGAAAAAAAATTACAGCAGTAGTATATATACTGAAGTTGAAAGGAAAACTATCAGAGCTGAGTACTAAGTACAAACTAAAAAGTTATAGGCAACCAACTTATAAAATATACTCGAAAATGTAAAATTTCATACAATTTTCATTGTTAGATGTTTTTGGTCGTTAAACTGTGAGGTGCGAGTGTGAACACTTGTCATTCGCAACTACGGAACCCTACACTACGCGTGGCCCGACACGCACTTGCCCATTTTTTTTATTCTTCCCCGGAGTATCATAGGCTATGTAACGTCAGAAAAAATCAAGCTCTGGCAAAAACCAGCCAAGTGCGTGTCGGGCCACGCGCAGTGTAGGCTTCCGTAGTTGCGAATGACAACTTTGAGTTCACATTTCCAGTACATTTTATGAGTTGGTTGCCTATAACTTTATAGTTTGCACTTAGTACTCAGCTCTGATAGTTTTCCTTTCAACTTCAGTATATATACTATTGCTGTAATTTTTTTCACGTATCCATATATAACCGTTTAGCAGATAGAGGGGGGACACACTTACCTCTAACAAAAATTTGCACTTTAAAACCAAATATTTCGGAAACGGATCCCTAAATCAAAAAATGGTGTTCTCAACCTCACAATATTTTTAACCATACCCTACATGATGGGTAAATAGAGAAAAAAAAATATTACTCCCCACTTTACTTGTATGGGAGCTACCTTAAAAATAATTTTTATTCAAGATTTTTTTCTACCACTTTTTTGCCATGAGTTATATACCCATACCAAATTACAGCTTTCTAGTACTTATTGAGGAAAACCGCGGCCGGACAGACAGACAGACAGACAGACAATAAGGGTTCTTTGTTTACTGCGGAACCCTAAAAAAAGGCGGTCAGTGAAGTAATTGTTTTTAAATAAAGCAACTTTCTTTGCTTCTACTTTAGTTTTTTTTTTATGGCTCTATGGCGTATTGTCTGTCAGAATATTATCAATCAATAAGGACTTGAGTATTAGCTCAATTTCATTTAGAAAAAAGCTGGTAAACACCTACTACTAGGCCTTACAAGATAAAAATGTAACGGTAGAATGCCCTGTAAATGTTCAGGAGTGAAGTTCGAAAAATGTTCTTGTAAATATCTGGCCACCGCCTGCCCATTGAGTAGGGATTCGTCGGAGGGAACTTACGTGGTCGTTACCCAGAATAATGGCGACTTCAAGTTCGACAAGCCTGAAAACAAGATGCAGCTACGTTATCAACAAGGAGTACTGACTGGAGTAGTCGAATCTATCTATAATAAATGCGCTGCGTATAATTTGAGGCATGTTTCTAAGTTCTCACAGATTACAATCTAGTCGCGTCTTCATTGCCGATGAATTGTTTGTTTTTATGTGTGTGTAACAAACCAGTCGCGTCTTTTTTGCCGATGAGTTGTTTGTTTTTATGTGTGTGTAAGTAGATTTTTCAAGCTGCCTTCTGGCATCTGACACAGCTGAACGACTGTTATCAATGATGACAGCCGCGACCAACGGCTTCCCCTTGAGGTTCCCCTTGATGAGTTCCCTTTGCCTATTCCTATATTTTAAATTGTGTCTAGCTATCATCATCATCAGGTCTTTGTTAGTCTCCACTGCAGGAGCACGACCAGACGACGTAGTGTACAGAGAGACTCTACCAACACCATAAATCCGTATTGCCAGAGCAGTCAGATCTCCATGCTGGTCAGACGGTTTGGAGAGGCCTCTTTGATGTTAATAAGCTTTGTTTAGCTTGTGTTTCCTCAGTCGTCTTTTAGGACATCCAAGGGAAACTTGGAGTGGGTCTATTCTACTTTGACGGAAACCACACGGTCCTGATATAATACCTATATGTAAGAGGGCTCTGGACGCGCATGTTTCCAAACAAACGGAAATAAGGAATTGGCAATATTTGATAATTTTAAAGTAAAATTAAGCATTCAATCAATTAATCTCATTATATTTTACGAACGTTCCTATACAGCTTGGTTAAAATAAGAATGGTTTAATAATAAGTCCAGCAGTGAACGAGTATAGGCCTTATTTCCTTATTTCCGTTTGTATGGAGACATGCGCGTCCAGGGCCCTCTTAAGCACAAAAAGTAACTACACCACTCCTATTATGATTAACACAGGTAGGTAGGTAAGCAAATCTTAGTCAACATTACTTGTAAGATGCTTATAATTACTTAGATAAAGTTGAAAAAAACATAATACATTATAATAATACAAACAAAACCAATAAGTTCATTTGTTTTAAATTAGTTTGCAGACATTTTCTAAGTTTAAGATATACGAGAACATTTAATTCTCACAACCTGCGCTGTAAATTTTTGGAATAAAATAAGTACCACAGAAACAATTGATTTTTCGGCATTAATTTGTTTTGATACTCGGGCTATTAATGGAATATATTCTAAATATCGGTACATGATTTCTTTCACCACTCTACTCTATCTCTTAATTTAATAAATCTCCAATGACCCAGTTCTATTAGATACATGTATATTGTGTATATTTTCAGATATTGTCCCCTGCGATCCTACAGTAACAGGAGCCGGCTACAGCTCACGTTTCGGGACTTAGGGCTACTAACGTGCTTTATGTTGGCGAATTTTGTGGTTTTTCTGACGATCTTCGTGCGCATGACCACCAACGTGTCGAGTCTGTTGTTCGACTCTGTCATGTTTGTTAAAAATAGAGGATGCAAGTTAGTATTTTATTATTTTTCAAGTAATTTCTATGAAAGTAGCTATGTCTTGGAATGAAGATTCCCGAAAAATTCCGTCATTAGGGGTCAAGTAGGGGTTGATAAGTAATACGCATTTTTTTTAAATTGTTTGCGATGAGTCTTTGTACGAGTTTGGCTCGCGTTTCGAGACTTGGTGCTACTAACATGCTTCATGTTTGCGAATTTTGTGGTTTTCCTGACGATCTTCGTGCGCATGACCACTATGTATTGTCTTAGAATAAAGGTTTCCAAAAATAATTAGGGTCAAGTAGGGGTTGATAAGGAGTACGCTAATTTTATTATTTTTGAATTCATTGCCATGAAACGCGCTATGCACGAGTATTGTCTTGGAATGAAGATTCCCGAAAATAATTCCATAATTAGGGGTCAAGTAGGGGCTGATAAATATACGCTGATTTTGTTATTTTTGAATTCTTTGCAATGAAAGTACGAGTTTGGCTCGCCATTCGAGACTTGGTGCTACTACTCGTAATATACTTCAAGTTGCCGAATTTTGTTTTTTATTGACGATCTTCGTGCAAGTTTTAATTTTGAATGCATCATTGAATAACGATTCAACGATACCAAACATTTTATTTTCATATCAATACTGAAAGAAAAAAAAAATGTTGAATACCCATGCGATTTTGAAATGTAAATTTAGATGTGAAATAGGCAAATATTTAATAATTCATATCGTAGACAATGCGGCTAGCAAACCCGGTACTCTGCCTTATCGCAGAATTTTTTTTTGGCAGATTATCATTTGCCAACTAACGTTTCGATGAAGATTATTTTGCGGAATAATAATTTGCAAACTTTTCTTATCATTTTTTTTTATTTCCCAACCTCGCAGTTGCTAACTGTTTGTTCGGTTTGCTTTTTATAATAACACTTGTTTTACTTAGCGTAATATGCATTCAGTTGTTTATTGTATACCAAATGTTACATTAATTTTCTTTAAGTAACTAATATTATGTGGGCAAGCGCCACATATTGTTATGACAAAAGAGGTACATAGGTACGAATAAATTGACTCATAGGCATATATTAAATAAAAAATGCATGTAAAATTGTTTTTTTAATCATTATATGTTATGTATAAGAAATGTTACATTAAGTAGGGTTTCGTTAAGTAACTAATATTAATGTTTTCTTATGTTTTCGCGATTGTTACACATTTAAATAAAATTATTTTAATACGGTTTTTATCGCGTTTATTACATTATTTATACACCTACGAGGTGTATAAATAATGTAATAAACGCGATAAAAACCGTATTAAAATAATTTTATTTAAACTAATATTAAGTATGTGTATTTATGAATAACAGGGCACTTTCGTTTCTGGCGCTTCGTCGGCCGCTGCCGCGGCATGCTCGTGTTCCAGTTCCTTTCTTACATCATATTCCTTACCTTTAGAGAAGATTTTTCGCAGAACCATAAGTCACAAAGGAAAATTAAAATTCTGATTTGTACCCATCATTATATCAATGTGAGAAAAGAGAACTGTTACACTAATGAAACGTTATTCATCTAATAATTGTTTGACCAAGTAAAAGATTTGACAAATAATAAATACCCCAAACGTTTTGTCATTATAATAATCCGCTTTTATATTAGATCACTTTTTTATTAATTTAACTTTTTACACTTTATCCTAATTACAAATAATAATAATCCGCTTAACAATAATCCTACCAAATGAAACGTTGTCATACAAAAATTTGATAATCGTTTGTTGTCAAAGTGAAAAATAGGTGAAACGTTGGTCGGCAAGTGATAATCAGCGAAACAATTTTCTGCGAGAAGGTAGAATACCAGCATCATCATCATCATCATTTC
The DNA here is from genome assembly GCA_963082605.1 of Rhodophaea formosa. Lineage (NCBI taxonomy): Eukaryota > Metazoa > Arthropoda > Insecta > Lepidoptera > Pyralidae > Rhodophaea > Rhodophaea formosa. The sequence goes on along the minus strand of OY720203.1, from coordinate 15,581,942 downwards.
AGCCGCAAGAAGTCCACTGCTGGACATAGGCCTCCCCCAAGGATTTCCAATATGACCGGTTGGAAGCGGCCTGCATCCAGCGTCTTCCTGCGACCTTTATTAGGTCGTCCGACCACCTGGTCGGTGGGTGTCCAACGCTGCGCTTGCCGGTACGTGGTCGCCATTCAAGAACCTTTCTGCCCTATCGGCCATCGGTTCTTCGCGCTATGTGCCCCGCCCACTGCCACTTCAAAGAGCTAATCCACTGGACTATGTCGGTGACCTTGGTTCTTCTATGGATCTCCTCGTTTCTGATTCGATCTCGCAGAGAAACACCGAGCATAGCCCTCTCCATAGCTCTTTGAGCGACCTTGAGCTTTCTTATGAGGCCCATAGTAAGGGACCACGTTTCGGACCCGGAAGTCATCACTGGTAACACACATTGGTCGAAGACTTTCGACTTTAGGCACTGAGGTATTTTGGACGAGAAGACGTTGCGGAGCTTCCCGAACGCTGCCCAGCCGAGTCGGATTCGACGAAAGACCTCGTCCTTGAAACTGGAGCTGCCGACCTGGATCAATTGACCCAAGTAAATGTACTGCTCTACAGGTTCAAGGCTGAAGTTTCCAACAATCACTGGTGAAGGCGCAACATGGATGTTCGACATTATTTTCGTCTTGTCCATGTTCATTTTAAGGCCCACTTGTTGGGAAACTTCATTGAGGTCATTGAGCATGTCACTTAGATCCTCCAGCGACTCCGCCATGACGACTATGTCATCAGCAAATCGAAGGTGAGTGATATACTCGCCGTTGATGTTGATGCCAAGTCCATCCCATTCCAGGAGCTTGAAGGCGTCCTCCATTGCAGCGGTGAACAGTTTTGGAGATATGACATCTCCCTGTCTCACACCTCTTTGCAGTAGAATAGCCCTCGTACTCTGCTCCTGTACTCGGACTGACATTGTGGCGTTGCTGTACAAGCACATCAACACTTCGATATACCGATGGTCGATACGGCATCGCTGGAGAGACCGAAGCACAGCCCATGTTTCGATCGAATCGAAGGCTTTCTCATAGTCCACAAACGCTAAGCATAGTGGCCGGTTATACTCTTTGGTCTTCTGTATAACCTGCCGCAGCGTATGGATGTGGTCTATGGTACTGTAGCCTTTTCGGAAACCGGCTTGTTCGGGAGGTTGGAAGGCATCAAGCCTGTTCGTGAGACGATTCGTGATCAGCATACCCATTAATAATTTAATTTAATTTCCCTTTCCCACACATACCCATCATTGTCAGGATATGATGTGTCCCCAAAGAGATAAGACGTGAAAAGATGTAATGTATGAATGTATTTACGCCTTTGACAATCAAACCGAAAAGGTAAAGGACTTGTAGCTCAAACGGGGTGCAGTCTACGAACGCATTTTGTTTTCGTAGACTGCGCTACGTTTGTGCTACGAATGTGCTACGCTCGCACGAATTCCCATGCTCGTAGCAGTCTCGTAGCCGCCTTTATAGCAAGTCATATAAAAGTTTAGATTTTTAGTATGTGAAATCCAAGTTAGGAATCCAAGCATGATGAAGGTTACAATATACAAAATTACTAGCTGTCTCCCACGACTTCGTCCGCGAAGTTCGCGAAATTTATTCGTTCGTTCATTCATTAAAGGGGGTTTAACTTAACTACAATGCACTCAAAAATCAATATAATATTTTAACGTGTATTTGTCGTCCACAGGTATCTGTCGTCAGCGACAACCAATGAAACTCATCCCCGACCTGCAAACAACCTGCCCTTATTCGTAGACGTGCACTCCTGAATAGTACAAAAACATGTGATTTTTCTATTGTTTATAAACTTAAATTTATCTAGAACTTTTTTTTTTATTTTAAACTTAGCTAGCTAAGGTTTTGAATTATCGCATGGCTGTTTTTGACAAAATAGTTACAACCATAGATTTAAAAAAAATATATTTATACTTCTATGGTTACAACGCTTTTTTTAAGAGGGTCCTGAACGCCTACGTCACCAAATAAACGAAAAAAGGGAATTGTGGCAATATTTGACAATTTTGGTGTGAAATTAAGCATTGAATCAATCAATTCCATGGAAACCTGCCACAATTCCCTTTTTTCTGTTTGTTTGAAGACATGCGCGTCAAGGGCCCTCTTAATGAGTATCTGTTCTAAGGTATTTGTATCCGACGGTTTCCGATACTGTATGTGACAAACCTTCATTACCTAGGTTCTAAGGCATGAACTGAATCTCCAAATTGGGAGGTGTATAAAAAATTTTGTTAAAGTATTTTCGTATTAGAAAAAATAAATATTAATTGATTTAAAATAATTGTAGCAGTGTTATATGTTTTACATTAAAAGTTAATAAATTAAAAGGTAATGAATATCAACGTATTTTGCAAAAAAAACTTAATATATTATGTTGGAACTATTCTTTGGGTTAGTTTATTTTGGCGCCTGATTTCAGCGAGGATTGTTTTCATTTTCATGCTTTAAGTATTTTTTTTCCAGTCCTTCTTGAAGCATCTTAGAAAAAGAGGTTCCCTTCTTTGTTTAAAACACTTCGCACCACCAAATCAAATATTTCCCTTTGTTCCGCTGTGAATTTGACCTGCTGTCATACTGCTCAACCTATAAAGTGCACATCTCCAAAGGGCCTTCGGGTGAGACGGACCTCGGCTTTGGGTGTTGTCTGTATGTGCAAGGCTTGGAGAGATAGCAAACTCAAATGTTTTGCCGTATGGGCTACAAGCTACGTTGCCAAAAGGGCATATCCTGGTTGCGAGTGACCCGGGACCGCTGGGCGTTCACCAATAATATGAGCTAATCGTACTCTACGCACTCTATCCCAGTGGAGAGTGTGACTCTGTAAAATTGTCGATATAAAATTTGACATGATTCTGTATTCTTTTTTCACTCAGTCTTCGATTTTTATACCTCAACAAAAAATACTAATCTGGCTAAACCACTTTTGCTACAGTGTCATTTTTATATTTCCTGTAGTTTACCTGGACCATTATGGTTCTGCGTCAGGTATTCTAAATCTTCAATTTAAATATCTCAACAAAAATGCTCGTCATGTTGAATAACTTTTTCTAAGGCGTCATTTATATATTTCTTATAGTTCAGTTGGACCATTCTGATGCTGCATGCTGCATCAGGTATTTCATTTTTCGAAATCATTTCTACCCTATATCTTGTCCAGGCTTAATAGCTATATAGCAAAAAAGTTTCATTCAAATCCGTCCAATATTTCCGGATATAAACGTGATCATACATACAGACAGACAGAGTACAGACAAGAAATTCAAATTTTTTTTTTATCTTTCTATTATTATTTTTAAGAGTCCCTCTATCCATTTCAGTCAAAAATACTAAATGTACAGACAAAATATTTTTACTTTTTTATAATATGTATAGATATCCCAATCCTAACTTTAATAGTATAAATGGGAAAGTGACTTTTATATTTGTTTCTTTGTTACCTCCTCTCCCTTTATCTTCTGAGCCAATCTTCTGACTGCTCTGGCTAATGATTGGGTCTGGCAGTACATAGAAGGTCATACTAATGCACTAAAAAGACCTGATGATGATGATGAAATATATAGGTATCAGAATAATATTTGATTCTGGCAATGGACTACGTGGTTTCTAATGTTATCATTTATCAATCACGAATAAAAATATAAAAAGTTGCGTTAACATTAGATTTTTTATACTGACGTTACATTGACACTCCGGGAAAGAATACGAATCTATGACGCCTCACCTTCGATCACAAATATATGTGATCGATGCAACTCACTTAACGTTTCGGTTGGCGATGACCGCTTCCCAATACGACAACCTTCCAACACGGCAAATTCCCGATACGACCACTTCCCGACATGAACAAAACGACACTAATCGCTAATGCCGTTTAGGCTTCAATGCAACAGACATACTTTTATACATACCATCTCAACCAAATTTCGTACATACGACCGGATAAGGCATATTGATGTTTATAATCAGATTTCAATTTTAAAAACAATACCTATACAAAATTACAGCGAGTTGAAGTTTCGTACCTACATATAATATACAAGCAGCCCTCCCCGCCTGCAATCGGGCATTTTAAACTCTTTCTTGAACAACCTATCTGTTATAATAACCGCATCAAAATCAGTTACGTAGTTTTAAAAATCTAAGCATACGTATTGTCAGCCTCAACGGTACATAAGGCCAGACAGCGGAAAGACTTAGTTTTTATGATTTTATAGTATCGTAATCGTAATAGCCCGCTCCGTGTCAGAAGTACTACCGAAAAGTACAACTGGTAGGTAGTACAAAAGATACACCCGTAACCACAGAACACAGCCCGTAACATCTCCGATTAAAAATGACCCAGTACCTAGGTAGGTAATACATACTACAGGAATTAGAACTACGAAGACTTCTTAGACTAGGGTAAAGCTGGTGGGTGAACGGGTCGCGGCTCCATCGAAGACAGTTGCGCTTGCGATTCAAATTCCGCTAAGATGCCTAGGTGGTGTCGGCTTTTGATAAACCGGGAAAAGTTGGTCAGTGAGTATAGTAAAAGTTCTTCAAACAAAAATTTCTTCGTTCGCTCTTTCACGTACGATTTAGTGGAATGTAAGTAAAAAGACAACATTAACGAAGAATTAACGAAAAATACACTTGTATATTTTATTTCACTTTACCAAATAAATCATAATATAGTTTTTAATGATAATTACAATACGTTTTAGACCTACAACCGAGTTGGAAAATAGTCCTAAAAATAAACCTTTATAAAAATTAATATTCTTCGCCGCCTTCGCCCTCGCCTTCGCCGGAATCCATGCCGACTTCCTCGTAATCCTTTTCGAGAGCAGCTAAGTCCTCGCGAGCCTCTGAGAATTCTCCTTCTTCCATACCCTCACCTACGTACCAGTGTACAAAGGCTCGTTTGGCATACATCAAGTCAAACTTGTGGTTCAAGCGAGACCAGGCCTCTGCGATGGCAGTGGTGTTGGACAACATGCACACGGCGCGCTGCACTTTAGCCAAATCTCCGCCAGGCACTACGGTCGGCGGCTGATAGTTGATCCCCACTTTGAATCCAGTAGGGCACCAGTCAACGAACTGAATCGTACGCTTAGTTTTAATAGTGCCGATTGCAGCATTAACATCCTTGGGCACGACGTCTCCACGATACAACATGCAGCAAGCCATATACTTTCCGTGGCGAGGGTCACACTTCACCATTTGGTTGGCGGGCTCGAAGCACGCGTTGGTGATCTCGGCGACGGACAGCTGCTCGTGGTAGGCTTTCTCGGCAGAGATCACCGGGGCGTAAGTTACTAGTGGAAAATGGATGCGAGGGTAAGGCACCAGATTGGTTTGGAACTCTGTTAGATCTACATTCAATGCGCCGTCAAATCTTAGGGAAGCAGTAATAGAAGAGACTATTTGTCCGATCAATCTATTCAAATTTGTATACGTAGGTCTTTCAATATCTAGATTTCTTCTACATATGTCGTAAATTGCCTCATTATCCACCATAAATGCAGCATCAGAATGTTCCAGCGTCGTGTGAGTGGTGAGAATAGAGTTGTAGGGTTCCACCACTGCAGTGGATATCTGAGGTGCTGGATAAATAGCAAATTCTAGTTTTGATTTCTTTCCATAGTCCACGGAGAGTCGTTCCATGAGAAGTGACGCAAAGCCCGATCCGGTGCCTCCGCCGAAGGAGTGGAAGATCAGGAATCCCTGCAGCCCCGTGCATTGGTCAGCCAGCTTGCGCACTCTGTCCAACACCAAATCTACTATTTCCTTTCCAATGGTGTAGTGGCCTCTGGCGTAGTTGTTAGCAGCATCTTCCTTGCCAGTGATGAGCTGTTCAGGATGGAACAGTTGTCGATATGTTCCTGTGCGCACTTCATCAACAACCGTAGGCTCTAAATCAATGAAAACGGCTCTGGGAACATGCTTGCCGGCGCCGGTTTCGCTGAAGAAGGTATTGAAGGAGTCGTCGCCGCCTCCGACGGTCTTGTCCGAGGGCATCTGCCCATCGGGCTGGATACCATGTTCCAGGCAGTACAACTCCCAGCACGCGTTGCCGATTTGCACACCAGCCTGGCCGCCATGAATGGATATGCACTCACGCATTTCTTATATCAAATTATGCACTTAAAAATAATAGCCACCAGTTGCCTTCCGCTCCTTCTAGATCGACGTCGAACTTGGCACTAACTAAACAAAAACCTGTCACTGATATTCCAAGTGCTTTAATTTTTAAATATTTTTGAGAATTTCTTCATAAAAGAATAAACGTATGTAATGAGTTTTAACTAGCAAAATAATAAATAATAGTGCAAGTATCTTTTATGAGGGAAAGGTACAAACGATACAATATTATTAAAATTTTCAACTTATAAGGGAAGCTCAAATAGAAAGATTAATTTTATAATTTTTCAGTGTGGCTACGCCGCCGCGGCACGGCTACAGAGCTCTACAGCGCCCCGGTCGGAGCAATTTGAAAGTTCTTGTAAGGTTCCACGCAAACCGGTTAGATGTCGCTATTTGTATGTACATCAACACTGGTTTCAAAATAAGTAGATCGCTAGCAAACGTTCTCAGTTTTAGTGATAGAACAACTGAGACGATTACTGTCACAGAACTATATCAAGATAGAAGAAAAATGCTCGTCGATTTGTATCGACACCGAGCGTGTAACATTTTGCGTAGGTATTTTGACGTCACGAGTTAAATTTAGTGATGGGAAATATAAGCCGCGCAATAACGATTTCAAGCCATCGATTAAAAAACGAAATACCGATAATACCTTAGAATATCGCCCTCGTCCCGCCCCGCCCGCGATACCAACAAAATATGGAAGCGGGAGGTTGTGTACGCGCTGCGCAGCGAAGTCTAAGATATCGATCTACATATTTGTAGTGAAAAGAATTAAGTACACTTTACTTTATTCGTGTTACCCAAAAAATTTCTTCGAATCTAATTAATTACGATATCGACGACCTCTGAGGCGCAGTGGTACCTAAAGCACATTTGAACCGCCCCGCCCGGGTTCGATTCCCCGTCAAGTTAATAAGGAAAACATAAAATTTTGTTAACATTGAATTGATGTTAATCTATATAAGTAGGTAAGTTTGGAATCAGCTATCAATAACTTTTTTTCATTAGTACTACATATATAGGTCATATCTATTTCTAACAGTTTATGTAGTAGTAGATTTTCCCCTTTATACCTATTTATTTTTACCTGATTGTCACTCAATTATTTACGCAAATTATTCCAGGTTAATTTATTAATCGATTAAAAATATCGATAAGCAAACTTTATTTCACCGACAGACCAACTGATAATTACTTAATCTAATCGGTAACCTATCACAAACAAGATTTTTTCTCTTCGAATTGTAGATGGCCGAAAACGGTACGACGTAGTTTTAAATTCCAAATGGCTTCCTTACCATATTTTCTACTTCTATAAACTTAATAAACATATTTTTCATCTTTTAGAACAATCTTTTTCAACAACCTCCGTGGTCCAGTGGTTAAGGTGTTTGCCTTGTTGACTCGGGGATCGTGGTTCGATTCCTACGGGAAGCATACTTTGTTAAGTTGTTTCCAGTTTGGTTAGGTAGGATATTGCAGGCATGAATCACCTGATTGTCTGATAAGAGATGATTCCGGTGCTTCGGAAGGCACGATAAGCCGTTGATCCCGGCTGCCATCTGGTAGTCGTTAAAGGAACCATGTCAGAGGCCGAGAGGCGGTTCCGAAGAACTCTGACACCAGGATGTGCATGGTCGACTGACCGTGTCACCTACACGGAATAATGATGATCTTTTAGAAAAACTGTCGACCGGAAATCAAAACATTTAATTTTATTTTGATATATGTTTTGGTAAGAATAATTTCCTTTTCTAGAAATATTAAAGATAGAAGTAACTTTCTCCATATTATTATTCACACCGATTTTCAATAGCTACTTACAGTCGACAAATCGAGATTAGTAGTAAAAGAAATATTATTGGAGTGTAGCAAAGGCTACACAAATTTTGGGACATATAGCAATAGTAGTATAGTATATTAACGTAGGGTTGCAATACAAAGCATATAGCTTCCAAAAAATAACTATTAAAAATCAGAATTTCAACAATATAGCAATTGGGTTTTCGGTCAAATGGAACTATAGAAAATAAAAAAAATACGAAACGTTTTCGGTGTTTTAAAATTCGTACATAACCTACTCTTGTTTGTGATAGGTAACCATCAAAACATCTGTTTATCTGTCGGCAGACTAACTGATAATTACCTAAACTAATTATCAGATTAGCTGAAGGAAGATATCTAAACTAATTCAGCTGAAATTCCAATCACCTAATGCCAGGAGTATCATCTTATGAGGGAACTAGGTTATTTAGGTAAAGGAGTGGAGTGGAATGGGGTAAAGCAGAGTTCAAGACTTTGCATAGTTAATTAAAGAGGGAAAGCGAGTGGAGTGTGCGACAATTAAGAAACAAAATAAATAATAAGAATAAGTTAAAACCATTTTTAAAAACAAGCTTTTATTAGAAGACCATAAAAAGAAAAAAATTGACCTAGATTTATGTATTTTTACCTTTACGTATTTGTACCTTTTCATCATTTGACATTATCACTACATCAATAGTCGGATAAGCTGTGCTAATTATTCGTCGTTTCTTTGATGGGGCAGTATAAGCGTCTTCGTGGAAATGTTTAGAACAAATCCGGCTGTTTTTTTAGGAAACCATTTTTTACGGCCTGTTGCTTCAATCCACTTATTTTAGTCATTCAGATATGAGGAAAACTGAAAAAAGTTAAATTATATAACCTATAAAATCAGTGTTTAGTAATATTTGCTTTTTACTACGGAAAGCTAAATTAATAAAAAAGTAATCATTCAAATTATCAGTTAATCTGCTTTGAAAATCGATATAGTTATATAATCGAGTAAGAAAATTGCAGTGCACATCACTATTCTTGTTTTTGACAGACAAACTGATAAAATGACCATGGACGCTAATCAACTATTTGAATAGCTTACTTTTACATTGCTGGTTTTCAATGGATCTCAAGTCGGGCTCATAAATTAAACGCGCAATGGAAAACTAGCATTCGATATATAATCGCTCTTTTTTATTTTGGTAAAAGTAATACGGAGCAACAAAATAAACGTTTTTTAAATATTTACGGATATTTTAAAATAAATAGTACTAACCAATGAAAGGAAATACCTTGATCTCCAGCTCCACCTTTATTGGTGTTGTTTGCAGAGTTAATTACCGAACTACGAGTCATTTTGTTTCTAGAACTTGACGACGCACGCGGACTGCGGTCGCTCGCCGACTGAGCTTCGCGCCGAACATTTGAGCCATTGAGGCTTAATTTTTCCACGCGAGGTACATACACTTCTTCCTTCTACCTTGATATAGTTCTGTGATTACTGTTCTGTGGCTGGAGGTACACTATTCTTTAGATTATATAAACACCTAGTAAATATTCTGATATCTATGATATAAACCGATTACAGCCGAGGTATAGTGTTTTAAATGAAATTTATCGAAGGTTTAATGAATCGTGAGACAGAAAGTAATTAAAAAAAAAAACCTATTATCCCATAGTATCATCAAAAGATTCGGGAGGTTTGGGTTATAGGTGATACCAATGAAATATACATAAATTCCGTAATAAAGGCCGTATGGTTCCCGGCAGAATAGAATAGGACCACTCCAAGTCTTCCCGTGGATGTAGTTAGAAGGAACGCATACATACCGTTACAAAAAAATATAAATGATACTACATTATTAGTCTACATTTTTCCGAAACACAAGGTAAAACTATCTCGGGAATCAGAGGCTTTTATATACAACTAAACAACACATTTGCAAAACTTAAGTCAATAAAGCATGAAAAGCAACATTTTACCCATATAATGCCGGGTATCTAAATCGCAAGTATTTTGTAGAAGTACCTTAATTAGATACGTAGCAAGTTATCTGTGAAACTAGCAAAGCAGGGGGGCGCTAGTTTATTAATAAACTGAAGATTGGATCTCCGCTTTGAGTAAGCACCTAATCAACGCTGGGGGAGATTAATAAACATGTCCTGGTTTCCATGCTCGTCTGGGCGTAAATAAAATTTTTAGGATATGAGTTTCACATTCTACTCAGATCTAGCTGATCGAAAATCTGCGAGGAACCAGGTCAACAGAGAATTCGGCTTGCAGCACTTAGGTATACAACATTGATCAAATTATTATTTTACACAGTGTCAGTCTTCACAAGGTGTGTGGTAAATGGATATCAACCTTAAAAGGAGAGGTAGCTAAGCCATATTATATTTATGGATTAGCGGAAGTAGCATTTTGTAAATCCTACGTGCATAGGTACTCAATATTCCAATCTAATTGTAAATATAATGGAAAACATAAATAGTTTTTTCGTGCTATGGAAAGACCTACCAAAACTAGGGATATCAGTTGAAAAATCTTAATAATTTGTTCTAAAAACAGACACTATACAGTCAGAAAATTTAGCTTTGATAAAAATTTCATCCGTTTTTGGTTAAGATTCCACAGACACACAATTATATCCTTTTGATCCTTCTTAACGGTTAAGGGTAAAAAGGATGCATTTGGCAACATGTTTACGGTCCGGAAAGAAACACTGGCGGAACCGCGAATCGCTGTTGTATGATTCTGCTTCGGTTTCGTTCCGCTTAGGTTGTGAGACGCACCAAACAAAATCACACTGGACAGCGTTTCGCGGTTCCGCCAATGTTTCGTTCCGGACCGCTTCCGTTCCTCATTCGCGGCTGTGTGCTACAGGCGTTAGTACCTAGCTGCATTCCGTAAGGTATTATATGTCTACTATATCTATATAGAAGGTGGCATGCCGGTCACGAGCGGCTCAGAATGCAGCTAGTCTACTCTCGCTGCAATAACGCAATACTGAAATAGACGCGCTTTCACTGCAATCTTGACTCGATGATGTATTTCGTTTTCAGCTGAACCATGGTATACTCGTCTAGCAGAAAAGAATAGTATATTGTTCAATCAGTGATTAAAGGACGGATCTAAAGCCATTGCAAGTGGCCATCGCCATTAATGAACCACGAACAAGTGAAGGATTCTAATGACTGCTCGTGATTCAGTTGTCAAAATCCTAAGCGACTCGAGAGATTAATGACTTAAGTATACGATACCTCTATATACTAGGTACTAACACAAAAAGTGGCAACTTAGTATAAGGCAACACCTACACAATGGCGTTTAGCAGTCTTTATACCGCACCTTTTTAAATAAAATAGTAAATATAGGTATAAGTACTTGAGCGAGAAAGTACAGAGTCTAAACAGGAGACAGAATAAGTGATTAGCAAACACTAACATCCACACCAGGAAGCATCCTAGGTCCAACGTTCTTTCTTATCTTACATAATGGCTAAGCACACGGAGCTAACAAACGCGTACACTGATAGCGTGAAAAATGGCATATTGTCTGTTTTCAAAAACAGTGTTGTGAACAGCGCTCCTGAAAACTAAATCATTTCTTCTTCTGTTAAGTACAGCATTGTCCAGGGACACCACTCCACTCTTCCTCTCAATACTGCTACAACTGGCATCTTATATTGAAATTATAGTTCTTTACTTAAATAGCGTGTAACTTAACCCTCGACATTCCGTTAAATAATTTTACCTATTGGACCAGACCAACATCTTTTTCGTACCCAAACTCATTGCCCGGATGGCTGACCACTTTTGCATGAAAAAGTTGAAATTTTTTTTAGTTTCCAGTATTGATCTCGTAGGAGAAGTTGTTCATATTGACGGGTCAGTCACCCACCACGTTGGGGATGTCGAAGATAAAATTGAATCATCATGATCAGTCCATGATATTGATCTACTTTCACCACGGGTAATAATAATGAAAAATATTTGTCTTCCCTTAGAAATTCGATCAGCTGATAGCTCATTTTGTTTAGGAGGTCGAATTACAATAGTTTTTTCGTGTATCGGTTACTGACCCCTCGGGAAAGTTGTTCAATATCATGGACTGAACACGTATGTATGTCCCTTAAATACGAGTATTATTTCAACATTTTTTACGCCATTTATATATAGATATATTACTTACGTGCTTACCTATTTAAGTCAATCACCTACAGACTTGGTATGAAGAGGTGAAAAAACATATTGGCCCTACCTAAATAATTATGTAAGCTAGGAATGTGATACAAATTATTTACCTTTAACATTTGAGGTTTTTACCTTCGATATAGGAAGTCTTTGACTTGCACCATGACTTTGATTGACTCGACATTTATACTTTCGGAAGTGAGTTTTGCTTTACTCCTTACTAAACCTCAGTCGCAAAAACCGTATTCAACTTAATTCAGTATTTGTTAGATGACGAAAGAGGTACAAGTACATTAAAGGTGGCAGAAACACATTTACTTGCTAGCTTTATTTACTAGTTACTTATATGGTTTGATTGGCATTGAATTACATCATATTTTCATAATTGCCTAATTAATTACGCAATATGAAAATATAAGTATATTACTTATGTAGATATCAAACATTTTCATATTGCGTAATTAGAAAGAGGCCTTACGATAAACGCCACAGAGTAATTAGACTGTAACGTATATCATAAGGTCTCTTTGTGCCACCAGTGATATTTGGATTTGATTCTTGGTTTATTAATTGCTTTCGTAATACCTTTAAAACTAGGGGCTCTGTGAGCTAAAGACGTCGAATCTGTTTCTGGAAAACACAAAAAATAATAATTGTTCACCTCGCAGCGTATATAGTTTCTTAATATTAAATCTATGGCAATCATGTAAAAAGCTTTTCTATTCTACAGTTTAATATATATATACTATATTTATACTTGTATTACAAGTTACTTAGTACGTATTTTAAAATTTATTGATCAAATCAAAACAATAGTTTTCGCTTATGTGGTCGTGCACAGCTGTACACATAACACGCATCCTTGACATAATTTTATAATTTTCCGAGGTTTAATCTGCCGTCATTGCGAAGTAGGTAGATTTATTTGTAATAAGCACTGAAGGATGGCGTACTAAAAGTGATGACGAAGTAGGTATAGGTACTTACAAAGTTTTCTACAGGGCAGCGAATAGAATCAACAATTTGTAGTCAGGTACGTCAGTAAGAGTTTCTAAAACACTGTATACCTACGCTTTATAGTGTTTATAGCGAAAGTATGGTTTAAACCTAATTGTTCGTAATTAGACCTCAAAATCTTAGATCGCCTGTAAAGTAACTTAAAATACCCATGGGAGCATATAAAGAAACTCGCCTCCGGCTCGTTTCATAAACCAACATTTGCATTTTAAGGACCCTTATTCCTTAACAGTTCACACCCTTACCTCTCTGTAGGTTTTTTAAAATCCAGTTAAAATTTTATATAAGTCAGGTGTTTGGCTGAAAACTTCTAGGAACAACGCAAAATTCAGGAAGTACCGTTTCGTTGGGTGACATTATCGCAGGTATTTTCCTAGTAGAAGGACTCTTACTTTAACTTACTTTATTACTTCAAAAATAGTGCCTACCTAGGTAGGTAGGCACTATTTTTGCTTGAACCATTTTTGTATTTTAACCAATCTACCTGCGACCACGAACACTGAAAAGTGTTCGAAACGTTAGGTGTATAAATAATGTAATAAACGCGATAAAAACCGTATTAAAACAATTTTATTTAAATGTAATATAACATAAGAAAACATCACTTTAGTACTGTTATGATATTCTTTAGTTTCAATGAAGACGGTTTTTCGTCTATCGCCTCGTCGTCTCAGCTGCAAGATGTCCACTGCTGGAACTTGGGCCTTTCCCAAGGACATACGATAAAGGTTTTGCCGCACTCACCACGCTTGGCAGACGGGTTGGAGAGCGCAGTTTGTTTGGCTTGTCTTGGTTCTGACGCTGCTACCCATCGTTGGACCAGTTTTTGGGCTGGGGAACAGGACAAAGGTATTTGGGATGGATTAGGGTGAGAAAGGAGCAGCTCGGGAGGCCGGGAGCACGTACCCTATGCCAACCGGCAACCACCGGACAGGCAGTTGAGGATAACACCACAGACCATTTTTTCGTCTGTAAGATTAACAATTTCAAATTACCATCTTTGAAGCTTGTTTATTTTCCAATAAACTTGTAAATGTTCACTCGCAGTTACAGCTTGCTGTATTTCTTCTATATTTTAAACAGAATACTTAGTGAAAAATTTCCATCACAGAATGAAGTCGACTGAGGGTCGTCATTAAAATTGATTGGGCTGTGCTCTGAAAAATTGTTTAAGTTGATGCCTTCGGCCACTTTCCATCTTCGAACCCTCGTGACTATGACAGGGAGTTCATCCTCACTTTATAGAGCCTAAATTTTTGCACACACAATAATTTTGAAAGGCACTTCCTTTCACGTACGCTTTAATGGCAGAACATGGGGGTCTTTCAAAAATGGCCGTGAAAAGATTTCTTCAGGTAGCAACGCGCGAGTGGTGTAGGCATAGTCTCAGGTGACTGCTTTCCATCAGGGGGTCGTATGCCTATTTTACTACTTAGTAGAACAAAACAAAAATACAGAAGTAGATTTTCGTCAAAACTACTTAATTCGTGTATAAATATAGTGCGTGTAATAATGTGTATAAATATAACGGATAAACATAATAAAACGATGTCGAAGAAAAATAAAACACGACTTAGATGTAGAAGGCTCTCCATAGATATCAAAATATTTGTGAGGCTCTCAAACTCACCATGTTCAAAAACATGGATAAATTTTGGCTTCATATTATTAGAAGATCGAAGATTAACCCTCCTCAATATTGCTGAGATTACGAGCACTAGTAACGACAGAATAAAATAAATATTAATTACTCAAATATCTCAGATGGTGCCGAGATTGCTTACAGCAGTAAAAAAAGAGTGTGTTTGATAATTTGGTGTGACTCTCTAGTGCTTTTAGAGGTAATGAATTATAAGTTAATTAATTAAATATAGGGACAATTCACACAGATTGAGCTAGCCCCACAGTAAGTTATGAACTTGTACGTATCATGTTTTACTAAATATACTTACTTTATACTACATTTTATAAAATATGATCCCGAGAACGTATAGACATCTTGTAATACCGGATGAAATCTTGGTTCAGCATTACTGAATAAAAAAGCAGCCGAAACAATGAAAGAGATGAAATGGAAAAGATAGATGTCACCCACAGAGATGTAAATATTCTGATATCTATGATGTCACCGAATTTAAAGAAGGTAAGGAAGTGTTGTAGACAAATAGTGTAAGGTCTCTGTTTTTTTTTTATATTTACCTATAAAATATTAATTTTTGTATAAACTGTGAACTTTTAACACGTCTGAAACAAATTAATGGAAATAAAAAATGTGAATATCAGGACACGCGCTACGAAATTTTGTTTCTTGGCGCGTGCCCTGTTTATTCACTAGGCAAGCATTTTCCCGCAACTTTGCTTACGTTCACGTAACATAAAACAAACATATTATGAAGCCTCTTTCTCATGGGGGTAGCTCAAGGACCTCCATTTGCTACGATTACAAACCTCTATCGTTTCATATACATCTATCACTCTATCATTTCCATACCCATCATCAAACCGCTCTTGAGTCTTCACCCATTGGGGGAAGAATATTTGAAAATCTTATTACAAGTGTATTTTACCTGAGACCATAAGGAGATTAATTTCCAAGTACATTTGTAAAATTTCAGTCCGCAGTTGTAGTTTTTTGGCTGTGCGTAGGTATATACGTCAATCACCAATCTGATTTAATCAATAATAAATATATATATATACATATATAGAAGACTACGTAGAACAAACGTTGTTTATGATGTCTATCTACTCCTTGTGTTTTACTAGTAACCATGTGTACAATAAATGCTTGTATGGGATAATAAATAAATTATGTATATTAAAAATCTAATCTAGTTATTATTCAACATAATAGTAGGAAAATTATAACTTAAAAAACTAAATTAATTTTTCGTTTGCAGATGCGCGGCTAAGTATTTATTTTTCTAAATGTCGAATAGATTTAACTACGTCTGTAGGTGGGAGTGTCCCGAAAAGTGATAAAATTTTAAGTGAAGGCAGTCTTACATGGTGAAATAATTCGGTATTTGCCTAATGTTAAGATTATATAAAATTTGTTTCTAATGATACTAATTTCTA
The DNA here is from genome assembly GCA_963082605.1 of Rhodophaea formosa. NCBI lineage: Eukaryota > Metazoa > Arthropoda > Insecta > Lepidoptera > Pyralidae > Rhodophaea > Rhodophaea formosa. The sequence continues at coordinate 15,565,677 of OY720203.1, read as the reverse complement.
TCTAAAAACACTATAAAGATCACTTTTAATTTGATATGGATTCGTTAAGTGTTCTTAAAGCTTCTTTAAAGTTGGGTGAATAGGACAATTTTTTAAAGTATGAAAATCTTAAATTACAATTATACTGTATTGTAGTCCGCTAAATTTAAAGCAACTTTTATTATGAAACCATTACCACAAACGTAATATTTCGTATAGCTATAGTTTTCACGTCTAAAAACTAACGTCTAAAAATATGTGTCTTTAAAACTTCTATATCTGAAAAAGTTTTTGTTTAGAAATGAATTTCTGTCACTATCGTGTTTATTTTTGGCAGGTCTTTACATAGCGACACGAAAATTTTTTTAGTCAAGTAGCCAATTATGACAAACCCTACATTAAAATGTTAACAAAATAAATTTCACAAAAGTGCATCAAAACTGAGGTCACGGAAAAATCTATACCGCAGCATAACCATCCTAAAATTCCGAGCGTAAAGCTATTGCTGCTGAGTTAGTAGGTTAATATGCCAGCGTCTGGCAGGCTGCGGTCACAGTGCACGGTGCAGCGCGGTAGAGCGGAGCGGGCGCGGGCGCGGGTGACCGCAAGGCGCGCAGACCGCACGACCGCCGCGCGCGCCCGTAGAGGCTCGCTCAATTTTCATTATGACGTCGATTCCGAACGTCATCGTATAAATAAAGGGTGGTGTATATTTGTGTGGGGTCGGTTTCGGGCGAAGCGCGCCGCAGCGCACGCCCTGTCGTATCGATCGTGCGCGAGCTGCTGCGCCGGGCTTGCTGCCGCCCGCCGGGCCGACCGACTCCCGACGTAGTCATGCGCGAGTCGCCTTCGCCATAGCATCGACCGAACAAATCAGAGTGGTATTAAACGCGCGAGTGCGGCCGCCGCGCTCGCAACCCCTACTACAGATATACGTACGTATACGCCCTAGGTCAGACACCGCCGGGTCTCGCTAGTTCGTGCCTCCATGTGTTGGATTGCGTTCGTAAAATCGATCGGGGAAGGTGGCCGCGCGGCAATGCTCTGCAGCTAATCGTGAGGAGAAGGTTGATGAGGATCCACCCTCCACCGCGCGCCGCACCACATCATAGAGGCCAGACCCAGGTAGGTGGCCTCCTCAGCCGGGCCCGGGCTCGTCGCACATGTGTGCACGGTAATGCAGTACTCGCTGATTCAGTGACACAGATTCGTTTATGTAAGTGCGTCCGTCGATATCGCTGAAGTCGGTGGTAGCAGACAGAGAGGTGCAGTGTTAGAGTGAGACGGACGATGGTCAACTCAAAAAAAACAGTTGTTAATAAAACGTACGTGTCATCAGAGTTAACTACACTCTTTTTGTTATCATGCGAAAAGGTTTTGTGGGGCGGTCCGCCTGAATTTGAATAGATTATGTATGGCAAGTGTGCGCCCGTGTCCCACTGCAGAAATGTTTCAATTATTAATCTGTTGGTCGTCATTTGGCGACGTAAGCGTTGGCACGGTGTGTTTGGAGATTGGCTTGCAGAATATGTAATCAGGCGAGCGCCCCGCGGGCCGGGCTGGCGTTACTTAACTCTTGCTGGGCGAATGCGGCTTGTCGCGAATGGTGACCCTGGGTGCCACGGCCTGAGGCCTTGGCTGCACTGGGCTGCGGGACTGTGCAATTTATCAAATCACGCTACCACTTCGAATACCCTGAACTTTTATCACCCCAATTTCATTTTGTTACTTTATTGCCATGCGAATTCTTATGTTGAGACATTAAATAACGATATTTTCCTTTCACGACCCATTTGCATATCAATTTCTTGCGCATACTTATTTTTCGTTGCTTCACTATGTTACCTTTGTTAAAATAGATGATATTTAATTGATTTAATTCAACTGTCTAGGTAAATATAAGTTAACGAAAGGATAACATACGTTTTATTTTTGTTTCTCCTGCTTGTATAAGTATACCTAGATAGATAAAATCAATCAAACATTGATTTCATCAATCCATGGTTAGTTATTTTGTTTTTATACTTTTATTATATGCTTTGTAAAGCAAAGAAGCACTGCGATTTACGTATGTCGTTTTGAGTCCTGGAAAATTGTACCTAAGGTTTGACATGTTTATTTGCGCATGCGCATTTCGGTTTTCTCAAATCATGTTAATAACTAAGTTGTTATTAATGATAGGTCTTAAATTTCGGCGACATAGCACCCGCATTATCTCAGACTGACAGTAGGCCGGCGTTCCAATGATAGTGACCGCAAAAGCTTAAATTTTAAATGAAAGTTATATTTTGGCGGTTATTCTGAAACTTCATTAAATTGATGTATTTATGAAAAGTTTATATCATATAAGTACATCTGTATGGTTCAGTTCAGATTAAATCCATTGAATTAAAGACTAATTGTCAACAATTTCTATATCGGCGACTATATAGGAACTCGGAACTACGGATAGATGAATCTTGAAAACGCTAATAGTTTTTTTGGTTAACCAATTACTTACAAAACAGCAACTCAAAGAAAAATATGACATTCAAAAACAATTTTAGTTTAAAAAAACATTGGCTTTTGACTAAATTATTTACGGCTTTCATGAATTTCACGGTTTATCGGTCTTGAAATTCGGTAATAAACATAAGCCAACCGTTGTAGAGCTTACACCTAACTTTGATAACTATGATCAAATCACCAATACTTTTGTACAAAAGCGTTCAGAAAACCGAATTTGCGCATGCGCATTTGCACTGTTACTTCCAAAACACTTGTAATCTTTGAAGGAAAAGGTTTTCTCAAGACACTAAACAAAATTGCGTGGTTTTATGTAAGATTCCTATTTTTTCGTAATCGCTCCTTTTTTTTCAATCGCTATTATCGTCATCTAATTTGCATTAATATGTGGTTATTGGTGTTTTTAAAGTAACTATGTAGAAACTACAAACTTTACTATTTTCTAGGACGAAAAATCGAATGCGTTTAACCTAAGTGCAACTTTGCCGAAACAGGAAGTTACTTAGCCACATTCGCCCTACATCTTTAGTTTTACCTTGCTAACCTGATAAGATACTTAAATCAATAGGCTTCAACATTTTATATCATATCACATCTATAAATTATGTACGGTACGTGTATACTTAAATACATGAAAAGTAAAAAGTTTAGGTGACTTATGTGCCTAAAAGTCGTACAGCCACGGTTAATCACAATGCAATCTTTAGTCAATTCAAATAATTCGTTTTTTGATTATTCGTAATAAACAAAACAAATACTGATAATAATCAAGTGTAAAGACACTAGTAGGCCACAAATGTAAAAGGTGCGTATAAACACGTATTCATAAAAAATTGTCTAGTGATAATTTAAAATATTTTTGACAAAAAACAAAAACCGACTTCAACCCTATCAATACCCCTTGTTTTAATAAGAATAAATCGAAATAACCATACATAATCTGAACGGCGTTCGTGTATATATTTTTTTATTTTTTTTTAAATGCGCTCGACACATTTCGATAAAAAATTTATGGGGCCATTTGTAAACTACTACCTATCAAACAAAAAAAGAATTTCTTAAATCGGTTCAGGGGTCTTCGAGAAATCGGGGAACATACATAAAAAAAAGATTATGACGAATTGAGAACCCCTCATTTTTTAAGTGGGTTTAAAAACTCTATTAATGAAAAGAGTTAGTTATGGTACCTAATTAGTACGGTTCCTTGTCCGAATGAAAAAATAATTTTATGGTTCCATTCGGAAAAAAGCATCAAACCTGGCATTGGCAATGAGCTTTCTTTTATGTGCTTCAATGACAATATGGAAACACGTGGAGAAATGATGTTTTCCCATCCATTGTTGGGCGAGCGTTGTGCAAACTGGATGTCTCTATCACCGGCGTGTTCCCGTTTACATGCTCACCTGATGAATTGATGACTGCTGATCAATGCTCTGGAACCAAAGTTTAGTTAACGTATTATTACTTGTAGTATTTTTGGTATTACACTATTGTTATTGCCGTTATCAAAAATCAAGAGAATAGATGATTAATACTTCGCAACGCAAGCGAAGCACTCGGCAATTCCGAGTACTTAAGAGGCTTTCATAAGCGAAACTAGAACCACACTTCATTTAATTCCTTTACTCCTTAATCAGATCAAGTTTTAAAAATATGTACATAGCTAGTATACTTTTATTACTATTAAAGGATTTTTGGTATTACTTTATTGGTATTTATATTAGGTACTACCGTATTACAAATTACGAGATCAGAACAAATTCTCTAAAATTATCTTATGCAAAATAATGAAAAGTACCTAATACCACAAATACTACAAGTAATTTACTAGTAAAAAACAGTAGTGATCTGATTTTGGAGTTAATGAAAAAAATGATGGGTGGTTCTAGGTGGTTCTAGGTGGTTCTACTTGAGTTGCGAAGAAAAATCTGGAAACTACTTATTTCTGAAATTGTAATACCTTTTCTTCTTTTTATAACCTTGGTTACTACATATACTAATTCTTATGGCGATAACATGATAAATAATTAAAAAAATTGTAAAACAATAATTAATAAATATATAGGGACGAAGACAAATGTTACAAATTGATTAGCCCCACAGTAAGTTATGCGTGAATAGCGAATAACACCCTTATTAGACCCCTTTTTAGGGATTTATTTTCTGGAAACCTTTATCTTAGTTAATTTAAGTATTTACCTTAAGATGATAAATACGAGGACATAGCGATGAGTTGAAAATGAATGAAATGTCATATTAACTCCTATTTAACCCCTTTAGAGGTTCGAAACCTTCATTCAAATTAATTTAAGTGTTAAACCAAGATAATAAATATCGAATTATCTAATTATCAACCCTTATTTATCCCCTTTAAAGTTAGTAACTAATGTAACTATATGTGATCGAAGCCTTTAAAGGATAAACGTTCGGAAACCTTCATTCAAGTAAATTTTAGTATTTAATCCGGATCTTCTTAGCGTTTCAATGGCAAAAACATTAAATTGTCGCGGCCCAGAAATTAGCCACCCAACCGGATGACGAACAAAAAAATTTGAAAATATCCCTAATAAGTAATAACTATCAACCCTTTTCCATCACGTAGTCAGTAAAAAAATTATACCTACCTGTACAAATTGTATAGCAAATGAGTTTTCCGTGTTCCATAACTTCACAAGGAAACAATTTACAAACTGTAAAGCATTTTAATCCAAAGGAGTCGAATGCTACCGCGGCTGATGTAATTTTAATGACCATAATACTGGGGCCAAACCATGAGCAAGGGTACTATTTTTGAACGTATGACCACTTGTCTTCGAATGATTTTTGTACGATAAAACCGCTCGTTAGTTTTTCTGTTTAATTCATCAATCGTACCATCGTACCCCAAATCAGAGTAACGTACCACTCTTTACCAAGTAAGTAAGTTTAACCACAACAAAGTAATTCTAACTCATTCTAAAAAAAAACGTAGCTACGAAGTAACATAAAATAAGTAAGTACCTTAGTATGCTTGTAGCAAAATTAAATGCCTAAAATGATTTAATTTGTCAATTTTCTTATGCGTGGGAGGATACACTTTAAACTAAATTAATAAGTTAAATAGAATTAAAAGCTATAAGTATATTTATTTATTTTGACAATCATCACCTTTGTTTGAAACCATATATGATTGTATGTGTCCATCGCGTTGAGATGAGTCAGAAGAGAGATTTTTTTCTTATTCGACATACCTTTAAAGGGGTGACTCAGCCTGACATTATGAACAACTTATCCTTTGGGCAGGGACGATGATAGGTCAAAATTACATTTTCATATAGGTAATAGTGTTCATTCACCCGGGAAATAAATATGCGAATCAAAAAAAAATTCAAGTTCCCAGCATTGATCCCATAGGAAAAGTTGTTCATATTCACGGTCTGAGTCACCCCTTTGAGGTGCTTAGACCAGCCAACGAGTGCTAACCCTCATTTTATTTCTTTTACTCTACTAAATAAGATCAAATTGAAAAATCTACGTAATTACTGTTGTAGTAAATAACTTGTAGTATTTTTGGTATTACTTTTCATTATTTTGCATTTAGTATATTAAGAGAACTACTCATTACCTCCAAAAGCGGCCACTTTTTTAATCTCTCAATCTGAAATGATGATATTGATGAAAAGTTATACTAAAAACACTGCAAGTCACCACGCCATCAAAAGATTGTAATTCTTTCAGAGTTTGAAACATGACTCAGTTTTAGGTCTAGGACCGTAGATAGATATTAGTAATGTTTTAAAACATTATATTTCTTTAAAGGTTATTTTATTGCATTCGCTAGTTATAAACATAGATTTTTTTAAAATTGCCTCAAGGAAAGTGTTTTCTTAATTCTACGGTGGTCACAAATTGGTTTTGGCGTACCTAATTTGTGTCATTAAGGCCACAGAGTAGATTAATACAAGGAATAAACTTTATACGACTACAAGTTTACATTGGAATCCCCTTCCTCCCATTTGACTGTTTTAGTTCAGTGACTACTCGTTGCACTCCATTAACTTGCGAATATATTTTATTTTAGTAAAACAGTGGCTCATAAAAACACGTAAAAGTAACTGAGAAAATAGCTGCATATAACATAAGAGAGCAACAAGCGAACTCAACTCAGAGGTGAGTTAAAAACATAGTGTGCGTCAGTTTCACCTCAACTAGTATACACAAAGAAAACGAGTCAAAATTCATACCTCATCATGAATTGAATTGTTAAAGAGTAATAAAATATCTATTAAGCAGGATAATAGTCAAGTTACAAAGGATCTAAGCACCATTGTGGTCTATTGCACTTAATACCATTGTGAGTTAACTGTAAAAAGATCGCGACGTCTACAACTGACAGAGACATAGAAGGGTGTTGAGATGTTTTTTACGTCTGTATTAGCTATAGCTAGGCTTGGTATTCATTCGTGCCTTCATGGTATAAAATCCTTACAAGTTCAGATATAAAAGATAACCTTTCCATCCCTTCTCCACTGCAAACAAAAATGGATAACTCACTAGTGTGCAGTTTTCCTCACGATGTTTATCGTCTCTAAAGTTAGGTAGTAAGTAGTTGATGAATATGAACGCACAAGTTTAGCTAAATTGTGCGTACATGTTCATCAACTACTATTGGGTGTATATTAAATAAAAACTTTTTAACAAAAAACAAGACGCCTGGAATTAACTGAAAGGTCAAAAATCAATCAACCTCTGATTTTCTACCCTTAGGGCAGGATTTTTCTTTCCAATTTATATGTGACCAATTTCAGGGCATTTACCTTTCCAATAAAAAAAGAATTATGAAAATCGTACTAACTTGTTAAAAGCTACTCGTGGTCTTCTTCTTATTTAAGAGTTTTGTAGCTCTTGTCGATGAAGTATGTGCCAAACTTATCTATCCTCTGCTATTGACTTTAGTTCTTGATACAACATGATACCACAACTTCTTCTTTAGTTTCTTTAACTTTTCCTTTAGTCTCCCTGGAACTTTATTTCCTTTTACCTTATTCTCTATATGTTTTTAAAGACGGCATAATGTAGTATCAATGGATCAATCATTCACTAATTCAGTATCTCGTGGTTATACATAAAAAAAATACGCGTTTACTTGAGAGCGTCACCGATTAGAAATTGAATACCTTTCTTCCGACTTGAAAATGGAAGAGGTTATCAATTCGGCTGTTTTTTTATAGGTACACATCTGACTATACATTGATATTATGACACGTGCTAAATCTAGTACCTGTTACCATTCGCTCTTTCAACAGCTATTTTATTCTATTAATATTAGCCTCTGCACACAATATCTTCTGTACACGGTTATGATTTCTGTCACTATTCCCTATGTAATAATTCGTCGAGTATATGACGAGTGCGTAAATTAAACCATTGAGATCGATACCAGGATAAGTGATGATTTATTAGAAATGCTACTCGTAACTTATATACTAAGGAAATATACATAGGTATCGCATTGGTAGGGGAGATCGCTGATTTAGGAATACGTGTATATTCTTACGTGATGTACGTGTCTTGCTAAATTAACAATATTTAAACACTTCCTACAGGTACATCACGTTCGTATTCCTAAGGTCGCAATAGTACTCCCCCTTTTGTAAAAAATAAAAACAATAAACAATAAAATTAACAAAAAATTCTAAAACTGTAACAACAATAAATTAACAAAAATGTAAAAACTGTAACGAAAATGTAAAAACTTGTAGCAAACGCAAATATTAATATTATCATATATCCATCAATTGCATAGTGCACGTGCTGAAAAACGCTGTGTAGGCAAATGTTTCTGCGCGGCAAATTATGCGTTTATGCATTGACATTGACCCTGTGTTTCGGTTTTTTTCCTTATACATAGTTGGTAGATATTGCAAACTTCTTATATCTCTAAATATACATCCTGTCAATATGGTCTTGATGCGCAGTCTGAGCTTCTCATATAGATACGTTTTCACTTGCCAGTTGCTTCAATCCCAGTGAGTCGGGAGATAATTTCTGCTCGTAGTCTTTCGTGAGACTGTAGAGAGCGATGTCGACTAGCGCCGATGGAAGTCCTGCCGAAATGCTCCGCTGAAGAGTGGCCACTCTATAAAAATTCTAATCGTGAGCTCGGCGGCTGTGTCGGACGCTATAATTGTCGAAAATAAACATTTTGGGTGCTCAGGACCAGGAGCTCGGTGCGTCGGCTGCTGTGGCCCTGGAGTATGACCCGTTTGCTGGCTTGCTCTTGAGACTGCTTGCTGTGAACCATTTGTTGCATCTTGAGAGACGTAATTTTCAGTTAAAGTAGTGCTTCTGTGATCGCCATTTTACGTAAATGTTTTCTTGCCAATATGTTGATCGCTGTTCCATCTTAAAGTTGTTCGCTCCTTTGCTTGCAGGCTTTAAAGTTATCAATTTATTGTCCTTGTTTACCATGAAATCTATACCACTGTGTAAGTCGGTAGCAATTAGGCATTAAGACTTAATGATACTTAGCACGAAATGCGGTGCAAGAATCTTCGTTGCCAAACAAATTCTTCTTCAAATAATAGGCAAATATTTATATTATTTCTCATTACGCCTTTTCGAACAACATACGGCCATCTGCGGCCTTGCGATCTTGACATCGTTCAATTATTTGTTGCAGTTGCACTTTTGTTCGTTGTTGATTCCATGTGAAGTGATGCGATTTGTGACGTCAAATACGTCATCATATAGATATCAGCTGTTCACGTTGCGTAATTGTTTCTATTGTATTTAATAATTTCGTTGATCCTCTGTTACATCATTTTCTTTATAATTCTGCCGCTCGCGATGACTTTTTCTTCTGTGCATGCGCTCTCTTATTTTTCTTGAAGTTGACGGCTAGAGCTTGCGGTTGCGCTGATATTCCGCGGATTTAATGTCTTTGCCTCGGGGTTGTCCATTGTGGTTGCCTGGTAGTTCCTGTGCCTCCTGTTTTATGACCGTTCAGCTATGGTGCAGGATTCGATCAATGAATCGTGTGAGCCGGTGTTGATTCCTTTTTTCAGCGTTGTTGGAGTCATTTTTGATGGCCCTTGTTGTCCTTAAGGGTTCTGGTTACTGCCGGAGTGCCTCTTGCATTTTCGAACCGGTGAGACCCGCTTGTGGGAAGCCGGTGAAAATGTGCACGTTGATTTATTCGTTCTTCAAGCTTGAGTCGTCAGGGTCTTTCATGTTGAGGCGCGTATCCATCGCGTCGGACTATATCACGTCGGTTAGATCACGTCGGTTAGATCACGTCGGGGTCACCAATTATTGCGAGTGCGTAAATTAAACCATTGAGATCGATACCAGGATAAGTGATGATTTATTAGAAATGCTACTCGTAACTTATATACTAAGGAAATATACATAGGTATCGCATTGGTAGGGGAGATCGCTGATTTAGGAATACGTGTATATTCTTACGTGATGTACGTGTCTTGCTAAATTAACAATATTTAAACACTTCCTACAGGTACATCACGTTCGTATTCCTAAGGTCGCAATAGAGTATTCCGTTAGAAGGTAACTCTGACATTGGTTGTGAATGAAAGGCTGAATAATATATGCGACACGATAGCCGGCAGCATAGTAACCTTAATAGCTGTATTGCCTGAGCTCGATTGACTTTGGATCAAACACAGTACTTATTCCTTATAATAACGTATACAATATTTATCCCATACGATGACTTTAACTGTAGATATAGGTACATTAAGTTTAATCCTAATCCTAACTTCCTAACTAATATTATAAATGCGAAAGTGAGTTTGTTTGTTTGTTACGCTTTCACGCCGTATCTACTGAACCGAGTATCATGAAATTTTGCATACACAAAGGTTAGGGTACCGAGAACGACATAGGCTATATATTACGCGGGCGAAGCCGCAGCTAACAGCTAGTTTTGTTATAAAACATAAACAGAATTTAAAGAAAAAAAAATTATAACCTACGAAAATAATGAAACAAAAAGAAAAGTAATATTAAACTAAAAGACTTAAAAATAAAAAAATAATTATAATTTAAAACTAAAGATCAAAATCAAGGAAATGTTCACTAGTTTATCTGTTAAATCTATATATAATTCTTCTGTACGATCCTTTGTCCTTCTGCTCTTAAACAGCTGGACCGATTTGGATAAAATTTTGGGTAGGGTAAAACCACCTTGTATCGGCCACGTCCTGGTATCGGCCTTTCGGAATAAAACTTGTAGGTGATCAAATTTCATTTGAGAGTTTTGTAGCGACGAATCTTGTGACTTGCGCAAATCTGTCTAAATTCGCGCCATTTGTAGTCAAAATTGACAAGCGCGAGGTTACGGGGATAAGTGTTTTCAAAGTATCTAGTGTTATGTGGTTGGAAGAGGGTCCAGGCGCCAGGCTATCAATAAAATGAGACTTGCAATCGTGAATTACTTCCTTCTCAGATACACGGGATACATACAGACATTACAGGCGAAAAGCGGGAGTGTACCACAGACAATAGATAGGTAGTTATTAGTGGCGTTTGGTTACACGTATCATCTCCCTTTTTTAATCGAAAAGTATTAATCATAGAAGGCCAAGAACCACAAATCGCATGACCGGCTTTAGGGTTGATTATTTCATGTAAAGCCTGATATCGGCCGTAACAAATACTGATGGCCGATACAAGGCGAGTCGAAATCTTGAAATCGGCCACCAAAAATAAAGTCATAAACACAAGGTAAGATAAACCCTAACATAATGATATAAGGCTAAAATTATTTTTTAATACGAAAAAGATTATTTTGACTACGGCCGGTTTATAAGACATCAGCCAATGTAAAAATAAAATTACCGTGTTTGTAGTAAGGATGCAAACAACTCTACAAGCCATGTGTTCGTGTTTTTTTACCCCAATGCCTCTGATAAGTGATAACTGAGAACAATTTCAAAGTGATAACTTTGTGTTTGGCCACTAGGAATCGAATCCACCATCTTTGACTATAATATTAAATTTTTAATAACTTAATGATGAATTTTAATTAACTTTAGAGTCTCTTTGATACTATTATATCTTTTTAGGGTTCCGTAGTAAACAAGGAACCCTTATAGTTTCACCATGTCTGTCTGCCTGTCTGTCTGTCCGTCCGCGGTTTTACTCAGAGACTATACATACTAGAAAGCTGTAATTTGGTATAGCGTATTTTAATCATGGCAAAAAAGTGGTAGAAAAAATCTTAAATTTTTTTTAGGATAGCTTCCACACAAGTAGAGTGGGGTAGTATTTTTTTTTCTCTACTTACCCATCCTGTGGGGTATCGTTAAATGGGTCTTCAAAAAATATTGTGAGGTTGGGAACACCACTTTTCGATTTAGGGATCCGTTTCTGAAATATTTGGTTTTAAAGTGCAAATTTTTGTTAGACGTAAGTGTCCCCCCCCCCTCTATCTGCTAAACGGTTATATATGGATACGTGAAAAAAATTACAGCAGTAGTATATATACTGAAGTTGAAAGGAAAACTATCAAAGCTGTGTACGAAGTGCAAACTAAAAAGTTATAGGCAACCAACTTATAAAATGTACTGGAAAATGTAAAATTTCATACAATTTTCATTGTTAGATGTTTTTGGTCGTTAAACTGTGAGGTGCGAGTGTGAACAGTGTGAACCCAAAGTTGTCATTCGCAACTACGGAACCCTACACTGCGCATGGCCCGACACGCACTTGGCCGGTTTTTATTTAGTATTAATTTCGACGTTTATTTGTAATAATATTAGCCTAGGCCGATACTAGGCAAATAAGTGGACGAATTTTGGGCGCAAGTGGCCGATCTTAGAAAATTTGGTGTGTACAAATAAAAATATCAATATAAAAAAATATTAATGAAATTTCAAATATTTTATGACATTATTAGAAAGTCAAATAATAACAGTTTATTAAAAAATAACCCTTAGAACGCCAGGCCAATAAATGTGAGAATAAGAAGCAAATGAATGTGAAATTTTGTTGACATGGCCGATATAAGGTGGTTTTACCTTATATATTGCTTTAGATTTCTGAAAGACTTCAAAATACTAATAAATAATAATAAATTCCTTAATAATTTAAAAGCACAACCGGACCCAGGTGGTGGAACGCCATTCCACCTCCTGGGTCCGATATATTCCTGATTGATTTTATTTGCTGAAAAATATCAAAATTAAAAAAATATTTTTTTTTATTCAAACATAACATTTTCATATAAAGTAATACTTAAAACTGTACATACATAATGCTCGCTACTGTAAAAGTTGAGGTACTGTAAAGTTAAGAGCCTAGCTCCTGACTTAGCACGCCCTTGAGTACTTGCCACTCACGAATTCTCATTATAGCGTTCTGCGTGAATGTTACTTTGGCAAACCCAACGTCTAAGTCACAATGTTCCAAAATCGAATCGATTAATGGTCAATAAATATTTTCCTTATTTCGTAAACTTTTTGAAAATAAAAACGAGTTGCTATTAAAGTAAAGTAATAAATACTATTAAAGTAAAGCAAGCAATCAGTGGCGCACCTGAAATGTGCTATCTAGGAATATATTTTTTTAAAGCGATGACGAATACTTATTTCTCGCACTGTAAAAATATCAGATCTTCCTATCATTCAAGGCATATGGCTTTAAAAAAATGCGTCTTTCTGAAAAGATTTCATCTGATAACTTAAATCTAATAACTAACGTTTTTACAGTGCAAGCAATATGTACTTGTCATCTTGGCGTTACTTTACGTGAAAATGTTTTGATTTCTTTTTGTAAGTTATATAGGTACTTTTACTTAAGCTACATTCTAAATACCAATGTTTATTGAAATTAATTTGAAAATTGACACATGTTCAATAAAAATCTTCAAGGGATGGGCTGCATAATGTAAGTAGGGTAGACCGAGGCGAATCGGATCACAGGGCGAATCGGATCAAAATAAGAAATCTGTTGTTAATTCAAATATCGCATTCACATAGAACAAACTCAATCGGCGTTTGCGTCTCTCCTTTCACCCCGCACCTCCCGACATAGGCAGTATTTCGATCGCACTTCTGAAACAGTGGCAATGACTCTGTCGTTTGTGTGTGTCGCAATTTTGGCCCTCATGTAAGGTACATGTACGATTTTTTTGTGTTTATATTACGGATTTGTGTTAAAACTCAACTAATTTATTTTATATTGTTAAGCAAGGTGTCTATATTAGAGAACCAATTCGCTTTTAAGTATGATCTCAGAGGTTAACGTCTAAAATATTTATTTCAAAAATCTTGATTTCGGGTCTAATCGGATCATATCGTCAGGGGCGAATTGAATCACATTTTTAAACACATTTATTATATGTTTGAGGTAATTGATTTATACTTATTTTATTGTAGATGATTCGCTGTAAATTCGCTGATTAAAGAGGCTGTAAATAAAGTCCAGAACAAAGAGAACCTTACTTTGGGCTGCTGAGATTTTTGCAGTACCTTTCACGAGTTAACACAGAAGAGTTACTTTATCCAGGCGTATATGAATTGTCGAGGTGGACAGTCAGCTTTAGATGGGTACGCAGAAAAGTTAGCTGACCGGCTATTGCACTTGGCAAGTCACCCAATTTCGGAATTACACCAAAAATTATTAAGGGTTCATCAGCAAAACAGAGAGAGTGTTAAATGCCCCAAGTCCAATCTACAAGTTCCCAAAAAGTGCAGCCACAAGACCAATTCTCAAGTGCAGAACAAATGCAATCAAAATAAAGGTACAAGTCCAGCCACAAACACAAAACCACTCGATAATATAGTACACCGCAAGTTCGCAACGATCTGACGAAGCCCAGCTTCCCTGTACCTGTGCAGGAACAATCAAAGAAATTCTTCCATCTCATCATCTATATATATGTTAATTATGTGCCGATAATTAAAATAGGTCTCATTATTCATTTGTTACTGATTATAAAGCTATAGTGTTAAGAAACTTAAATTTTTTTCACATGTTGTGTACCGATCCGATTCACCCCGCAAATTCGAGCGATTCGAATATTTCTCTATTTTTAGTTTTTAATAGCTAATTAGGAGAATATATGTATGATTTAAGTTTTCAAATGTTTATTTTATAGCTGATTAATACTTCTTAAGTTTTAATCAATAAAAAATACATTATATAACACTTTAGTATGATTTATTCCAACTCAAAGAAAAAGTGATCCGATTCGCCTCGGTCTACCCTACATAGGTATACATCTGTGTGCCAATCTAAGCTTTCACACCAAGAAGTTTTGATGACCATTAATCATTGAATAAACGAGTGAGTGACGAAATCTTAATAATGAAGATAAAAATAATTTCAAAAATCTATTTGAAACTTGGCATATTTACTATGTTAAAACCTTGAGGTAATATAAAGTTACTTAGTAAAGTGTATTACAAAAATGCGTAGATTTTAGGATAGTGTTATGATCTACTTCGCTCGCTGTGATTTATTTTGCATCAAAAGCTCTCTGGAAATGACATCAATTGATCCAATCTATATTTTATTTTGACAAAATATGCAAACTACAGTCGGCAGTGTAACTTTCTGCTTATGAAGACCATGATTACGATCATCTATTTCTTATCTGCGAAAGTGCTCAGAAGAGAATAAATACTTAAATTCATGTTAATTATTTCCGTTACGATTATTTGTTTGGATTTAGTTTTAGTTTGTATACGACTGTGTAAAAAAATAAGAATTATCATATGAGTTTCGACCTTTTAATGCCCAAACAGTGTGTATGATAGCGTTCGAAATACATCATCCCATTGACACTAAATGCAGGGCTATCAAATGAGAAGGTTGTTCTTCTGTTTTGATTGAACTACCACACCCGCTAAAAATGGAAAATTAAAATTATTTTTAACATAAAACAACAACCGATTTCATCCTTATACGTAAGAATACAAAATGGAACAGAAAAGTAGGAAATAATATTTTAATTACTAGAAATCAAGCGCAATAAACAAAAATATTGATACTGTCATACCTATTAACAATTTATAATCAGTTTTTATTTGGAGTCGGTGTCACCCAACGTAAAAATAACATTCCAATAAAAAGATAAAAGATTAAACTATCTTTGCTATATTGGTGGGCACTCCAAATAAAAACTGATATTAAATTGTATATAGGTATGCAATATTTTTACAGGATTCGATTTCTAGTAATTAAATTATTATGTCATACTTTTTAACTCCAGTTGTTATACTTCGTATAGGGCTGGAGTCGGTTGTTGTTTTTTGTTAAAAATAATTTTTCACTGTCAAAACTTGTTGAAAAAGAAATATGGGATTCGCTTTTCAATGTGGCTCTCGATGTGCACTCAGCTGATTGCGCCATCACGGGAAGTGTCACAGGGACGAGCTACTCACTCATACCGCTGCTGAAAAGTAGCTATTCAAAAGCAAGACAAAGAAGTAGCTTCGTATTTATTGTTGAATTTTTGCTTTATTACAACCATTTCTTTAAAAGAATCAAACGATTATTCAGAAAATAGGTCTTTGCAGGCACTTGTTCACGTCAAATCACACTTTAAATAATCTTATTAAATAATATCTATTTCAATTAATTGTAGTTTAAAGCTACAGACTACTAGCGTTATGGAACCGACCACTGCAATATATGTTTATACACAGTACGTACTTACAAAGATATTCACATTATCTTCAGTAAAATCGCGTCGCATAATTATGCCAATGTAAGCCTTATCGGCTGTTACAGTTATTAACACTAACGAACCGGTATTTTTGATACAGACACAAACACACACATGGTCCGTTTGGACTTCACCGCATCATATTCATATGGGCCTAACATCTAATTCATACGTTTTTTCTGGCAGTTGCACATAGGTGGCACTACTGGTAGCGTTACTTCTTTGTATCAATGATACTATGAGAAAATAAAAGCATTATTCACGAAAAATATTTAAAATTGAAACAAAATGTTTGAGATAATATTTTATACATTAATTCGTAGTTTTAGTAAATTTAGGCTAACGCGGATAATGCCATTTAGTGACGAGTAGTAAAGAATTGTGTAGCGAATCCTCCTAATTATGCGGCCTTCCTGTAACATGCCTTCATTTGGGTCAATATTTTTTTATGAGATTGACAGTCTATAGTATGCAGTATATATCTTTAGTATGCAGTAATTGACCGCATTGGACTTAAAATAATACAATTTTTAAACATACACAGGGTTTGTTCTACTTGTTTTGATATACATTTAAACATACCTCCACCCGAAAAACATTACCCTGGGTATGACAGTCAGGTATTAAAAAGGATTTTCAAGCTCTTTATTTATCTGCAAGGATGACCATATTTATTTTCAATAAGTAGAATCTAACAAATAATCAAAATCCGTAGAACAAACGTTGTTGTTTATGATGTAAGCTGTTTTTTTTATTATAAATTAACTTGCGTGCGAGGTTGCTGGTATTTTACAAGTGGCCCTGTATGGGTAACTATGTTTCAAAATTTCAAATATTCTCTGCGCATAAATTTTCCATAATGTCAACAGTAACCGCAACGCTTGTTAAAGTTAATGCACTGTTTGCGAATGTGGCGGCATCGATTGGCCACTGCGCGCCGCGGCCGGAGTCTGCGGTCGCCTCGCACGTTGGAAAGTATTCCGAATTAACTGCATAGCCGAATAAGTTAGTTAACTAACCGCACATATTTATGAAACAATTCGATGTTTGCCCAGGTCACCGTGGAATTTTAATGTCATTTCAATAACTCTCAAATTATCTCGATGAGCAACTGAAACAAAATAACGACATGTTACACGTTCGGAAGTTAAGTTATTTAATTTAATATATTATAAGTGCGCATTAAATATACGCATTTTATAAAAGATGAAATGCAGGTTACGATCAACGTAGTTGTGAGTTTGTAACTGTAGGATCCAGTCCTACTTAAATATTAAAAAAAGAACCTTTAAAAATCTACCACTGACCTTACCCAATTCAATTAACCTACTAGAATTTACTCGTTTATATACCAAACTACTAAATATATAATTAGAAGTAAGAATCTTGTTGAAAATAAAAAATAAAAGCTTCACGTCGAAATGTTAAAAGAATAGAACCTGCTGTGCACGACCTACAAACAATTAACTACTAAGAATAATTTATTTGGCATTTCAGCATTTGGCTTATGTCGACATTGACACATTGAACTTAAATTTTAATGTACTTAATCGAGCTGACGTGGAAACCGATCAAGGACTTGTTGAAATTGTAATGTAATGGTCCACTCTAGGTCAAGCCTAGGTGAATATTTTATTAGTCTCAAGTAAGCAAAGTATACCTACTCGTATATTGTAACGAACACTCCAATGTTAGTGAAAATTTATTTGTTGGCCGTATTACTTTCTTCTGATAGACCTACTGGTAGTGAAAAGCAGAAGCATACTTCAACGGGCAGAAAAAAATAGTGGTTGAAACGCAAAGTTTATATTAAAAATGTACACCATTATCCAAACCAAAATTGAGAAAACAACAACAAACGAATATTATACCTTCGAATAAACCGCAGCCAATCGCAAGTCAAAATCACGGACCTTAAACCCTAAAATACAAAAAATCTTACTGATATTTTACATCTCTGTAATGAAACTTTGAATGTGACAGAAAAAGGTCTTGATACTTGATAGTAGCAAAAAATATGAATTGTGTTTGTATGAATGTGAGAGTGTTCCTCTTTAATTTTTTTAAGGGTTTAGGTTAATACGGTTACGGTTAATACACTTTCAAGCTCTCTAACACATGACGAGAGAATATCGGCGTCTTAGTAATAGGGTTATTACCCTATTACTAAGACGCCGATATTCTCTTTACGCCCTATTCTCGCCGAACACTTCAAAATTTCTAGCATAGGTCCCATAGCTCCGAAGTACCACCATTGAAAATTTAACCGGTAATATGTTCTACTACAAATATTATTTCATCATCATCATCAAATATTTTTTAGTCTACTCTGCAGGAGCACGACCCTCTTTCTACTACCAGAGCCACATATTAGCCAGAGCAGTCAGAGGATTTGGCCTACACTCTCCACGCTGGTCAGGTGGGTGGGAAAGGTCTCTTTGATGTTTATATGCTTAGCTTGTGTTTCCATAGTTGCCTTCTGCGACATACAGGGGAAGACTTGGAGTAGTTATATTTTAGTCTGCCGGGAACCACACGGCATAAGTTAGAGGCAGGAAAGGAAGGCAATAAGAGTATATCAGACTAGCATTGTAAATGCAAAAAAAATACCTTTAAAATATGGTCAATTTGTTTTGACTTGCAAATAACTTATGCTATACATAATGTCGTTTTAAATTTGTTGGAAAAAGGATTTGGCAACAATAATAAGTGATAGTAACATACTTACAGCTTGAGGTGCCTTAAAGTCGATAAACCCTAACAATAAGGCACTTAAAACAGCCAAATAACGCCACCCCTGATTTTATTTCTTTTACTTCTAAATAAAATCAAAATGAAAAAAATGACAACAGTATTTCGACAGGAAATTACTTTTAGTGTTGTTGGTATTACTACTCTTTATTTTACATTTCGTCAATTAGGAAAACCTTCTGATTTCCACCAAAAGGCCAATGATGAGTAGTTCTCATAATTTGGAATGATTATATTGGTGAAAAGTTATACTAAAAGTAATTTGTACCAAAGTACAGCCGTAGATTTTTTCAATTTGATTTTATTTACGAGTACAAGAATAAAATGACGAGTGTGGCTAGTTTTGCTGCTGAAGCTAGCCTCTTTATGCTAAATGTCATTATTATCCTTACGTGCCCAAAAATAAATAAAATACGCACAATCGACTACGTATCATAATAAAAATAACATTTTATTTGTGACATCTAAAATAGTTGCCATGATCCCCACAAGTGGCCTTATCGACATCCACGTCACCTCATTACATATTAACCGAGTATGTCAATGGCAACGCCAATGTCGGGTTCCGCATACGTATATTATATTAGCCTAGTTCATCAAGTATACTTTTCGAGGTCGCAACAACAAAGAGTAGAAGCAGTAGCACACTATCATTTATTTGTAGATAGTGCCGAAGGTCTTAAGACGAAATGCCACCTCGGCACTTTGGAAATGGGCATTAAAAGTGGCAAAATAAATAGTTGGAAATAATATTATTTGGCAGAGTAGAATAGAACCCCTCCCGGTCATGTCGTGAATGTAGTAGGCAGCTACTTAGGTTACACAAGCTAAACAAAGCTTACGTACGTATCCACCCATCTGCCTAGCGTGGAGAGTGTAGGTCACTACAGTGGAGACTAAAAAGACCTCAGGATGATGATTTTAAGGAAGATATGGGTTCCAAACCGTGCGAAATTTCTTTCCCATGTCATCATCATCATGTTTTTTTTAGACTCCACTGCAGGAGCTAAACTCTCTCTGAGGCATATATTAGCCACAGCAGTCAGAGGGTTTGGCCTACACTCATCACGCTGGCCAGAGGGATTGGAGAGGTTTCTTTGATGTTTATAAGGTATGTTTAACTTGTATTTCCTAAGTCGCCTTTTACGACCTCCACGGGGAGACTTGGAGTAGTCCTATTCTACTCTGCCGGGAACCACAAATTGTGCTGCGCGGGCCAAATCTATCTAGGTATTTAAAACTAAATGTTTCCTTATAACAACAATTTAAATCGGTCGGTAGTCGGTACCGATAATACAACTACCCAAATAAAAAATGTAAATGTGAAAGCTACGAAAGTCTACAAAATGCTACGAAGTGCTACGATACTGCTACGTCAGCTCCACTTCTATTTTACACAAAAATGTAGGTAGATATGAGTAGTTTATAAGTATGTACTTATGTGATTCGACTCTTATATACATACTAGCAATGCTCCCGCGACTTCGCCCGCGTAAATTATAATTATATCCTATGTCAATGGCAGATAAATTAGCTTTCTATAGGTAAAGAATTTTGAAGTTTCGAAGCCTATTTAATTCAAACGAAAAAACAACTAACAAATTTTTCCTCTTTTTAATATTAGAAAAGGAGTATAGTATAACACAGGGTGAATTCAAAATCATTTACCCGTTTGAGCAAGTTGTTTGATTTTTTTTGAGTTTCCAGCATTGGTCCCGTAGGAAAAGTTGACCATATCGACGGGCTGAATCACCCCTTTAAGGGTCTAGAACGACAAAAATTTCGCCATGTTATACCGATCAATTTTCTAAAGAAGAGAGTTTGATACACAAAAATAATTACTATTTTTAACCGACTTCAAAAAAGGAGGAGGTTCTCAATTCGTCTGTAAGTTTTTTTGTATGTTTGTTACGCGATTACTCAGTCAGTTATGGATCGATTTTCGAATTTGTAATCAATTTTTATTTGGAGTCGGTGCCAGCCAAAGTAAAAATAAACTTAATGCTTTCTCGTGTAGCCCAAATATTTGTTTTCAAAGATTAAACTATCTTTGTTACGTTGGCTGGCACCGACTCCAATCCCTCCTTCTATAGGTATGAAAGTATCAATACTTTTGTTTACTGCGCTTAATTTCTAGTAATTTAATTATTATTTCCTAATTTTTAGTTCCAGTTTGTACATTTACGTCGGTTATATGTAATATATATCGTGGCTTATTCAATCAAAATGTTAAGAAATAAGGCTACACCCCTTTCATATAAGATTTCCTGCTATGTAACAAAGTTAATGGCCCGGCCACATGCGATGGCGAACAAAACGCGCGACGCACGAGCTGCAGGCTTATTTGCAAACCTTTGCCCGCTACGCTGTATGAGGTTTTGGTGGTCACTCAAACATTACTTTCATCATCATCATCATCAGCTCTCCAGTGCAGGAGCACGACCCTCTCTGTACTGCCAAAGCAATATATTAGCTAAAGCAGTCAGAGGATTTGGCCTACACTCTCCACGCTGGCCAGACGGGTTGGAGAGGTCTCTTTGATATTATAAGCTTTTTTTAGCTTGTGTTCCCTAAGTCGCCTTCTACGACATCCACGGGAAGACATGGAGTGGTCCTATTCTACTCTACCGGGAACCACACGGCCAACAATACTTTACGGCTTTTGTATGATTTTTTTTAGTGTACCTGTGTATTTGTATTTTGAAGTGACGTTGTACATAGTTGTCAAAAGTTAGAAGGAAGGCCTGCTGGACAACGGCACGTCTCCATGCCGTCCGCTGTCGGTGCGCGTCTTTTAAATAACTAAGTATTTTGTATTCGAAAAGCAATGAACTATATGACTTTTTCGACATGCCGTCGTCTTCGTTTACCATCATGGTGCTGTGTCGTCGGCCGGTATGATCCCATGTCGGTTAAAGGGAGACCGCCATGCCGTTTATGTGGGCGGGTTCTAATATTATTTTTACCAAGTCTTTTCTTCTAGAATAATTTTTAGAATAGCGCCTGTATAAACTTTTGTTGACTTGTTTCTTTTATAACAGAATTATGTAAATTTATATTTTTAGAATTAAAAATAGTAAAATGCTCGATCTTCCCACTCTGTCTAAAAATACCTGAGTTAAATTGAAATAGTTAATTGAGAAATCTTGTCTGCGACTAAACTGCGTCATTCTTCATAACAAACCTTGAACTTGCTTTACAAAGCGCATAGTACTTCGTAGTAAGTCTTTTATTAAAACTTGCAGTTGGTGTCTTACAAGACCTCGTGTAACTTCTAAGAATAGAATTGACTAAGTGGTATTTGCATCTAAATAGTAACCAAATGTTTTGATAATAATAGTATACAGCCAGTTAGATAAATCTAGTGTAACAGTTGTATGACATTATTGAGTTATTTCAGTTCTCTTTTTGTTTCTTACTCGTAAACAACATTTGTATAAGGTGTGTAGACTACATGTTTCTATTTAGACCGACGTCCCAATGAATGTACGATGTACCTATAAAAGACATCCTAGTTAACATAGCTATGCACACTTCATTAATCAAAAATAGATATCGCATTTCTTACATCGGGATACTCGGGATAGGAAGCGAAATAACTTATGGCAGTATAAAAAATACTAAATTGGTTTAAAGTATGTTGGGTCAGTTGTGTTAAAATTCTTAACTAGCACGATAGATATTATTGGTCGAGTAGTTTAGTTAGACTCATCTCTGTCACAGTCAGGGAGCATGGCTTGGACCATGCACTTCGTCATCTGGCTGCCATGTCTAAAATTTCTGTGTGTTCCATTAGCCCATTGCCCCAGTCCCACCCAGTGGGAAGAGTTTGTACCAAATTTTTTTTTTAATCATTTTCCAATATAAATTTAATACAGAGATAGTATACACATTCAGGACTAGACAAACTTAGCGTTCTTATGTTTAATTAAAGTGTTCTTAACAGTCTTGTTAGAGATTAAAAGCAGCTTTAGGTAGATAACAGTAAAATATTGTCTTCAGGACGATAATCTTGAAACAAACCTTAAACTTGCCTGAAAGTGCATACAGCATACTACGTAGTTACTCATAAGTAAGTTATAGTTACTTAACAACTCATAAACGGCATTCATCTCTTTAGTTCAAGACTCTGAGCCACTTTTACTATATGGAAATAATTTCGAAGGATTTCCGTTTTCTCCTTATATTATAATCTACTTATAGAACGCTCGCTAGAATTCATACTGGGGGAGAGAAAAGAGACTGTAAATAGACGATTCATGTGACTTTTAGTAAAGACTCTCATCGTTTCTTTGAACTAGTTCAGTGAAGATTTTTTTTAACTGTAAGTCATAGATTAAAGTTGTCAAGAGAACCATGCCACCGACTTTTAAGAAAATCTAAACTATATATTTCATTTTAAAAAACTTCGTAACTGGCCCAAGAGAGCATTGTCGAATTTTGAAATGAAAAAAAAGTACTCATATTATTACAAAAATGTAATGGGTAGGTTTAAAGGATAATGTCTCTCTTGAAAACATTTATTTCAAAATACAAAATGCAGTACTCAAACTAATTTCAAACACAAATGTCTTAGTTACTATCTAAAATTATCATAGCCTCTATAGTTTCCTTGTCGTTTGATATGATAAAAAACAACAATTTACTAAAGTTTACCGTTCATAGTGTGAAATAAGCATTTATGGCTTTTCCTCAAATATATTTTTTTCAAAATAACTAGATTCAACGCCCGTGTCATTTAGGGCATAGTTTTTTTTTCTCTAAAATTGGCGTCGTTGTTCCTTGGAGCACTTTTTCTATCCTTACTAATATTATAATTGCGAAAGTGAGTTTGTTTGTTACGCTTTCACGCCGTATCTATACTGAACCGATCATCATGAAATTTTGCATCCACATAGGTTAGGGTACCGAAGGACATAGGCTATATATTACGCGGGCGAAGCCGCGGATAACAGCTTGTCTCTTGTAGTTAAAAAATCTCCCCGCTGACCCAGTTAGATGAGACACCCTATATTTCTCAGGAAAACTCGTAACCTATCGCGTCTCGTTCAGCCGCCGTCCTCGGCAGGGTAACAAGCTGTTGGAATGTAATTATGGCTCAGTTAAAGCTCAGGTAGCGTTAGATTAACTCTCCCAGAGCTAAAAATAGGCAAGGGCGCGCTCATGTCAGGGCTTGCCGGGCATTGCCATTTAGAGCTCTAGGCTGAGGACCTACATAAAATAGTGATATTTATAACAGCACCTCTATTTAGAATTTAAGGGGCTTACATTAACCAACTAGAGGCGCCCCTCTTTTTATTTCTTTTACTTTTAAATCATATCAAATTGAATAATCTACTTCAGTTCTTCGGTAATAAATTACTTGTAATATTTTTGGTATACTATTTTATCAATATCATCATTTTAAATAAAGTAAGAGTCGTTTACTTAATTTACCAATGCAAATGATAATGTAATGAAAACTTTACAAATAGAAAGAAATTCGACAATATAAATCGTATAAGCCTTAGTTAATAACCTGAAGTATTTTTGGCATTATGTTTTCATAATAAGAGAATCAGTCATTAAGAGAATTAGTGATTACCGCCAAAAACGGCTGTTTTAGGCGGTAATCAATAGTTCTCTTTTAATCACTGATTCACATAATATAAAAACATGATTCCAAAAATACTTCTGGTTATTTACCACGGCTTATATGATTTACATTCTTGAATTTCTTTCTATTTGTAAAGTATTAGGAATAAAATTAATGGCGTCGCTAGTGTGCCTAAGTGTGGGGCCTTAATAAAATAAGGATATTTATAACAGCTCTTCTATTTATAATTTAAGCAAAGTAATGGTATCCACTAATTAAATAAACTACCTAATTATCTAAAGTTGCGTGTTTAAATAGCTAATTAAATGTTCAGACTTTTTTTTTTAAGTTGAAGAGGAATAATCTCATAAAATAAAATATGTCTACAATAATGGCATTTTTTTTTCGAAATGGGCTTAATTCTAACAATAAATTTATAATATAATTTCATACTTTAAGACAAAGTCCTACATCGCATTTGTCTGTTCGCGATAAACTCAAATACTACTGCACTGATTTTTATGCGGTTTTCACTAATAGATAAAATTATTCATAATAAAGGATTTAGTACATCATGTGTCAATGTTTTGTGTAAATTAGTTGGAATATATTGATAAATTTTGTTACAGTCAGAAAAAGGTTAGCCGCCTGGGAGCTTTCATTGAAAACGTTGCATATCCCTATGAGATAAACCAAAAAACTGCGTGATGGGATATTAAGGGTGCTGCTTGGCATTTCGACTATGTTTAACCTCTATAAAAATGGTCAAACATAAAGCACAATCAGTGGCGGCTCCCCTTTAAGTGCACTCGTGCGGTGCACTACCAGTTTAAGCTTAAATATATGCTAAAAAATAACATTGATAAATAAGCAGTTTAACGTAAAAATATATTAATTTTGTGTCAAATGATCATCAGTCGTGTCGTTAACAAAATAAGTATTATTTTCGCTTGACAAAATAGTTTGCCGTGCGCCCGCTCCCAGTGCACGCAACGCGCCTATACAGCTGCTATGGAAAAGGCGACGAAACGCCTGGCGCGTGAGACGGAAGATTAGTATGGAAGTTTAGCGAAATCTCGTGCGCCGCACGGGGCCCGACGCGGGCCGAACGCCGACGTTATTAGGTAATTTTCGTGTAAATTGTCTTACGTTTGTATTTGTTCGTGTTTTACTTTCGCTGTTTTTATGTTTTGTTTTACTTATCAATCTCATTATTATACTTTGTATATGTAAATAGAAAAATGCCTATCTACATAAGAGAATTATTTCTGCTGTTAGGAATTATCCAAACAATTTTAGGCATGTTTTATGATGTGCACCACCAGGTCTTTGAGTTACGAGCCGCCACTGAGCACAATACCAAAAAAAAAACATATATTGTAGAATGGTTTTTAATCTTAACTTACTGAGGAGGACTTTTTTCTAAAGTTCATAGTTTTTGTAGAAAAAAAAAGTACCGCATATGGCGAGTGCGTAAATTAAACCATTGAGACCGATACCAGGAAAAGTGATATATTTACTAGAAATGCTAACTTATATACTAAGGAAATATACATATCGCATTGGTAGGGGAGATCGCTGATTTAGGAATACGTGTATATTCTTACGTGATGTACGTGTCTTGCTAAGTTAACAATATTTAAACACTTCCTGCAGGTACATCACGTTCGTATTCCTAAGGTCGCAATACCGCATACATCGTTTTTAGGGTTCCGTAGTAAACTAGGAACCCTTATAGTTTCGCCATGTCTGTCTGTCTGTCTGTCCGTCCGCGGTTTTACTCAGAGACTATAAGTACTAGAAAGCTGTAATTTAGTATGAGTATGTATATTAATCATAGCAAAAAAGTCGTAGAAAAAAACCTAGAAAAAAAATTTTTTTTTGGGTAGCTTCCATACAAGTAAAGTGGGGGAGTAATTTATTTTTCTCTATTTACCCATCGTGTGGGGTATCGTTAAAAAGGTATTTAAAAAATATTGTAAGGTTCAGAACACCATTTTTCGATTTAGGGATCCGTTTCCGAAATATTTGGTTTTTAAGTTCAAATTTTTGTTAGAGGTACGTGTCCCCCCCCTCTATCTGCTAAACGGTTATATATGGATACGTGAAAAAAATTACAGCAGTAGTATATATACTGAAGTTGAAAGGAAAACTATCAGAGCTGGGTACTAAGTGCAAACTAAAAAGTTATAGGCAACCAACTTATAAAATGTACTGGAAAATGTAAAATTTCATACTAGCTTTATTGTTAGATGTTTTTGGTAGGTAAACTGTGAGGTGCGAGTGTGAACAGTGTCAACTCAAAGTTGTCATTCGCAACTACGGAACCCTATACTGCGCGTGGCCCGACACGCACTTGGCCGGTTTTTTTTTTATTGCAAATATTCATAAACTACGTAACTCTTTGTCTTAGAGTCACGCAATTTTTATGTTCAATACAATACCAATCAAACTACAAACACTCCCGAGGGATTTTTATTTTACAGATTATTCTTCTTGTTAATATAAAATTTATGTTATTTAATATTTTGAATGCGCGCGGGCGACGGGTGTCAGTCGACCGCTGACTTTCTGGCGGGGAACTAACGTTCAAAACTCGGCCCATATCCTCAAGGTCATTAGCGCATGTACAAACCTTAATATTTTATAAACGTACTAAAAAGTCAGCGATTGTATATACCTATCTTTTAAAAATAGCTTACTAAGCCCATTATATTTTAAAAATGAATGTTTTAGAAGTTTTGGCAATAATTAACGCATGCTGAAATAAATTCAAGCGCGGTTCTCACATCAATGACAGATTTAATTGAAAACTATTTCTTCTGTAAAACTTGACAAAGTGTCTGCCCAAGCAGACGCATCTTCAGGCTCGGACAGATAAGAACTATGAGCCACAAAAGCAGACAGACCAATCAGTTTGCTGCTGGCTCATAGTTCTTATCTGTCTGTGTCGTAGTCGCTATCATTGTCTTTGTACGGGTCTGATTCAGGTACCACATTTGATTACAGGTCGTCTGAGAGATTAAACGGTCGCTTTTTAAGCTTGTTGGTTGACATCTGAAATAACAAAACAATTTTATCTTGAAATATCGGTGTACAGAAAGCCTGACACTTTTATATAGTGTTATGATATACGTAGTATAAAGTACTACCATAATTTAACAAAATAGCCAGCGTTCACGTCGGTTGACGTAATCATATCCGATAGTTTTAAGAGCGAGATAGCAAAAAAAACTACTTCCAAAATACTTGTTATACACACAGTAAGAGGTGCTTCCAATATAACAGTAGATGCTGCTTGTCATAGAACAAACTAGTATGGAAAGGTATCGTCGCTTGAAGTAGTGGGAACCTTCATTACAAAAAGTAACCCGTGTAAAAATCATGCGATACTATTATCACACTCGGCCGGTTATACCTTGTGTGATAAACTCACATTCGTGTTTTAATTCACCCGTTTATATGCAACTGTTGCCTTTTTAGGGTTCCTTAGTAAACAACCCTTATAGTTTTGGCCATATCTGTCTGTCCGTCCGCGGTTTTACTCTGAAACTATAAGTACTAGAAAGCTGTTATTTTGTATGGGTAGGTATATTAATCATGCCAAAAAGTGGTGGACAAAAAACTTAAAACAATTTTTTGTTTAGGGTAGGTCCCACATAAGTAAAGTGGGAGTATTTTTTTTCTCTACTGACCCACCATGTGGGATACCCCAGTTGAATAGGTCTTAAAAAATATTGTGAGGTTAACAGCACCATTTTTCGATTTAGGGATCCGTTTCCGAAATATTTGGTTTTAAAGTGGAAATTTTTGTTTGCAGCAAGTGTCCCCTCTATCTGCTAAACGGTTATATATGTAATACAATAATATAACGAAGTTGAAAAGAAAACTATCAGAGCTGAGTACTAAATACAAACTAAAAAGTGCTAGCACTTTTTTATAAACCGCAAAAATAAACCGCAAAATTAGCTGGCGAAAAAATATAGAGGTTTTGGCTAATCTAAGCTTGCTTCTACGGTACCCTTCATGGGCGAGCCCGGCTCGCACTTGGCAAATTTTTATTCTATTTACTATGTCCGACTCCGTCCATACTTTACTAGTGCCGTTTAATGCTCTAAGGTGCCATGTATCGTCTGTGAGATACACCCCGTTAGGACAAAAACTTTTTAATTTTTTGTCCTACACACCCCGTATTACTCGTTTTTCACCCGATACTTACATATGACTGTCTGACAAGAAAATATGGCCTATGTTACTTGAGAATTACAAGAACTTCAACAATACATCTCACATCCAAATCTGTTAAGCGTTTAGAAGTTTTGGTGAAATAATGAAACTCAAATATTATATACTTTGTTACAGTATACATATGTATGCAAACATACCACTCCTTTATCCGTCCGTCTATATTTTTCAAACCAATAGTGTGGTTTGTAATTAGTTATGCTAACAAAACTAGTAAAAATAACATAAATAACAAAAATATCATGTCATTATTGCAATTTACAGTGATGCACATTTAGTAAAAATGAATATTTTACTGATAGTGTTTATCAAGTTGACTAATATATGAATAAAATACCATGAGCGTAACCAATAGTCTCAAATTTTCGAATTGAAAAAAAAGAATGTGTTTTTCCATAATTTTTATTGTAAATAACTTTTAACCAGTAGTTTCATAGCCTATTCAATGCAAACATAAAAGCAAACAGTCAAATCTGACCTCTTTAAAATATTAATATAGAAGTATAGATTATAGTATATATCATGGAGATATATGTACATGATATAGATCTTTGGTATTAGCGGACATGCATGTTGTCATATTTAGCGATTCCCTGGCTCGGACGCAAACTCCTGCCGGCCTTTTGCCTGTGCCGGGAATCGAATGCTTCCTCGAGTCTTTTAACCACTGATATGTCTAGAATACTGACAGAATGCACTATCGAAAAGGGAAACTAATGAAAACCCATCTCTCAGATTGTATAGAAGTTGAGTCTCCACGTATATTTTACAATGTTTTTCGCACAATACCATTTCAATGAGTTTTCAAAGCCCGACTGAGCACAAAGTCAAAGGGTTTATATACTGCCGTGGGTGTATCCGTTGCAAATATATTAAATATGCACTCGAAATTCCAAGTGTGCAAACTGCGCCTCTACCGCCCTATTGCGCTATACCAATATTGTACAGCACTTTTTAATACTATGCAAAGCTATGTGTCCCAGTAAAACCTCGGTGAACGCAATAAACTCTGGGATATTGGAAAATATTTTCCGTTTCCAATATAAATGAAAAATATTTAATAGGTACCTATTTCCTTTATTTGATTTTTCCATGTCGCTTTCAAGGAGAAACACTTTATTGAGAAATAGGAAATAATGTCAGAGCAATAATACGGGCAATGATAGAAGAATAAGTTCAATAGTAGGTATAAAAAGTACTTTATACTTGAGGCCTTATATTATTCTTTGTCGATGAGGGATCTAGCCCATACAGTTAAATATTGACAATGAAAACGAAGTCATTTCTTTGAGTACTAAGTATGTACAACGTGTTCCCATGATTTTCAAACATGCCTTCATTCTGTCAGTTCAAAAATTGCTGTTAATTTAGTCGAGTTTCTACTGAAGACTTGTTACGTTTGCGACTATTCGATACTAACTCTTAGCATCGTTCTGGAGCGACCAGCCCCCTATTTACTAACTCGGATGACAGGTGTCGATGCCTATCAATCTAGAATTTACAATTACAATGCGGGTTTTGCTTGCTCGAACTTTTTATTTGAAATACAAAAACCGCATTGTAACAGCAAATCCTAGATTGATAGGCATCGACACCTGTCATCCGAGTTAGTAAATAGGCCGGCTGGTCCAGCTAATTTCACTGGCCATGCAGCGCGGAAACTGTACCGTTGTGATGGCACCTTCAAGTGAGGTGCGTTGAGTACTGATTTGTTCTTTATTGACTACAGTTTAAAAAATGAAACCAATTATTTCTTAAATATTTATACAATAATTTTTAAAGGTATTAAACACTGTGTTTCCCGCCTAGTATGTATATCCAACGCCGCTGTTAACATGATATAGATTTTAAAAAATGCGTTTAATACAAAGACCCGTCGCTTATTTTAATATGAAAAGTGGTATTAGACAGTGGCATATAAATATATGTAATTTTTCTCTTTTCAATTTAGATCTAATCGTCTCACTTCATGGGAAAAAGATACTATGATAAATATGTCGAGTTTCTCCATTATTATAAGCACGAACTACTAACAGACCTAGAACATTATAATAAATGTGTTCTAGTTTGTACAGTGAATACCAGTTTTTAGCTGTAAGTTTTCTGCTATATTCCCGTACATAGAAGTAAGTAGCCACATAACGAACATAGACAAATATAAAACAAATTACGGACGAGTTTTAGTAATAAAAGGTAATTAATCTCACAAAAGAGGTTGCATGAAAGTGGTTTCATTGTGTGTTGTTAGCTGTCCTTATTTTTATTCATTATTATGTTTAATATATTTTGATGTTATATTAAGTTATTAAACCTAGTTAAAAACTAAACATAACTAGGAGGTCTTTTTGATACGTATTTTTCACTAACGGGTGTGTGTGTAGGTATTTGGGAAGCTGAAAAAATAACACACCTTCTATTCGTTACTATTCATTTCCTTTCAACTAGATAATTTAGACGTGAAAACGCACTGCAGATTTGCCTACATATTTGTGACGTCACAACTTTGTATTTTGTATGGGTGGCGTGAGAACTTTGTTTGGTAGCTATACGAAATATTTCGTTTATGGTAATGGTTTCATAATAAAAGTTGCTATAAATTTAGCATACTAAAGTACAGTATAATTGTAATGGAAGATTTTCATCCTTTTAAAAATGGTCCTATTCACCCAACTTTGAAGAAGCTTTAACATATCAAATAAAAAGTGTTCTTTATGGTGTTTTAAGATACAAAATAGTATAATTGGAAACACATTTTATACTTATAATCTTAATATTATGCAACTACCAAATTGTCTCCGCTACCCAAATTTTACAAAAAAGCAGCAGAAGCGTGTTGTGGTAGCCACAACACGCTCCTGCTGCTTTCTTCATGCTTCCACAACACAAACAATCTTTTCTTTTGGAATGCATCAAAAGCGTTTGGTATATCCTGGACAAACCTCGCTGCTAGGGTATGCTAAATACACTTAGCTGTTTCATTATCTTTTTTCTAACCAATTTTCATCAACACGAGAAAACTACTCTAATGAAGCTGTCAAATTAATTATCCATGAACCTCCGTGTCTTTAAAAAAAGTCACTCAATAACTTTTAGAATAAATAAAACTAATGTATAAATGGGATGATGTAGATCTTAATTTTCTGCTGTATTTGAATAAATATAAATTTAAGTAATTGGGTATTAGGTTGACGTTGAGTGTCGAAAAAATAACAAGCAAGCTCGTTATTTTTAGCGAGATAAGCAAAATTTAAATTTGATATCGATCCCTAATGATCGTCTAATGATCCTTTATAGTGGGTTACTTCATTTTTCAAACAATTAAAAATAATCTTACCTAAGATCGCCTGTTGGATACTGTTTCGAGACTGTTTTTACAAGTACCTAACTTTACTTGTAAAACAGTCACCTTATCGGTTTTATCATCCTTATTACATTATTCTATTTTTTAGCGATTGTAATAAAATAAAATGTAATTAATAAACACCGTTTTAAAAATTTATTTATTTAAACTAAGTTGTACTTACTTCGTTCATGATAAAACATTTTAGCAAAGATATAATCATTCTCAAAATTAAATTAATTATATAGGAGTAAGGATCTTTGTCAGGCATTTACATTTGGGCAGCCCGACACCTCTCTAAGCAATTAGAAATAAATAAACATAAAATATCAATTTTTTTTACTTAAAAAAAATCCTCATTATTTAATATATTTTCAATACAAAATCAAGATAACGTTTAAACCCCTCCCTTTATAGTATAAAAGACAGTACGGTTTAATTTGTGTCATTCTTTGATTGTTATTCGAACGATCAACTTCTACACAGGTTCATTGCCTGAAGATGCCTTGTGAAGAAATCACTTGTCGAAATTACGTCGGTCGATGCTACTGTAGCCTCAACGTATGCAGTAATATCGGCAAGGGTTTTCTGCAGCAATAATTGGAAGCGGGCATGAAGAGACTAATAGTAGTTGATGGTCGCTGGCCAGCAATGACACTTTAGATGAATATAAATAATAATACTCTAACTTTAAAGCACATAAAGTAATTTAACTCAATGTGCACGTACTAATTTCTGCAAAGTACCGCTTGAATCAATTCAATAATATGCCATGTGTTGTTTTCATTTGTTCTAATATTAATAAAGGCGCACATTCGCATATTTGGTACATACTCACTTATAGCTATATGACACTCTTTTCCAAACTAATTGATGTATATCACGTTTCTTATTGGTATTTCATTGTATGTCCTAAAGCAAAGTCCAGTGTCAAACAATATTCCTATCTAAGAACATATCTACTCCGTTGTTTATAAAACAAGACTACAAATAAGTACTTAGATTGCAAATAACTGTAAATGTCGACTCAGGAAGTTATTAAACTGGTATATTAATAGAAATGCAATCTCGGCGTACTTATTCATAAAGGATTGCAAACGCGTGCTACTCACTAAAGAGCTACATTAAAACTCCCAGGATATTAAATGTGCTTGCAACTTCAAAAAATATATAAATGACTAGCCTTAGTATGAGTATAATACTTATAAATGTTGAATTCGCGAATCACTCTATATATTGGTAAAAACCGTCAATAGACAAATATTTTATTCATCGTAAGATATTTCAATATCATTTGGTGAACGTCCATTTTCATTACAATTAGTTTGCAATTTTATATTATTGTTGACGTCAATAATTTACTTTCTAAGCTTACGCCACTTCCAAAGCGGAGTGCACAAGAAACGGCAACAAACTGCAGAGTGCATTTTCTCCAAATGACGTCAACTTACAATATACGACATAGGTACCTACTTAGAATTACTTAAGTGGAAATGAGCTTACATAGTCATGTCGTAATTCAAAATTGAATTACTATTTAACGTCACTTAACAATAATTGCGTAAATGAATTATTAATTATTATTATAGCCATTCAACGTGGCAATGCTGCCAGTCTTCTGGGCACATTACCTCAGGGTAATGACCTGCGGGACATTTTTTATTTATAGCTAGGTTTTATTATTAAGTCATTTTATTTCTTAGATAGGTTTAATTGTTAGTTTTTAGTTCATATAAGTTAGTTTTATTGTTTAATGTTATTATTTTGCAATACAGAGGATTATTAATTAAATGTTAATTTGATATCAAGTCAAAAAATTATAGTACAAAATATTCGTTTGTTTATTTTTCATGTGTGTAAGTGGCCAACACTGGTGTCAGATTTTTCAAGCTGCCTAAAGGCATCTGACATAGCTTAACGACGGTCATCAATGAGGACAGCCGGGACCAACGGCCTAACGTGCCTTCTGAAGCACGGAGGAGCTCGAGATATTTTTATGCCACTTGCGGTCACCCATCCAAGTGGGGACTGCGCCCGGAGTTGCTTAACATGCGGAAGCGATAATAATGCTCTCGCCCACTAGGCCATCGGGCTCCTCTTCAGTACAAAATATACCAAAACATGATATTTCATTAACAACACATTATGAGGGCGCCAAGTTCTGGACAAATATTTTTATAATTTAGAAAATCATCAGTCCTGTTATTACGGGACTGATGATTTTTTAAATTATAAAAAAGCCTTGTTAAAAAGTTGTCATAAGTTTTGATTTTTTTATTAGGCATATCAAGGACTGACTCTGGCCACTTATTATATAGAGGTCTCTATATAATAAGATCTCTATATATCTCTCTGGCCACTTATTATATACCCTGCTAAGTCGAGAAACAATTTATTTTATTTTACGTAATGGTTTATCCGAAAAATCACTATTTTTTGAATAGTGAAATACTTTTCCTTATATGCATTATATTTCCAAATATATACTAAGAAGATACTGTCATAATATTTATTTACTTATTTGAATAATTCTCTGAGAGACTCTCTCGGACAGACCTAGGCCGTAAATAACACATGTTTCAAAAATAGACCATTCCCTTTCCACTTTATAGGATCATTAGACGATCATTCGCTAAATATAACGCGGTTTAAATTAAACGGCAATGTTATACCCAATTACTTATTTTCTAAACAACAGAAAACTAAAAGCTACATCAAGCACTTATTCTAAGAGTTATTAAGAAACTTTTCAACAAAGTTCAAAGACAATTAATTGACAACTCCATCATAATAGTTTTCTCGTGTCGATGAAAATTGGTAAAAGAAAGAGAATGATCTTTAACAATAAAAACCGGCCAAGTGCGAGTTTGAATCGCACACGAAGGGTCGGTACCACCGTACAAAATTTAACTAAAAAACACGTACTTTGTGTGTGGTGAAAATAAAATTTAACTAAATATGGACAACACACAATGAAACCTGATGATTTCTTAAAGTTTTATCTAAAAGAATATCATGATTTAAAAACTTATCAAAATACTGGATACTGGTATATATACAGGATTTTGTTATCCTATTATGGGACATTGAAACATTTTAAGCGGTTTAAAAACTTGATGTATCAATAAGTTTTCGTGAAAATATACTCACTGTCGATAAACTGGCTTTATGGATATTATATATGGACATTAGTACATCTATCTCCATGATGGATATAGTGTGGGTGATTACAAGCAGTGGGTGATTCGTACCTATTCAAACTTATTTCATACATAAACATATTATTGTTAATTATTTTAACGTCACTTCAGTGCACTATTGCCCATAGAAAACAAAGCAGTCGGTCGTGATCATCTGATACTAGTAATTAATAGAAATCTTCTTAGTAGTAGTGATATACCAAAGCAAACGCTTACTATATAGATAGAATTTAAATAACTATTCAATCCTGATGTATCATAGAGTTAGATTAACCTGGCGATTGATCCTGATGGGTTCCTTGCGATCACGAGATCAACCTTTTTGGTTCTGAATAGCAAAGAGTTCTAAAATGTATTTTACTTAAATAGCTTTTATTTGTAGTTACCTTTTTGAATGAGCTATAAAAGTTATAAAGCCGCCAAAGATTTAACATCTCTAGTACTCGCTCGTCGGAACAATAATCTCTAGTAGTACATAATTGTACACAGAGAGACGCATTTTTGCACATTAGAAAATGTAAGACAATTTTTTTTTCATCGTTTGGGACACCCTTTACGCTAACGATGTATCTCGTCATAGTTATTTTATACCCTGAGTGTAGATACACTGATTTGAAATAGTATCCTTTCAAGAACATTTCATTGCCCCTGAATGAGTTTGAATGCGGCGCGTGCATACTATCTCGCAGCAGTGTGAATGGAGCAGGAGCAGCTGCAGCGGCGGCAGCTGTGAATGGTGGCCAATTAGAACCTGCAGCAGACACCACTAATTGGATGAGGTGAAGAGGCGACGCCTTGTGGTGGATGTGCTTTTATTACTTTCCATGCGCCTGCGATATCTAAGAGCTAGGGTAGGATTTTTGAAATTTCGCCGGCAAACGTGCGTTTTTTCATGCAAAAATCGTTCAAAGACGAGTGGTTAGACGTTCAAAAATAGATTAATATTTTTGAACGTGCTACCACTTGACAAGGCTCTTGTCGTTGAGGGGAAATAAACTATTTATTATAACAATATATCTGATCCTTTGAATTGGAAGGGGTGAAACATTTTTATTAACTCTGCGTTGAGCTTAAGGAGTGATTATGTGGAAGCGTTTTTGACTTGCGATGTGGCTTTAGTTAGATTCTTCTGCTTTTGTTAATAGAAAGTAGTTATAACACGTAAGGCAGAAACTGAGGCTGCTTAACTAAAACTGTATTTTTGTAAGTATCTTTAAATTGTAATAAATATCATGGTGTAAGCTCAAACAAGACGATTTTTTTAAAATCGTAATCTTTTGTTTTTTTTTTCGGTTGAATTCCTGCTCTCCATTTTACCTTTATAATTTTTTCTATTGAACCATTTATTATGTGAAGATCTGTAATTTATTGTGTCTATACATAAATGTATCTGGACACAATAATCAACTAACACTATTTCAGTACCTAGTAGTGAGTGCTGGCCATGGAGATATATGTACTACGTGTGCTGGCTGAGTGGCCGGGCCGGCCCCGGTCATATTGTCATTAGTAGGACAGCGCTCGTTTGACATTGACTTGTCTCTTTTAAATATGCATAGGACATCGATGTTCCTGCGGTTTCTCTAGTTCGATGTTATAAAATATTGCTAAACGCTAAACGTAGTCTTTACTTATTGAAGCATCTTGATGGTGTTTCAACAATGAGTGCCGAACGAAATAGTATGAATGATTAATTTGATGATAAGATGTAATTTTATAAAGGAGTTATTTTTAATGGTGTCGAAGTGGTAACGCGTTTCAGAGCATTTCAAACTGTCGGATCATGTCTCCAAATCATCTCACACCTTGTTTCCCGGTTACATCTTCAGCTGTCATTTGCCGGAGAGAGTTTTTTTCTAATACATTTAAGTAAATAGTGATTCTTGTTGCGTATTAAACAGTTGTTTATTTTATCTAAATGAAGTTTCTTTTCTTCTTAAGGATCAATTACTGGTATACTAAACTGAGCGTGGAAAACTGTACCACAGAGTACATAATTTTACACCATGCATAAATAATAATATAAACTGGTTAACATAATTTCATAATAGCAGGCTCCGGCCTTCGGAGAACCGGCTGGCGATGTAACAAGGAACGTGCTTGGATCAGAGGGACGAGGCATTATCTTATATTCAGCGTACTTAATACCTTGCTTACTATTGTATTCAAATATTAAAGAATAGGAAAGGTTTACTTTTGAAATATCTTTAATAAGTAAATCTTTAAGGTTTACAATAGAAACAGCTCACTTTTTAAGTACTTTATGTATACCAATCCATCTCTATTGTTAATTTCTTGCCACAAAGTACAACCACTTCCCCTTACTTGATTTTCACGTGTATAGTTGTTATCAATCATGTCATGTATCCAGCAATTACACCTACATAATGTTATTTAGACCAACACATAAAATATAGCCTTTTAAATAAAATTGCTTTGACATGTCAACTTAGTCTACCATTTTTCAAAAGTATTTTTTACAATCATACTTTATATTGGTTTTTTGTAACAAAATTTTAGACGATAAACTCAAACCTATTTACGAACTCCATATTTTTATGTGAACAAAAATATGGATCTTGTATGGATTAATTTACCCTAATATGGATTTGTTTACCGTACTGAACAAAAAAGTGGGTGCAATTTTTGTAGCTTTTTCTCTACATAATAGTTTGTTGAGTTTTTTGAAAACCATCTGTCAAGATAAATATATATTATAGAAGTTGCAACACCATGATCAAACTTCAGAATTCATTCCAGTCCATAAATAAAGGCATTGTTCTGAAGACCGCGGTACATCAACAAAGAAACTAAAATCTTTGCAGAATAAAGCTCTGCTTAGAGATCGAGCCAGACTAACTAGCTACTATGAAGTAAGTTCTTGTTAAAATTTTCACTAAGTATCTTTTGATATAGAATGGAAATCGGGGAGTTTAAGTATTAAGTGCATAGAGGGCCGTAACCGGAGCGACAAGTGGAACTTTCTACTTTCAATGGCTAAAACATATTTCCTAAATAAGTATATAATTTTGTGCGTGCCGTTTTCCACGGTAAAATTAAGTCGTGAATACGTCGTATAAAATCCGTTACAACCATCGCATTAAATGCCGGGTGCATTTTGGTGATAATGGAAAACATGGATAACGAGATTCTCTACTGAGGTTGATTCGGAGTACTTAAGCTTTGACTTTGGTGCGACATTTCCTGCAGACTGTCCGCACGAGCACTGGCTAACATATATTAAACTTTATCTATCATGTCTTTTTCTTGCACGGGTTAAACAGAACTTGGGGCTAAAGTATATGCAACGTTCGAGCGCGATGATGGACGCAGCAATGTTTTCCATTTTTAATGAGTGACTTAAAAAAATGACCTACTAAATCCTATTCAATATTAGACAACCTCTGCTTTTGTAAATAAACATTTCACGAAAAAGCTATAAAAAATATACTCGTAACTCGCTCTCTATAAAAGTAACATCGGAAAGGTAGGCTGTCGAATAATTAATTTTTCATGTTTCTATGTAAAGACCACCCAAAAATAAACACAATAGTGAAAAAAAAATACATTTCTTAACAAAAATCTCTTTCAGATAAAAAAGTTTTAAAGAGATATAATTTCAGACGTTAATTTTTTGATGTGAAAACGCACTACTGAAATGCCTTCATATTCGTGCCGTCGCAACTATAGGTATTTTGTATGGGTGGCGTGATAATTTTGTTTGGTAGCTATACTAAATATTTTGTTTTTGGTAATGGTTTTATAATAAAAGTTGCTATGAATTTAGCGGAGTACATTACAATATATGTTGATGTATGCCACATGGTAGTATGTAAAGATTTTCATACTTTTAAAAATGGTCCTATTCAACCAACTTTATAGAAGCCTTAAAATCACTTAACGAATCGATATCAAATTAAAAGTATCCTTAAAAGTATTTTTAGATAGACATCAGAAACATTTGAAACAAATTTTATATAATCTCAACATTAGTCCACTACCGTAATATGAAGTATGCGAACTGCACACCTACTACTAATCCAATTAAAGCTAGTGCCAGCAGGCTGCTTCCACAGCCGTACTTAATCGGAAACATGTGGCGACGTGCACTTGTCAACAGATATGAAGCCTTTGAATTATTAAGGTACAACTGGCATAGGTACCTTTGGAAAGCTAAATCGAGTGCTGACTAAAACGCGCTTCACACTAACCGAGTTACGTGGCAAATTGTTTTAACTTTATGGAATTGTAATAAATATTGAAGAAATGCTACAATCAATGTGACAGTAACAGAATTGCATAAAGTCACGAGTGTCAAAACTGTTCCGTGCGGTCAATTGGTGTTATCGAATATCAAATATTATTTGAGTTCCCACCCTTGATCCAATACGAAAGCTTGTTCATATCGACGGGCAGATTTCAACGAAACCGTGTATTTTTTATTCATTTATTAGCCTGTATTACTAGCTCCAGGCTAAGTTGTGAACTTGTGTCATGGAATACTAATTCGACGATACTTTACATATAGACAAGACCTTAACTTAGTCAATCTGAAAAAGTTCGTTTCTATCTTGACCCGACCGGTGATCAAACTCGGTACTTGGGGATGCAAAAGCATTTGCGGTACCACTGAGCCACAAAGGACTTCTGGATAAAAAAAAAACAGAAATTATCTTACAATTCATATTAAAATGTTTGATATTATATATATATAGAACAAGAATGTAATAATAATAAAATAACAACTTACTATCATCTATGACCAAAGTAATGAAAATTTGTCAAGAAAATATAAGTGCAATTTATTAATTAGTGCATACTAATTTTTGCAGAAGATATTGAAGGTGGTACGAAATGCTAATGAATGTCGTAGTTCACTCGTAGCGATTCGTAGCGACGTAGTAGAGCCATTCTACGAAGTTACGCGTCATATTTGTTAGACAACCGCAGGTGTTCTTTTTTCACTTATGTTATGATGTAAATAATAATGTTTTTTTTTACCTGCTGCGGTTTTTTTGTAGTTTATGGCGCTTCCCTGTGAGTGACACATTTTGCTAAGCACGTTTTCTTATTTTCTCTTTGTTTTCTTTACAAATATTTATATGCCTTATTCAGACTCGGTCTATCCATTCGGCTAGTGTTAAAAAAAAAACAATCTAGTTTTCCGACTAATATTATCATCAGCATACGTCATTGTAACTACTTTTAAACTTTCGCGTTGCATGATTATTAAATGCAATGTCGGGAATTAACGCGAAAACAAACGTCTGGAGAAAAACGGTATGTTTTCGCGTTAATTCCCGACATTGCATTTAATACGTCATTGTAGACGTAACGTTGCGCCGAATTTTTATTTTCTCGGTTATCTTTTTAGAAAATATTTTATTGGCTGTAAAAATAACTGTGTCTGTTGCATTCGTATGCTGTTTCGTACCATTATTATTATTACAAATAATGGTGAGCCATTTCCGAGATACTGATTACTGATTGGTCGAAATTTATCGTATTTAAATAAATAAATATATATGGACAAATCACACTGATTTGATACGGGATAATAACTCAACGATACTATATTTTATAATAGATACATATATAGATAAACATCCAAGACCCAGGTCAATCTGAAAAAGATCATATTTCATCTTGACCTGACCGGGGATCGAACCCAGGACCATCCGTGCCGCAGGCAGGCGTGTTGACCGCTATGCCATGGAGCTCGTCTCGGATTTCTTATTAAATTCCAAGTATATCGATGGTGATTTCATAGACACGGCGCCGGATGCTCGATGTCTACCTCGATGCCATCAGGGCCGCCGGAACACGAATGCCTGCTCTCACAAAATATCGAGAGGACAAAACTCCACTGAGGCGAGCTTTCACATTCAGCGTCAGGTATTCCCCTAATTCAAAAAAGGAAATTCCCAAAGCCCTTGCAATTTGCATGTCATGAGCCTATCGATAACCGAAGGAAGTGCCTCATATGTGCCATAAACAGACGTGTGAGACCCCTAGAAGTGCCATATGGTTAAATTCGGCCTCGACCGCATATCAAACAATATACATCATATAAAGCGCATAATATCTTTTAGTTGACCTTTCTGATTGGTCCCATTGTTGTTGTAGTACTGCCATCCGTTGTATAGTCAGTGGTTCAGTCTTTGGGCTTAATTGGCCAGCATTCGTCATGTATTTAAGTAGTCTCTCTAACAGCTGTGGAAAATGACGCTTGATGATTTCGACTTTCAATCTAAGTTAGGTATTTTAAAATTTGATAGAATTTCAACTACTTTGGTATTTTTGACTGTCTTACTCCGTCCATGAGTAGATCGGCGAATGACCAATGCAGAAGCTAGGTATTCATCCTTGTCCCTACCAAATGGTGGGAGCTAGGAGAAAGTATATAATCACTTTTGAGACGCCCCTTGTCTCCTTGTCCAACGACAATTTCCAGTAGCTCGTATTTTTATATCTGTGTAGGAGATGCAAGAAATGGTAGTACATAACATATATCTCCATGTTATCAACAACAAAAGGTAAAAATAAACTTTGTCCAAATGTGGCCCAAAAAAATATAACGTTGTCAACTGACGATTAGTTTTGTATAAGATTTTGTATGAAAAATACATTCTATTGTTGTACCCTATTGTATCTATATAAGCCTTAGCGAAATACGAACAGATTTTTTTTTTTTTTTTTTTATTTTATTTATTTACTTTAACACACAAAACAGATTACAATCAAATGAATTACCAATATTTAAGCTTAATAAGTATTGATCTAAATTATAATCCAAAGGATGTGTGCCTAATAGCTTCATTACATCAAGACGTTTAAATACTAGAGAGCGCTGAAAGGTTATCTACTTAAATAAATTTACAAGTTAGGTAGGTACATATACATAAAAAAAAAAAAAGTTAAATAAATAACATAAAAAGAATATATATAAGAAAAAAAAAAGAGAAAAAAAAGAGAAAATTATGTGAGTAGTGTTATTAACGAAGTCCCGTTACGTTATTTATTTGCCTCCGGAACTGTGGCAAAGTCATATAGAAAATATCAATATCTCTGTTGGATGCGAGAATCTCATTATATTGGCGGCACATTCTAACAAGAGGGTTATAATACGATGTGTTATTCGAGAAGACTTGGAGAACAAAAATATTATAATTGCGATTACGTGATCTGAATCTCGTGTTGAAATTTAGGCAGGAAAGCAGATTAGGCGAATCAATGAGACTGTGTAGGATTTTATACAGCAGAACAAGTTCATGTCTATCGCGTCGAGTTTCGAGGGTATTCATATGAAAATAATCGAGACGCTCGTTATATGATGTAAGTTTGCGGCCCATTCCACACCTAAAGCTTAGAATTTTGAGGCATCGTTTTTGTACACTTTCAATACGACTGGAATGTACCTTATAAAAAGGAGACCAAATTACGGAGTTGTACTCGAGGATACTGCGAATGAGAGAGTAATAAAGAGAGACAAAGCTTTTAGTCTGGCGAAAATCTCTCGTACATCTAGAG
Organism: Rhodophaea formosa; assembly: GCA_963082605.1. Lineage (NCBI taxonomy): Eukaryota > Metazoa > Arthropoda > Insecta > Lepidoptera > Pyralidae > Rhodophaea > Rhodophaea formosa. Next base: position 15,522,880 of record OY720203.1, on the reverse strand, counting down.
ACAAATCCTAGGAGGTGAGAGCTACGTTCTACTATGTAGTCATAGTGGTTTTTAAAGGTTAACTGCTCATCAAAATATACACCGAGGTCTTTAGCGACATCACTACGAGCAAGAGCCACCCCATGAATGGTGTAATCGTATACGAGCTTGCGCTTATTTCTGGTAAAACTTATAACAAAACATTTACTGATATTAAGTTGCATATAGTTACGGTTACACCAGTCCGAGAGTGTGTCCAGATCATTTTGCAGTACGTAAGCATCTTTATCGTCACTGACTGTGGTAAATATCTTTAAATCATCCGCGTATAGCAGGCTTGAACATGATAGAACATCAATAAGATCATTTATAAATATTATAAATAATAAGGGACCCAGATGACTGCCCTGAGGTACCCCAGAAGTAACAGTCCGCGGATGAGAGAGATAACCCTTAACTGCCACCAGTTGGCTCCTGCGACTTAAGTACGATTGCAACCAACGAAGCAAATTGCCATGTAAACCAAAGTTTTCCAATTTGTTGGATAGTATTGCATGATTGACTTTGTCAAATGCCTTGGAAAAGTCCGTATAAACGGAGTCCACTTGGCGTCTACCAGCAAAAGCATTGCATAAGTAATTCTTATATTCAAGAAGATTAGATGTAGTCGATTTATTTGCAGTGAATCCGTGTTGCTGCGGGTGCAAAAAAGGCTTTATGTGACTATAAATAGCATCGTACACAATGCTCTCAAACAGTTTAGCAATACATGACAAGATACTGATGGGCCGGTAATTCGTACAATGGTTCTTATCGCCCGATTTGTAAATTGGTATCACATGAGCTAATTTCCAAAACGCAGGAAATTTCCCAGATTTAATAGATTTATTAAATAAAATTTGTAACGGTAAACATAGTTCCTGGGCGCAAGATTTAACGAACATGTCTGGTATTCCATCAGGGCCAGGACCCTTGTTGTTATCTAATTTGTTAATTTTATTTAAAATATCATCTAGCGTGATATCGATATCATTAAGTACACTATTGCTATGTGGTTTTTGTGAAGAATCGTTATTTGGGATGTTTGTATTACTTTCGAAAACGGAACTGAAGTATTTTGAAAATAGCTCACACACATCTGATGGATTGGATGATGAAGTTCCTTCATACTCCATTGTTAAAGGAATAGAATTGGTGCCTTTTTTGCTATTTATGAATTTCCAAAATGCCCTAACATCATTATGAAGAGAGTTCTCTACTGAGGCTAAAAAGTTTCTATAGCATCCATCAATTAGATTTTTACTTTTAGTTCGATAATAAGCAAATTCGTCATAGTCGAGGGGATTCCCAAACTTTTTAAAGCGTTTATGAAATTTTAATTTATTTTCAATACATTTTATGAGTGCAGGGCTGAACCAGACCGGATATCTATCATGTTTAGGTTTGCACAACGGTGTATGTTTACCGATTATCTTATTGACAATCGAATAAAATATATCCAGGTCTGTATCTACATCCTCCGAAGAGAGCACAGAGCACCAATTAATTTGTGATAGTTCTAATTTAACTTCATGGAGTTTACATTTGTAAAAGTTATACCGTCTGTTTGATTTAGACTTGATGGATCTTGAAGTTGTGGCTGAATTAAATTCTGCATCAATAACTATAGCAGGGTGATGTTTATCTTGCTTACTTAATGGGTCAGCACCATATACTAAAGTATCGTGAGTGGCCAGTACAAGGTCAAGGAGCCGGTCATTTGCGTTCGGTATGCTATTATATTGTTTTAGGTGACAAAGTGCCATAGTGTCATATAAAAGATGAGACTTTTGATCATTACGGGGGCCAGCTTTCATGGCTAGACTATTTTGTTCTTTCGTCCAGGACAACTTAGGAGTGTTATAGTCGCCAACACAAATAAACTCAGAATCCATGTGAGAATTTAAAATTATTTTATATTAATTGTCGTAAAAAGATTGAAGTGAGTCTTTAGGAAGGTCCGGATATTTATATTTATATTTATATTATATTATATATCTTTGAACGAACCCTATTTACATTCTGATAAAATATATACATATTGAAATGAAAGGGCAACTACACTTATGCTTTAAAAAAAAATATTAATAGAAATAAAAATAAATGAAGTTAATTTCATTGAACTAATTCAATCTGTCCAGAGCCTCAAGATTTTTTATGTAGATACTGCCGCTGTTGTCATCTTTCCGAAGATAAACCCTCCCATATTTTACCCAAACGTATTTGTACTGCTTTTCTCTGGCATATTTTCTAGCAGCAGCATGTAGCTGCTTGCACTCAGGCGAGTGGTGCTCTACGACGTATATTTTACAAGTTTCTCCAGCTATACCCAGCAGGCGAGAGTTCAATGGCTCCTTAGCATGTGCTTTATTATATTTTTGGACAGCTGATAATAATGAGTCTTTTAACCTAGGTGATGCAAGGGTGACTAAGATATTTCTTGCCCGCTTGGAGGCGTTGTCCATTTTGGCCACTCTGCGGCAAGCCTGAATATAGTTGTCTTCAATATGAAAATTAACTAATTCGCAAAGATTTTTGAAGAGCGTGAGCACGTTTTCATTGCGTGTTTCGGGCAGCGCTTGAATTTCAACATTACAGCTACGAGTCATTTTCTCCATAGCTGACATACGACCTGCTAAATGTCGGATCTCTCCTTGCAAATGTTCGCAGTCCGATTCAAGAACCCTTATCGTTGCATCTCTTTCAGCTAGGCGTGATTTAAGGGAAGCTTGCTCCGAGGTAAGAAAGTCCGTGGTAGCACTGAGGTCATCCTTTAATTCCTGTACCACACCGCCTATTTCCGCACGAACCATCGCCGCAACATCTTCTTTCAACGCGCTGCGGAATTCCCGTATAAATGACGATAAGGACGCATGCAGCTTCTGATCGAACATCGTGCTTATCTTTTCCATGGTAACGCCACCACAGCCGGCGTGACAAGGAATAGGATCTGCTATGCTTGAGTTAGTGATAGTGCTGTTATCTTGGAGGTCAAAAGACATGTTCATAGAGTTATCAACTTTTGGAATTTGAAGCTGCTTAACCGGCGTGTCCGAATTAATTTTACGCCTGTGGGAGACATTACTGCATGAAGGGCAAACCCATATAGCTTTATATTCTTGAGTAAGTGACGAAAAATGTTCATTACTTATGTTTAGGCATTTATAATGAAAGCGTCCAACGCATTGCTTACATTTGAGATAATCATTAGTTACAATCACATTTAAGCATCCACTGCAGTTCGACATGGTAGGACCGGTTACAATACTATTTATTTAATTCACAGGCAATTAGCGTCCTCTGCCGTAATAGGTAAGTACTTTAGAAAAGTTCGAGTTGGGTTCATACAAAAGATTAGCAGCAAGCACTGTGGGCGCCCTCTATAGGAAGAGTGTCGAGTTAATAATTAAGCGCTTGTGCTAATAGCGGTGATGCTCAAGCGCATGCTTGACGCATGCAGCTGTGACGATGTGATGCTAAGAAAAGCTAATAGATGTCACTTATTGATAATTGTATGACGAATGAGTGATGAAGCAAAATCGAATTTATATAGTGTTGAACAATATCAAATTCTGCCACATATTTTGTCAGTTTATTCATTCAAAACACTAGCACGTCGATTATTTATCATGTATTTTACAACAGTCACTGGTATAATTTATTTAAAGTCACGAAATGTTATGGTCATAAATGCACAGTCACTGAATATTTTTCACTTGTCCATTATTATCAAGAGTTTATTCAGGAAATCAGTCTAAGTTATTCAAAGTACACTTGACACTTAAGAGTTAAATTCACAGCACTTTTTAGTAATACTTGTGACGTTATATAATTTATATTAAAATTAAATATAGGAGCCTACGAAATTGTGTTTACACTAGACAGCGCCCTCTAGCGGAGCTTTTTTTACTTCAGTACTATTTATATTATTATTTATATAATTTTTACTTCAGACGGATTATATAGTTCAGTAACACAACAAAGCAAAAAATTCTATGAAGGCATATCTTTTATACCGTTATTTTATGAATTCAGCAAATATTGAAAACAAAAAAAAATGTTTAAGAGGATTACTTACAAAGCAGTATTCAATAGAATCCGATATTTTTTCCAGTAAAAGAATAAAATATATAAAAATAAACGTTAAAGACCTACCTACTTCAGAGAAAAATATGTTGTTCAATTTGTTCTGATTCCCAGATTTTTTAAACAATTAAAACAGGATTACAGTAAGGGAAAAAAAATAAAATTCTGTATTAATTTTAGGAAATTAATAAAAGAATAGCGAGGAATCAAATTAATCCTTCTTCAGAGGAATATTTGTTGTTCAATATTTTCCAATAAACATGTTACGACTTTCTTTAAAGCTGCGTGGGTCGAAAAAAGTCTACCTATCTACGCCTATTTCAATTATAAGAAAAACAAATTAACATTTCCTTGTATGTATTAAAGACTAGACTTTATACTTTGAGCACTAATTTGCTTAAAGTGAATACATAAACATAAGCGTTAAAACAAAAGTGGGTAAATCGAGCAGTGTTTATCCAATTCCTTTAAACGTTTTACTACAATTACCTTATCATCAACCTCGAAGTCATCTAATCCCATCACACGTGTTGATAAGATATTCAGTGATATACTCTCCTATATTTTTTATATAAATATACAAAAGATGAAATAGATACACTGAATGGGGAATAAAAAGGCTTGGACGTTTTTCTCGGTGCCGTCTCTCATTTTCTTCTCCATTTGTAGGGTTCCGTAGTAAACTAGGAACCCTTATGATTTGCCATGTCATGTCTGTCTGTCCGTCCGCGGTTTTACTCAGAGACTATAAGTACTAGAAAGCTGTAATTTGGTATGGGTATGTATATTAATCATGCCAAAAAAGTGGTAGAAAAAAAGTGTAGCTCTACAAGTAAAGAGGGAGTAATATTTTTTTTCTATACAAACCCATCGTGTTTGATATCGTTAAATAGGTCTTTGAACAATATAGTAAGGTTGAGAACACCATTTTTCAATTTAGGGATCCGTTTCCGAAATATTTGCAAATTTTTGTTAGAGGTACGTGCCCTCCCCCCCCCCCCCCCCCTCTATCTGCTAAACGGTTATATCTGGATACGTGAAAAAAAAATACAGCAGAACTGAAGTTGAAAGGAAAACTATCAGAGCTGAGTATTTTGTACGAACTATAAAGTTATAGACGACCAACTTTTAAAATGTACTCGAAAATGTAAAATTTCATACAATTTTTATTTTTAGATGTTGTTGATCGTTAAAGTATGAGGTGCGAGTGTGAACAGTGCGAACTCAAAGTTGTCATTAGCAACTACGGAACCCTACACTGCGCGTGGCCCGACACTCACTTGGTCGGCTTTTTTATTGTTATCACACAAGTAAATAGGTGCTAAAAGAAGGTATAAAACTTTTTGATGCAAAAATAAAACTGCGCAAAGCAAAAATTAAATCTTTCCCTTTTTTTAACCCTCAGTAGCTTTTTTTCTAATATGTATTGGATCTTTACATTTTTTTTAATAAAAAATCTGACTGCGCTGTAAAAAATTGTGTGGCCGTACAACATAAAAATATATACACATCGACATAATAACCTCCTCTGGTTGGATCGGTTGAAAAGTAGCCACATAGCGTTGTTCTAGCAGTGTCGTAATGACATGGAACTTCAACTAGTGTTACCTTACGTAATAATATTTTACACCTCCAGTTAGAAAATAAAGATTGCACAACATCATTACGTGTAAGGGCGGGCGAGGGCGCTCTGTTTCTACCTGACGCCCGATGCGCTCCTATTTCTTTTTAATCACAATCAAGGTTTCCTTTCGTTTTTCTCGTGTGCAAGTTGCCATCAATAGTGTCAGATTTTTCAAGCTTTCTTAGCTTAACGACTGCTAATAGATGACAGTCGGGAACAACGACTAAACGTGCCTCCCGAAATAAGTAAGAGATCAAGATATTATTATGCCAGTTTTGGTCAACCATCCCCGCGGGGACCGATTATGTTTAATTTGTGATGTTTTTGTATTAATTGTTTTGCTAAAATATTGTCTCAAAATATATATACCTATATATATTGAAGTGAAAACTTCTTTAGCGGCGCTGTGCCCTTTTTGTGATAGGAAAAAATGTTAAACTAGCGTATGGTCACGTGACCGACAGATTCGTAAGACGGACACGTGACTTGGTCGAAAAACAACATTAATATTCGAGTTTTAAATTCTGCTGGTTCCCGGCACTGCAACCCATTGTTTTTTTATTTGTAATAGTTTATTATAATGAGGAAATTGCGATACTCATTTCCGTAAATTATAGTCTATAGGTGAAAGAATTTTGAAAATCAGTCCAGTAGTTTAGGGTCTACTTAAAAATCCTGTCGAAGCTGTAACTGTTATTACTGTTGTTATAATACTGAAACACTAAATTAGAAGAAGGTAATAACATAAGAATAATATAACAATCAACACCATTACCTATTACATGACTGTTGCCCAATCAATAGATTCTACTCGCTCAACAAATAAGCGATATCTGGAAACCGTTATATAAGTTTCCATCTCCCGGCGACGGATAATAAACGCCTCCAGCCCGGCTAAATATAGATAATCCTGAGATATAAAATTACGAAACGAAGGAAGAAATATCATCCACTGGAATTTTATTTCATCTTGGCTGCAATTATAAAGTTGCAGCTCTCTACTGCAGCACTTTATTCTGCCAGCGTAGCACCTCAGAATGCTATTCTGAGTACAAATGAATTGGACAGCTTATACCTACCTGTATTTTAAAAAGTATTTAATTAAGATTTTTCATTAGATAAAAAAAAGATATCATGAACGGATGAAAATGTTTATGAGAGCTTTAACTAATAGAAGCTAACTTGCCATCCATAACTTTTTTTATGAGATTAAAGCAGTCTACCCAAATTTCAATCCCATATCCCACTTTTTATTCTTCTAAAATACAATAGTTCCTTCTCCGGCTAAGATCTGTTCAAGTGCATATCATACATCGGTATTTCCAGGAGTGGGTTTTGGCTGAAAACTATCACTACATCAACTTCTCATCACGGCCTTTACCTGTTGGATCTATATCCACACGCAAGCCTCACAAAAGGTCGGGGTGACTGTAAAGTGATAAAAATATATAATTGATTTATTTCAATAAAAACCAATCCTAATTTTGTAAATCCCTAGCATTAATGAAATTCTTAAAAAAACCGGTGTTGAAGCCTATTTTACTAAAAGCACAAATCAATATCTGTGAAGCCCGTTACCGGCCAGCGAAAGGCGCACCTCGCGGCCACTCGCCCCGCTACTCACACAACAGGTGCGACAGACCACTCGGGCTTTGATTGATATGAGAGCGAGTGCTCGCCAATTTTATAGAGGTATCTATTGAAGTAAGTGAGGAAGCAGATAGTATTGGTATTTTGTTTTCCTCTTATTTAGACTCTTTCGTGGTGGATATTTTAAGCCGCCTGCCCAATTAGTCAGAATGAAGTACTAGTTACAATGAAATGATACGTGCAAAAGCACATTACCCGTCCACAGATTCGTTGTAGCCTTTGAAATACACATTATGCCTTGTAGCTTTCGACCTGAAATAGGATATCTTTCATTACTACGAATCTCTACCGAGGCTTCTAACGAACAAAAACACTATTACCTCATGTGTACAAAATACCTATTGGGATATTGGGAGCATGGGCTTCTTTGAACAGCCGCCTAAAACAGAGCTAAGTGAAAACTTTTCACCAAGAACTTTCAAACCCTATTGTTACAATGTTTACTATCACAAGATACATAATCCGCTCATCAATAATGGTAATCGGTACGATGCAATACATGCACATCAGTGCATTATTCACAAGGGTGTAAAAAAAATTAGAAAATTATTAAACTGCCCCATTAATTTCTACTATCACATTACTTTCCACAACTCTCCACATAATGAATCCGGCAACTAAAAGCGAAAGCTCTTAAATATCGGGTCGGAGTATGAAGACCTGTGCCAAAACTTAGTAGTTTCTTGAGCACTATGAGGCATCCATATATTTTATTATTAAACTACTCTGTGCCGGCAGTTCTATTTTCAATTTAGTTGTTTTAGAAACGTGCTTGAGATTTCATAGAATTCTATTTGTTAGAGGTCTCGCTTTGAAAGTTTTGAAATGTTATACAGTCCAGCTTTGGAGAATATTTTAGTAAAACTGACCGACTTCAACTCCTAACTGGAAAGTGTCAGTTCCGTTATTTTAGATACAGATTCGTATCTACTTTTGTATTAGCAGAAAATAATGTAAAATTAAAGTTAGGTTTACAAAAGACTAGCTGTTAAAATTGAAATGGAAAGTCAAGTAGGAGGTACCTTTATCTTTATATAACTTTAATAATAATATATATACGTTGATATAACCATCCCGCATGACGAGAATCTCGTGAAGGCCGAGAAGGACAAACTTAGTAAGTACCTGGACTTGGCCCACGAGGTGACCGCCATGTGGGATGTGGATTCGACGATCATTGTCCCAATAGTCGTATCTGTGAACGGTCTTATAGCGAAGAGTCTCGACCAACATCTCAAGAGACTCTCGCTGGATGGCTGGATCAAGGGCCAGATACAGAAGGCGGTACTTCTAGACACGGCACGTATTGTTAGAAGGTTCCTCTCTCTGCAGCCTTAACCGCCGGTAGCTTGAGCCCTGCCCCGCTGCTGGCGGCGAACTAGGTTTAGGTTTTTAGAATGTTTTTATATTTTGTATGATATTTTTATGTTTTACTTTTTATACAAATATTGTAAAAACCTACACCTATGATTTAAAAAAAAATCTTTATTTTCTCTCCAATCTTACAACAAACTTACTTAAAAAGAAACATGGCAGAGGAAATACATGTTAAGATTGTGAGAGACTGGTGTCTGAACAAAGCAGAGCTTGTATCTCAGTACACCAGCATCCACCCACTAGGAGCAAAAGCGTAATAACAATGTGAGAAAGTGATTTAAACATTAGTTAAGTATTTCTAAAAATAAATTAAGAACATAGTAAGTATAAAGCAAAAGAAAAAACAAAAGAAAAGAATAGTTCATATATATTATAGAATAGTTCATATATGAGGAGATAAAGAATGACCTAGGTATATATGGGTAGTATTGTTTGTATGTAGATATACCTAGAAATATGTCAGATTTAGAAGTTTTAATTTTTATTAACTTCAGTTTCGCAGTTTATGGCGTAGTCGCAAGTGGTGAAGAGAGTCAAACATATATTTTTGTATTGCTGTCGAATGGATCTTCACACCGATATACGGATTTTATGTTTCATTCCATGCAGTAGTATTTCTCATTCTTAAAAATATTGTCTGTTTGTCTTATACAACTTAAACTACAAATTAAATAAACAAAAAAAATGCCTTACGGATTATATGCTGTATGCTCATTTTTCACACAGCCACCTTTTTTCTCGGTATTGATCACCTGTCTTCCATTTAATGGGTGAAGTTGCTAAAATTACCCAATGCTAAAATGTGCTTCAGCATCGATATCGCAAAATTGCATGTCACATCGCAAAAAAAATACCGTATTTACCCGACACTTGGTAAACATACGTAAGCAGTCTCCGGGGAAAATTGCGCTATGAGTGTTTATTTACTAAACGTCCAGCTATTTAAGTTCGTGCAAACGGAGCATGAGATCGTGTTTGATAAGGCTAAGTAAACGAGGTGGAATTTAAAATTAACTTGGACTAACTGAGATCACGCGGACGCGGTTTGGTAAGTTAATACGTGGTGGAAGTTATATCCTGCAAGTACAAGTAACAACTACCTACTTGAAATGCTGTTTGAAGCACCGCCACTTGTTTTGAACAAGATGATTTCTTGAGATACCCATTTACCTACTTCCTCAACATGTTTTAGGGTTTTAGAAAATGTGAACAATTGGCTCACGAATCATGGAAACATGAATTTGGTTAAGCTTAACCTCGTAGATATTTTTTAGTTACCTTTTGAATTTTACGATAAACGCGAATGTTTACAACATTATGTGAATAACTGTTTGAGAAAATCATCTAATTATCTTTTTTCTTCTATGTCGTCTTTATATTAAAATGATTTTTATCTTCTTTGTATTACTTACTGGAAGTTGCATTTTGCAATAATATTTTCTAATAATGCTAAAGTAACATTTACATGTAAAAAAACTGTTTCGGTACCGATAAATTTTCAATTCACTGCGCTATCTCACTCGAATGCCTGCAATATATTAATACCAACGCACACCACCATAATAAGCTCGTAACAAGCTTTATCAAAATGAACTATTACCTATGCGATGCACTAATACATCCCTACAAGTAAATCGAACACACTCTCAATATGCGCGCTGTTCATGGGGATGAAGCGGGGGCTCGAAGGTTTCGCGGCGGCGGCTGAACAGCAGTCTCGCCCCGGGCTTTAGCCGGACCGTACGGCTACCCTCCGACCTGCCCCGGCAACTCTTGATACTCAGTCAGTCCGGTCTTATCAGCCTCACTGGGCGGTTGGTTTACAGTGAGGGACATTTCGCGTGGAACTTTCATTAAGGAAGTTTTATTTCATGAATCTTTACTTAATCATCTAAGATTTACGAGTAAAATTTGATTACCGTTCGGCTTACATTTTGTTTTAATATTATTTTGTGTTATATTACCTTTAACCATTTTACGATTGCTTTAAATTATTAAATTTTTTTTGTCTTTAATACATTTGGTAATATTTTATAGCATTTACCTAGTAATTATCAATATCTTTTAATATATAAAAAATATTGATTAATACTGTGTTTTCTATTTATTCTTATTTTTTCTATCAATGTGTCGTGACAAATAATCATAACACTTATTTTTGGTAAGATATATTTAATATGAATAGTTTAAATTTCCATTTATAGACTTGTATGCTTTTTGAATGATGAATGAAAGAAATATACTTTATTGCACCACAATAAGAGGATATTATAAAATATTTAAAAGAAAAAACAAATTAAAACAAGATCCGCTCTTATCGTTTAAAATAATCTCTTCTAGACAACCCTCTCATATTTTAATCCGCTCTTGTTATTTAACTAGAAATTAATGCACAACTTTTAACATTATCATTAATTTTTAACTAGAATTATAGTTATTTTATTTTCAGTCTTATGATGATATTGATAGCTATTTTAATTGCAAAACAAATGTTCCTTATACATTAACATATTTTTCAATAAAGAACACATTCAATCAATTACCTATTTACATTCCCCAAAGAATATTTTTATTAAAAAACAAGTATTTGTGATATGAACAACTTAATAAATATTCTAATGTGATATATTTTTTTGTTGCAGACACAATGTCGTCGACTAGGTTGCCGTCGGTCGTAGTCAAATGACAATAACTAGAATAAAGGTACGTATTATGATAACAAGCATTACATATTAACAAAACTAATTGTGAATATAAAGTAATATATGCTGCAAAACTTAAAAAAATAACTTCTTCTTAATTTTACTTTCTTAACTGTATTAATATTATGAATAATGTAATTTAATAAAAAATTAATGCTTATTAAATCTATTTAAAAGACTATTAAATTAATTTCTTAAAAAAATAATAAAAAAATATTTATATAGAAGTATTTATTTTCATTTCACTTAAATAAAAAATTCTAATGATTTTGCATTGTAGATAAAATACGTTTTTTATATTCAATTTTAATATTGAATTTGTAGAAATGGTGTTCGTTATAAAAAATTTTGGATATGAAAGCTTAGGCTATTCCACCATCTCAATAAATATTTTAGGCTGCAGATTTGCATATCCTAATTAATATTATAAATACGAAATTGTGTATACACATAGGTTAGGTTAGGCACTGACAAGGACATAGGCTATATATCACGCGGGTGAAGCCGCGGGTAACAGCTAGTTTCTAATAAAAGAGACAAATGTCAACTAGCTACCTGCGAACATGAACACTGTAAAGCGATCGAAAAGTTAGGTATATAAATAATGTAATGAAAGCGATATAAGTAATTCATTGAAAAAACCGGCCAAGTGCGTGTCGGGCCAGGGCCACGCGCAGTGTAGGGTTCCGTAGTTACGAATGACAACCTTGAGGTCACAGTGTTCACACTCGCACCCCACAGTTTACCGACCAAAAACATATAAGTATTAAAATTGTAAGAAATTTTACATTTTCGAGTAAGTACATTTTATAAGTTGGTTGGTTGCCTATAACTTTTTAGTTTGTACTTAAGTTAGTACTCAGCTCTGATAGTATTCCTTTCAACTTCAGTATATATACTACTGCTGTAATATTTTTGCACGTATCCATATATAACCGTTTAGCAGATAGAGGGGGGACACTTTCCTCTAATAAAAATTTGCAAACCAAATATTTCGGAAACGGATCCCTAAATCGAAAAATGGTGTTCTCAACCTCACAATATTTTTTAAAGACCCATTTAACAGTGGATTTGAATAGAAAAAAAAAATATTACACCCTGTTTACTTGTATGGGAGACAAGCTAAAAAAAAATTTTTATCAACATTTTTTTCTATCACTTTTTGGCATGATTAATATACCCATACATTAATTACAGCTTTCTAGTACTTATGGTCTCTGAGTAAAACCGCGGACGGACAGACATGGCGAAACTATAAGGGTTCCTAGTTTACTTCTTCTTCTTCATCAGGTCTTTTTTTAGTCTCCACTGCTGGAGCACAACCCTCTGTGTACTGCCAGAGCCATATTATTAATAGCTAAACAGTCAGAGGATTTGGCCTACACTCTCCACGCTGGCCAGACGGGTTGGAGAGGTTGATTTGATGTTTATAAGCTTTATTTAGCTTGTGTTTCCTTAGTCGCCTTCTACGACATCCACGGAAAGACTTGGAGTGGTCCTATTCTACTCTGCCGGGAACCACACGGCTCCTAGTTTACTACGGAACCCTAAAAAATACATAGCGCGCTCTCAGGCTCAATGAATCTTATAGCCCCGGCCACAATAGAGATTTGTATGGAATCTTATAGACTATCCAGACCACTTTGTTTGCATTTAATGAAACTGTTTTAGAGTAGGTGTGATGAAAACAAATGAGTACTAATCTGTACTTCATTTCAGCCGAGCACAAAAGACTTGTAGTAAATAATTAGATTGACAGTCACTTTGCTAAAAACAATCGTAAAAGCCGATGTAAGGAAAATTAAATAAAACCTTTTCGTATAGTTATGGAACAGACAAAATAATAAACATCTCTTTAATAATAAAATAAACAAATTAAAGGAGCTTTCATTTAGCACAAAAGATCAAGGAAACAGCGTTCTTGCAACCATGCCAAACGGGCAGGAATTATTCTAAGTTTGTTGTGTTTTCGGCTCCTTTGTAGGGTTAGATGTTTTTGGTCGTTAAACTGTGAGGTGCGAGTGTGACCAGTGTGAACTCAAAGTTGTCATTCGCAACTACGGAACCCTACACTGCGCGTGGCCCGACACGCACTTGGCCGGTTTTTTATGTAAATAGTTAAATAGTGTAATCATTATAATTGCCTGTATTGATAATAATAAATATAATTTAAAGACACTGTCTTTGAAAGATTCTTCTCCGGCGACCACACAAAAATCGTTCGATTTCAAGCCTGTTCAAAAATAGCACTTCGAGTGAAAGAGATTCTGTAACTAAGTAGGTATGCAGCATGCAAATTGAGCCTCGACATTCCCTTAATTAAAATGGTGACTCAAACCGTTAGTATGAGCAACTTTTTCGATAAGACCAATGCTGCGTACTCGATTCTTGTTTTATTTTCCCATACTATTAGCGGCTGAATACTTTTACCTATATCTTTTTTTTTTAAGATCCCTGCATTGATCCCATAGTAAAAATGTTGTTCGTATAAGCGGGCTGAATCACCACTTTAAGGGTATGTTGAGGGTTAATTTACAGGATAAATAAGATTGTTTGACATTAATTTCTTTTGGCAGTGTCAGGAGCGCTCATGAGACAGTCGTGTCACCGTCTGCTGGAGCACCAACAGGCTGGTGGGGAGGAACCTCCCCTCTACTCTCCCATCGACCAAATTTCAGGTAAACCATATCACATTGCGAACATGGGATCTATAGCAGTTACGTCAAAGACGATTTAAAAAAAGTTATAAACAAAAAAAACACAAAATTAAACACCGTTTGCCTAGATACTTTTGACACACTGATATTTTGCTGTCGATCTTTTAAGACACGATCAATAGATTAAATGGTAATCGAATTGGGACCTCTTCCCAAAGTACTCAAAAAAAAGTAACTACTCCATGAAAAAAAATATATTTTTAATTAAGTTTCATTCTACTCCATGATAATATTAAAATGTACTCAAAGCACTCCACCAGATTTTAATTAAAAAGCAATAATTTGAATAAGCACCAGCTTTTGTAAATGATTTTAATGAAATATTTTAAAATTATTTAGTTGGAGTATAGTTTGATAACAAATAATTAGTGAAGTACATTGAGATTAATTTCAGATACCTACGGAGTAGAATAGATTCAAAATATAAAGTATTTTCAAATAATAAAACTAATTGGAGTAACTTGGAAATAGGTATATGTATGAGATTCTTATTTTTTAGAACAGACTAATGGAGTAGGTACTTTTGGAATAACGCTCTGATAATAGCTATCTATAACCACCTTAGCTATTCTTCGATGATGCTGTCACCGAAATTATCCGTCTTATCGGAGGCAAAATAAATCAATACTTTCTGTTTTGTTCTAAACTTATCATCAAGAACTCACATGGTCATCATAAGAGGCATAAACGTTGAAGTTGTTGGTGGTCACTAATTTCCAATCAAATCAAACAGTGAACTAAAATAAGACATACTATCTGTATCTTTTTTGGCACCACCCAAAATGATAACTCGTTTGATAGAGCAAACTTACAAGGACTCGTCACAGCTTTAAGATAAGTCTACCACGGCACACTATTCGTGGGGTCAAATCGGTAGTTCGGAGCGGCTTCTATGTTTTTTTTTTCTTTCTCTTCTCAACAACTTTTATGTACATCTCAATTCCGGCATATGTTCTTTAACGATTGTCCGAAAACAGGGTCTAAAACAAAGGATTATGTTATGATATTTCTGTTAATATTGTGTAGTTCTATTCTTTACAACTGAAATAGGTGAGGTCAGACATGACATTTTACTGTATTATGTGTAAATCTATTGCGGCTAAAAAAACTAATAATAAAATCGAAATAAACAAAAATACTAGGCGGAGCTTATACAAGAAACTGTGTTTTAAGCGTGTTTTGTAAATAAAATTGTTTGGTGATACGGAACCCTTCGTGTATGATTCTGATCTGATTCACAATTGGGCGGCTTTATTTATAAAAAAAGAAAAACCATAAAAAGAGGTGATCCCTGCTGGAAAGAAAAAAACGTTGAATGTGCCAGCTGCTTCTCTTCCCGCGCAGATCGTAAAAGAAAAACTGAAAATATTACTTTTCGCTTTTTGTCTATATTTTAATCAAAAAGCTTTTAGGTTTGTATATTTTAATAAACTTAGTACAAAAAGTTTTGATATTGGATAAGGTTGATAAGAAATATTGTGCGGCACTCTGGTTAAACACATCACAATTTTAATAATTTCACAGATATCAGGTAATAAATAAAAAAATCATGTCTGTGAATAATTATAAAAACTGTTTAGATTAATTTACAAATTTACATGCTTAATTTGTTTATTATATATTTTGTTTAAAATTCTACAATATTGTAGAACTCATCAACCTGTTTATATATATTTTGTCTAAGTAAATACCTATATAAAATTTTGTATGTTCTTGACTTGAAAAGCAACGCATTTTTATCTGTTGTATTGTGACTCAGATAAAAATTATGAATTCTTTTATTTTTCTTTTACTATATTTGTCTACTCGGTATACGTATTTATTATGACAATAAGATATGGTAGACTTTAAATCTTCTTTGTTTACAAACAACAAAGAGGCTTTTTGTGTTTTTTTGAATGCCAAGTGTGAGTCAAACTCGCGCAATGAGGGTTCCGTACAATATGCTTCGTGAACACACACACAATGTGCAAAAAATGTTTTATTCAATTGACTAGCGCCATCTAGTGGTGTTTTAGTGAATTATTTCCCTAGATGAACTTATTATCGTGAGTTTACCACTTAATTTTCAAGTGATAGAATTCTTATTATTTTTCCTGTAATCTTCAAGGAATGAACTATATTTTGTAATTTTTTCAAAATTTTCGGCTCAGTAGTTTCGGTGATCAGGGGGGGGGGGGGGGAATGGTCAATTTAAGCCTTCTTTCGTAAATAAAATCAAAAGTATTGATTTTACCCGAACAAAAAAAAATATTTTTGAGATCCTCATAATGAGCCCTTTCATTTGATATATGACACAGTAAGGTTTGCAAAACATTTTTTTTTAATTTTGTAATTAATTAAATTTGCCAAATTACCCTTATTTCAAAAAAATCTTTATTTACTTTGCACATCCGTGTTTGAGTCATAGGATTACACTATCTTACCAAATTTCATCTAATTTGATTCAGTAGATTCGGAGAAAATCGGCTGTGACAGACGGACGGACGGACAGACAGACGCTCGAGTGATCCTATAAGGGTTCCGTTTTTCAACTTTTGTACGGAACCCTAAAAAGGCCAAGTACGGGTTAGACACACGCACTGAGGGTTCCGTACACGACTTATTTTTTAAGATCTAACAACAAATTTACGATTTTTCCTTTATTTTTTCTATATGCCTCACTTTCATGATTGTAAGTCTACAGCAAGTACCTTTTAGGTTGTGATTGCCATGCAAATTTGAACAATTTGGCAAAATGTACCATCTTTTAATCTCATCATCTAAGAGTTTATGTTTTTCATAGCTTTAAAATATTAGTTGGGTATATTAACTTCAACTTAAATGTACACGCGTTGAGAAAAATGGTCTTGACTTGACAGATGCATGCAGGCAGATGATAGCCGAGGTACAGAACTTAAAAATGGTCTGACTTTCGATCTTGAAAAAGGTCATTCGTACTGTTCAACCGAAATGTTGATAAATCTAAAGCTTTCCGTTAATCTATTATTGATTAAATATGTACATATTTTCAATTCATATACTCAGTCAATCTTAAAAAGAACGGAAAACATATACCTATTTGCCGTTATGATTGTAAAATTACTGCACAACTTCATGCCAGTCATGCAATAAAAAGGCTGTCGTGCTTAACTTACTGCCGAGACCCCTACTTCAATCGATTCAAAAGTATACCTTTCGAAAAATATTTTTTTAGTCGGTTTTTCATGATGAGTTATAGCGTTACAAACATACAAACAAATTATTCAACAACATTTTAGTACAGACACTTTACCGGATTTCGAATAGAGTTTTAAACACACTTTTTCATTTTTGTTTCTAAAGTAAAAAAATGCTTTATAATCTGTTTTCAAAAATATTGGTTCATAACTATTACAACATATAAGGTTTACATTGGCATAGCTATGCGACACTGAAGTTACTGTGAAATGCCTGTGTGGGATTTACTGTGCACACACATACCTACATAGAAAAGTCTAAGAACAGTTTTCTAACAGATTGGTATCAGAAAACATTTTTTAAGTATTAAGAGCAAAACAGGTTTAAAACACTTAAATAAGTGTTGCATGAATAATTCTGTGACACATTTGATGTGTTATCGTTATAAATGTGTATACATTATACTAATATAGCAATTTAATAAAAAGGAAAAAAATATTCCAAAATCTATTTAGGTAGGTGCACATTTGTGTCGAATGAAAATCATTACAAAGTTATCCATTCTCAAATTAGCACTAAAATGTGTAATAAAATCAGCGAAGTAAGAATTAATAATCGAACGTAGAAGCCAAAGCGTTTAGGAACTCTAGGAACTGCACATATCAATGTAATTTAGCGAACCGAAACTTGACGTCCACATTTATTCATTTGGATTAAAATTGCATTACATTTTCATCATAAAACTCGATCGAGTTCTCGCGGAATTAAATTACTTACTCTCAAATTAAAATCGTTGGGGCGAAGCTTCTTCTACAGCAAAAATTTGGTCCGGACGATAAATGCTCCCCAACTAGAAAAGTAATGCTATAAAAAATACTCGTATCTAATAAATCGAGTTAATAAAACTTTTATAAACGCTTTACTTCATAACTTATTACAGTATTTGGCAAACATTATTATTTTCAAGAGCATCTTTACCAATATCGATGTCTATTAATTTACTTACAATTACAACTTAATTTATAAAACTTACAGTAAAATAATGGTACTTATAGTTGAAGTGTAAAGAGAAATGCAAAGAATTAACCCTAAAGCAATAATTGAACCAGTGATAAGATAAGGTAAGCATTGTCAAGTATCTTATAATGCAGCTTTAATTTTGTTCCAGATTCTAATAAGACTAATGAAACTTTCATAAGACTGATATAAGTGTAAAGTAACTATTCAAAAATTAAACATGAATACCAATTGAAAATAAGTAAAGCATATAAAAGTAAAAACAATTCATGCAGATTAGATTACCCAAAAGCCACAGTCCATAAATCACGACATACGATCACATTTAAGTCATTGCAGGGTTTTGCACAATCTAAGTTTAAGTTTCGCAGTACAGAACTTCTGGTTCGATTTTGATGAAGTCATCTTATTTTAATTTGACACTATTTGAACAGTACGGTATAGTAACTAATTTAGATTTAATTAAAACAAGTTTTTGTGAGTTCAAATTAAAAGCATCTACAACGATTGTTGTAAAAAAGTATAGGTAATTTTATAAAATGTGTGTATTAGGTCATCTCATATTTAGAAGGTAGTAGGCGTAATAAATTTATGCACAAAAAGCAATCTACCTATATCAAAATACATAAATCAAAAGCAAAAATCTATCTATCAAATGAGGAACCCTAATACAATACAAAATAGTGGTCATCTGAGAAAAATGGTCTTGACTTGACAGATGCATGCATTTATGTATTTTGATATAGTACCTGATGCATCCCCTGAAATCGTTTGTGGCGAGCTCATGTTTATACCGCAATCAATATAAAACTTAATAAAGCGGAGAAGCTATGCCAACAAGCTTCCATATATCGCGCGCGGAGGTATTGCAGGCATCAACGATCCAGTTATTTTATTTCTCATTTTGCCAAACGCAATCGAGACCTTTGAATGAATACGCTCTGCAGGCAGCGAGAGTTTCATTCATTTAGACTGGCTTTCAGTGAGCTGTTCAGGAAAATGTGCGGCGAGCGAGAAAATTCTACATTTGACTTCAATTTATTCCTATATACATATGATTTGGATATCATTAAATCGTACTTAATTTTCCACGCTCACTAAACATCATACCAAGGAAAGTTTCTAAGGATAAGCTCTTTTTAGACAACCTTACGATATTGAGCACAACTGCGTACCAGTCTTTTATTTATTTAATTAACATACGTACGTTAAATGCGTGGTTTGAGTTTATTTGTTCACGTATAATTTAGTCTTCAAGTACTTGATGCTATAACTGTTCAGTATGCATGCAATTTGCACTTACAGACGAAGGACTGAATCAATTTGTCTGTGGACATGGACATTCTGGCTAACATTGTAGGTAGTACCTAGCTGCTTGGTACTGCTTCCGACACATTTGTGTTGTTTGGAGTTAGCCCCTGCGTCACCGCAGCCCGCTTATACGTACTTTCAAAATTGATTAGAACCCCGCTTATCGTGGCCATTGAAGCTAATTGGCAATACGGTGTTGGAATTGGTTCGATCTCTGTTCACCATACCCACACAATTTCCCAGGCCCGATAACTAAACGCGAGGAACACCCTAAAAATTAACGATATTGTCCGCCGACTGTGTCGGTTGGGAACCTTTTTTCTGGTACGTAATCTGGTGTCGTCACGAAATTTAATAATAAATACTAGAAAACCAGTAGCAATTTAAGCACCCCCAGCGAATGTTTGTGCCGCGGTTGCGTCTCCAGAATCGCCTGCTACGATTAGGGTCCACGCACCGGTCATTAACAAAGCTTGAAAAAAATAAACAAGGAGTTTTCACACAGTGGTACCTGATCATGTGGCCCGGGAGGCCGGAGGCAAGCTGACACGATATGCGACGACGGAGGAGGACGAAGCCACTCTCAGGGAGCTTCTACTTAGGTACGTGCCACACCCTAGTGAAACAGATTGAAGATTAGCTTATCGCCTTTATTACTGGCTTCATTTGCATTCGATTCATAAGGATCTATGTGTCGATGTGTCTACCTCTCTACATTTTCACCTTGGCTTGGCATCCCAAATATCTTATATTGCAGATATAACGATGCGTTGAGTTAGCGCGTTGGCCGATCATCTCACTCTATCCTCTTCCATGACATCGGACCATAGCACCGTGGTTAGCATCAATGGCCATGACGACTCAGCGTCTAGCGGTCGTTCAGAGTCTAGTCTCTGCAGCTCACTATATTGGAAGTCGATACTTATTAAATTACTCATTTTTAAAGCGGAAAGCAAGTGGTCGCTTGCATGTGTGTGATTGTGATGTGTTTCATAGTTTAGACACTTTCTATTTTCGATTGAAGGCATTAGAGCAAGGTTAATAAATAAGTTCATTGTTTGTATCGCCGCCCCCCGGAAATACGCTGACGGTCCCACCGACGTCGCCGTGCATTACTGTGCAATAACCTTCAGTGTCAGCGTGGCTTTACTGTCAAATTCCGTAACAGGCGAGCGGGTGAGCGTCTGCGGATTTCCGCCTCATCTTCAACATGAAGCACTATAATCCACTTGCTTTGCTTCAGTGTTCTAAATTCACAGTTCCCATCTGTCACCTGTCATCCATTCTATTGATTCTTATTTCTTGTATAATAATATAGATTGTTGTTATGAATTTACCTATATTATATATATATATGTACCTTACTCTTTTCCATTTATTCGCACTACCGGATAGTATTTTTCTCTTAATGTTTTAGTTTATTTTATTAATCTCTTACTATTATAGCCATGTACGTATCGTATACCACTCTTAAGTATTTGTTTATATAATATTTTGATACTTTTGGTTTTTCAGACGTAGAAACAGATTAGTGACGATTAATAAATAATTAAAATGCTCTTCAAAACGAGTATACTTTATTATCATGTATGTTTAGTTATTTCGTGTGACCGTATGTTAACATGTTCCATATAATTTATTAAACTGTGTATTATATGAACATATATATCTACGAATATTTATAAAGTAATAAATATGTACTATATATGTACTTACCTATCTACATATAATCTTCAGAATTATTTCGCTTAGTTCGAATCTATTTCACATGTTGCCATTCTTTAGTTCTCATTTTGACAACTTTGATTTTCGAACTAGGTATTATTATAGAACAAAAATTAAATATATGTACTTAAGTACGTCACTAGAACTCGAAAAAATTAAGGAAACTTACAGTAATTTACTTAATAACGCCAGCGGCTTTCGTGAAATTGTTCTGTCAACTGCTACCGGGAATAATCAACAACTATCGAGACCTCAACGAGACAGCCGGCGGATGACATGGAGCCGTCGCAATTATTCGGACTTCCCGTATAATTAGCTCCATTGTATTTCAATTAACCATACGACATTGAAATACTACAGGTTAATGAAAATCAGGTATCTATTAATATAATATTGTTAAAAAGTAATAAGATTGAAAGTTACCAAAACACGATAAAAGCAAGAAAACAGAACATTGGCTAGACTTTTTAAAACTTTCCTCTTAAATTGGATCAAAGCGATTGCACGTCTCACATAAACTAACGAACCTTGAAAATACTTAAGTGTCATCAATAGTAATATGAAACTATTAATAAACTACCTATATTTCGAACATAAAACTTTCTTTTAATTAATCACGTGAGGTACTAACTTTACTAATATTTGGAACACGGGTTACTAACGTTAAAGTCTTAAGGTCGCACACTAGGCACAGTAGCGACGCCAATCATTTTATTCCTAATAGTTTACAAATAGAAAGAAATTCAAGAATGTAAATCATATAAGCACTAGTAAATAACCTGAAGTATTTTTTTGATTAAAACTAACGTGAGATGTTAACATTATTAATATGTAAAATACGGGTCACTCACGTATGAAGTCAGCTACAGGCCGACATGTTTCAACCTCATCCGGAGGTCTTCCTCAGGGCGAATGTGAACCGAGACGCGCGCACGAAGTCGTCCCAGTCCGCACTGACGTTAGCGCGCGGCATCTTCGGCGGCGCGGGCGGTGCGGGCGGCCCGGTCCGCGGCCCGCTGGGCGCGCCGTGACAGTACGGACGTTGGTGGGGGTAGCTGATCTTCTGCTTCAGGGATTCCCGTAGATGTACTGGGATCTCCTACTCTGTCTATATCATCATCTGAGGCGGCCGGTGATCGCGCCTTTATGTGAAAAGAGCTCACTGTTTCCGGCTCTGTAAGCTGAACATGGCTTATACTATCCAACCCTTGAATAACCGGTTTCCAGGTGGCGGGTAAGCTCCAGCCTACATCGCGATTGAAATTGGGACGTCTGCTAATTTCAAGTGCTTCTCGTATTTTACGAGGGATAAAGCCTTTCTCTCTGGCTAAAACTTTGGCTTTGTCAAAGCGGATGTAATGTGTGACGTCCGATTCCAATGCATGCTCAGCGATGGCTGACCCGTTGCTGTCCAGTTTCTTCAGACTTCGGATGTGCTCATGCAGCCTAGTGGACACATTTCGTCTCGTCTCTCCCACGTAGCTCTTTCCACAGTCGCAGGGAACTTCATAAACACCGACGAGCTCCGTGGCGCAGCGGTCAACACGCCTGCCTGCGACACGGATGGTCCCGGGTTCGATCCCCGGTCAGGTCAAGATGGAAAACGATCTTTTTCAGATTGACCTGGGTCTTGGATGTTTATCTATATATGTATTTGTTATAAAATATAGTATCGTTGAGTTAGTATCCCATAACACAAGTCTTTCATTAGAACTTACTTTGGGGCTAGCTCAATCTGTGTGATTTGTCCGTATATATTTATTATTTATTATTATTACCGGGAACGTTCAAAGGATCGCTGTCCTTTGGGGAACGCACAAGCTGTCTAATTTTTGCAAAGGGTCGGAATATTGTCTTGATGTCAAATTTACGACGTATAATTTTACCGATTTTATCTGTTACTCCCTTTACAAACGGCAAATATAATAGAGCTCTGTTAGCCGATCCGGATGAGGTTGAAACATGTCGGCCTGTAGCTGACTTCATACGTGAGTGACCCGTATTTTACATATTAATAACCTGAAGTATTTTTTGAATCATGTTTAATATTGTCAGAATCAGTGAGAATTATGAGAATCAGATTACCACCAAAAACGGCCGTTTTTGGCGGTAATCACGTTTTCTCTTAATGACTGACTCTCATAGTATTAAAACAGACTTTTGAACATCTGATACATTACCATGTCAAATTTAATATCGACAATTTTACAGAGTCACTCTCTCCACACGATTAGCTCATATTACTGGTGACCACCCAGCAGTCCCCCTTTTGGCAACGTAGTTTTCAGCCCATACGGCAAAACATGAGAATTTGCTGTCTCTCCAAGCCTTGAACACACAGGCAACACCTAAAGCCGAGGTCTGTCCCTCCCGAAGGCCCTTTGGAGATGTGCGATAGGTTGACGGCACTCTGCCCATACCTCAAAGTTTGGTGAAGTAGCGCAAGCTCACTTGGAGCTTGCTATATAGTCTTCTTCTTATCGTGTCGGTGGCTCAAAAAGTCTAAAAGAATCCTATATTTTATCCCTCCAGTATTTAGCAACAACCAATACAATGCCATACAATTTTATAACACAGCTACAAGAGTTTTCTTATGTATGTTTAGTTCGTATTAAGGTATATTAATATGCCGGAGTCATAAAGTCCACGCGGATGAAGTCGTGGGCATCAGCTAGTAACTATATAATTATTATTCCATGATTTTGCATACAAATAATATATCATTGTAATTGTAAGGTTATTCAGTCGAAATAAACAAATGTGTTGCTCTGAAATACAAAGTTTTATTTA
The DNA here is from genome assembly GCA_963082605.1 of Rhodophaea formosa. NCBI lineage: Eukaryota > Metazoa > Arthropoda > Insecta > Lepidoptera > Pyralidae > Rhodophaea > Rhodophaea formosa. Next base: position 15,498,704 of record OY720203.1, on the reverse strand, counting down.
GTTAGAAAGAAATTATTTTCTTTTTTACGAAGTTAACGCTAAATAAGTTTTAGCAATCAACAAAATAGATGAAAGATTTTTGTGATATAATTCGAAACTCAACATTTTAAACTTTAAATATGTTTGAAGAACAATCGCAGTTTTTTAGAAATTAAAACAAAACAATTAAACATTTTTTGGGAATGTTTTAAGTTTTTATTCAACGAATAAAACAAAATATTCAGTTACGAAAAACACTTTGAAACTAAACTTTTTAATCAAACCTAAAAATATTGTAATTTATGGAGTGAGGACGGCTTAGGCCCTTTCACTTTTAGTTTGAACGCTAATTTTTAGGCGACTCTTTTATCTACGCTAATGGAATTTGTTCGCCCACATAAAATTACTTACAAATTTTGAAATAAAAAGTTATCAATTTTAAATTTTATTACTATTTATTATATAAGAGGCAGATAAAAAATATGTTAGGGACTTGTATGCCTGAAATATTTTCACTTATTACCTTCGGCAACATAATATGTGGGTAGAGAAGAAACTATAAATCAGTTTGACAATGTTATGGAGTTTCTTATTGACTAATCTTTAAAAAATATTTTGATAGGCAGAAGCTTCGATGGAAGCCATTAAATAAAAACTAGAATAAAATAAAAAACTATTCGATTTGTATACATTGGCTTTACATATGGTTAATTTTGAAGTATAAGAATAGTGAGTTAAAAGATATGCCTTATCTAACATTAGGAACTTAAGTACATATTTTCTCGTTTCAATAAATTTATCTTTAGGCAAAATGGCTTTTATTTGAATACTAAGATATTCATTTTGGAAACATGTGCCTATGTAAGTATATTACATATAAAATTTAGCACCAGCGTGGAATAAACAGTTGCCGTTGTTCACCTGGGTAATATAATTCCAAAGGCAACAAAGTATAATAAAGTCTCTAAAAATCATCCATCAGATGACATCACCTACTTGCTCAAATTCCGATGTTAACAAAGTATACTAAAACAGTGTTCTTTGATCACCCAAGAGTGCGAATTCGATAGGTAATATACCTAGGTAATAGATCAACTACTGAATTTAATTTTAAAAGTTAAAAAATTATGTAACGACTTACGTACTGCTGGTATACCACATACAAGTAACCTGTACCAGATACATTATATAAAGTTTCATATACATCTAGTCTGACTGAAAGTCCCTTAAATACATAAATATGTGTTTGAGTGAAAGATTATCAATTAGTGGGACCTATTGAAATGTGAACATTGCATTGCATTCGTGTTGCGGAACTAATTAGTTGCAGCTTTGACAATTGCTATAATATCATGAGCAGTAGCAAGGCTGGCATGATTGAATAGGGGTGGTAATTGGGCGCTCTTGTTCCAAAGGCTTGTTTAAGTCGTGTATTACTTATTTGTTTTGTCGGAATGGCAAGCTGATGATAAGTCAAACTTAAGCACTATAAATTTATGCTTAGTTTATTTATCTTAGTGATGAATTGAATGAAAAAACAAATGGCTTCGAGTTTTATTATTTTATGATGAAGTTTAATTCATAAACATTAAATAGAGGAATTTTGAGAATGTTATCACTTTCTTGTATTATTTGCTTAAGTATTCAAAGATAATTATTAAAAAATTTGTTACACATTTAAATACCTCTTAATTACATACCTTAATGCAAATCAAAATATCTTATTATTTATATTTGAAGAAATAGACAAATTTCGACAAAATGTTATCTACACAAAATGATGGTATTTAACAAACGATAATTTAAATTGACGTTCTAGACAAGAAAACAAATAACTTTTGTTCTATGAACAAGCCTGAGGTCGAAAAAAAATATAAGTTGCTTTATACTTCATATTTTGGCTCAGTGCCTACTGAATACCTATTCAACATATGGAACATCCCATTTATTTATCTCGATTTCAGATTTACATCCCAAAGTTTTACGTATTTATGTTGAGAACATGAATTTAAATTACATTACCACTAGTTCAATACCAAACATAACTATGTATAACATCTTTAAAACTATACCTCTCTGATATTGTCATTATAAATTAATTAAGTATTTGAACACCTAAAGTTTAGAAAACATTTATCTATATAGGGTAATTAATATAAAATGACAAATACTTAGAATCAACGCGAATAGAAATAATAACAAAATAGAATCAACAGTACTTTACTAATAGACGGAGTTCATCACAAAATATAATTGAATTTTATATTGTAAAATATTTACTTAGGTACTTAAGTAATAAAGAAATGGATCGGTTATTTCAATTGTACTGTTGTATTTCATATTCATTAGTACCGTACCATTGGACATAATTAAGACATGTTAGCGTTGCAAACGCAAAAATATGGTTTGCCATATCACGATGCACGGTTCAAAGAGAATCCAGTCCAGAGAGCCTATAGGAAGCCTGCAACTGCAATTTCTCAAATAACGTGGCTCGCTCGCGCCAGAGAATCAGAGATCCATGTTTTGTAGCTTTCTAGTCCTATTTAGTTGAATTCGCAATCAGATCCGTTTAAAGCTGTCTTTTACTCTCCGATTGACTTGGCCATCAGATATATCTTGTAAAGGATGTTTCAGCAAAAACTACAATTATAAATTTGAATAAAATATTTATTAAATGTTTTATATATTTTATTCTATGTACATATGTAAATATGTAAAAATCTAATTATTTGCCAAAATTATAGCAAACTTTTGTCAAAATTTCGCAATACATTTTCAGTAATCGTTGCTGGATTTGACGAATTTTACTGAACCATGTTGAGATCCACTTTTTTGCATAGGTAAATGATTCGAATTTGAGATGTGTTTTCAACAAATGCTGCCTTTTGCACGTGCCGCCGCCGTGCACGCAAATTGTTGCGTTTGTTGGACACAACTTCCAGATCGATTCATCTCTCGTTTTATAAAGCAAAGGTGGACGGCAAGCAGTTGCGATTTCAATTTTTCTTTATTTTGATTAATATGGTTACTTATATGCGAACTATCTGGAGTCAATTGAGAAACTTAAAAGAAAATCTCACTACAAATTGATCAAATCCATGAAGTTACTTAAAATGTTCTGCAGAAATTTATCAAACGTTTGTATCTGACAGAGCAAAAGGACTATGATATGTTTTATTTTATTCATAAATATAAATTAATACGTCTGCACTATGGAGATATATGCACTTCGTACTAACTATTCTGCACATATAATTGGATATTATAGTAACGTATGCTTTTTAATTTATTTTATATTTTTCAAAATGAGTTAATACGTCTATAGTATATTTAAAAAAATCTTCAATAGTTTGTCGGGCGGTGAGCGCTAATGCATTCTAGAGTAGGTGGAGTATTCGGCTTCAAAACAGCGGATTTGTATTAATTTTTCTTACATTACCTACTGAAAGAAATTTACTATTTATTATTTCAATATACTTAATTACAATTTCATTTTCATGTGCAATTAAAGCAAAGTGATTTTTAGTCCTGGGGTACTATGCGATTGACGCCTTTACGTTAAATTCACTGCCTGCCATTTGAACCGAGTCAGTCTCATTTGGACAACTTTTCGTAAACGTCATTAAATAGCCACAAAAAAGATAACGTTGTTTAACCTTTGATTTTCCATACATTTAGTGGCGTTTGGACAACCTTGTTTTTAATAATAATTTTGTCGGGTACAGTCCAAAACGAAAAGTTGTCTAAACGAAACTGACCCTTTGAACCGGGCATTTAAAGGTCATCTGTCACGATTTAACATGCCGTTTGACGCTACACTTCATAAACTTTTTTAACCTTTAATAACTTCAGAAAAGTTTTAAAATTTTCTGTGAAATAAGGGAAAATTTTAAAAAGTTTACTGATGGTTGGCTGTATGTACTACAGCCTAAGCGGCAGTTTCAATAATATTTACGGCGAAATGGTATCTTGAACGTGTCTTGAAAACGTAAACAAAGGAAAAAGTGAGTTTTGGTGGCGTTTCAAAAATACACAGACATGAAAAAAAAAACAAAACTAGCTGTCTTAATAAGGGACATAATTTTTTAACCAAAAATTCAAAGATTTATTAAGAGTCCCACGTAAAGCCGCATTCCCATACGAACATAGTTTCGTTTTAGTTTTACAACAGTTTTACCTATACAAAATTATACAGCGAGTACAAGTTTTCGATACGAAACTTCAACTCGCTGTAATTTTGTATAGGTATTGTTTTTAAAATTGAAATCTGATTATAAACATCAATATGCCTTATCCGGTCGTATGAACGAAATTTGGTTGAGATTGGCTTAACTGTTGTAAAACTAAAACCAAACTACGTTTGTATGGGATTGCGGCTTCACGTGGGACTCTTAAGTTTCAAGTTCATTTTCATTCGTAATGTCCATAATATGTGTTTATAAATTCTTTTAACAATGTCCCTTTTTAGCTTATTACCATATTTCAGTCAAATATATTGTATTTTTTAGGCATTTCGAGACCCAATACATCCGACGGCACTTTGGGAGTTCCATCAAATTACCTATAGAGTATTCGCCTAGAATAGGTGGTCAGGTCAGATGGAAAACGATATTTTTCATAGTGACCTGGGTCTTGGATGTTTATCTATATAAGTATATATTATAAAATATAGTATCGTTGAGTTAGTATCCTGCGACACAAGTTCACAACTTACTGTGGGGCTAGCTCAATTTGTGTGATATATCCTATATATTTATTTATTTATAAATATTTCTAATGCTTAAATATCGAGAATTTGTTAGATTCTTTACAAATATAGCCTAATTTCTTTTGATATACATCCATCATCATCACTACATATTATAAAACAAATTCCCCCGACGCGCCTGTCTGTCTGTCTGTCTGTCTGTCTGTCTGTTCGCGATAAACTCAAAAACTACTGAACCGATTTTCATGCGGTTTTCTCTAATGAATAGAGTGGTTCTCGAGGAAGGTTTTAGTATATAGTTTGTTTAGTTTTTGTATATAATTTTGTATATATTAATGATTTTTGTAAGAGTTGTCGTAAAAAATAAGCCGTTTTTGAGCTTTCAACGAATACGCTGTCTAAACCCTTTGAGATATAACAAAATAATGTATGGTGGAATTGTGTATCTTATATAGGTCTACAAAAAAGTCCGGAATGGCATATGTCTATATCTTAAGAATAGCATACTATATCCATTTTAATACTTTACAAAATGGGCAATTATAAAGCGGTAATTGGAAAGCTAAATACGGTATTAATCTTTATCATTTTAAATAGGTTAGTTAGTCTTAAACATCTGCTCTGGGGGTCTGAAAGTGTATGTAGTAAGTATATCAATGTATGGTAGAATTGTGTATCTATATTTATCTATCTTCTATAAATGAGTTTTAAAATATAAAAGGCTAAAGTGATTGACGGATAGATCGCACAGGCCAAACCCTTAAGGCCAGAAACTTGAAATTTCGTACACGTATTCCTCTTATGACGTAGCCATCTACAAAGGAAGGCTTTTTCAATATTCATTCCCCAAAGGTCTGAAATATGGGATTAAAGTTTGTATGAAACTTTTTATTCCTTGAACATATTTGTATGTAATTCCGTATGAATTAAGTAGGGCAAAATTAATGAATTATGTATTTCATCGTTTTCCGAAATTCAATCCCTAAGGAGTAAAATAGGGGATGAAAGTTTTAAATAATCGCACAGGCCTTTAGGGCTAGAAATTTGAAATTTTGCCCACGTATTTCTCTTATGACATAGGCATCCAAGAAAGAAAGATTTTTTAAAATGATTTTTCAAAATTCATTCCTCAAGAGGGTGAAATAGGGCATTCAAGTTTATATTCTTTTTTTCCTTGGACATATTTGTATGTTATTTCGTATGAATTGTCATAAATTTTACCTCTGTAGGGGTAAATGGAAAAAAAGGTTATAAATTTGGACGTTGTTCCTATGTGATTAACTTTTCTTAAGAGTTCCAATAGATTGCGCTTTGATTTTTTTGTGATTTCGAATTCGCGTTATCGTGATTTCTAACAAAGTAAAGTGGTCGCATGTTTCGAAATAAAATGGAGGAAAGACAGTACAGTCTGCTTTTAAATCCAATAATCGTCGAGGGACCTATCTGTCATATCTTGAGAGACTAAATTAATAGTGTTGGATGAATGCGGTATGTCTCACGAACATAGAATTGAAGCATTGAATAGATCTTTAAAAGATATAAGATCTAATGATCGATTGATTGGAAGTGTTACATTACTTTTAGCAGGAGACTTTCAAAAGACATTACCGGCAATACCAAGGGGCACAAGCTAAGGGTACAAGAGCTGATGAAAGTATAGCAAGTCAAGTGGAACAAAATCAAGAGACTTGAACAAATAAAAATCAGTGAGTCCATTCAGAACAAGACGTTGATGCTGAATTTAAAAAAAATCATGCAACGACCATAGATAAAACCCCTAGGGCAGTAATTGAAAGTCGCTATGTTTCTCACACACTTTCTTTGACAATTCTATGTGGCATGTTCCAGAGTGAGTTCTGTTATTAGTCTTATAATCCTTTCTCCTAATGCTACTACCGTGAATGTGGTTTATAAAAAGATTCTTTGGTAGTAAAAAATTAAATAAGTAGTATTAGTAGACATGAAATGTATCTTTTCTTTACACAATAACCTTTACATAAAAGTTAACAGTTGATTGAGAGAATTAAAAAACTGTAAATAAAGGAAAGTCATCGGTTTCATTTTGCTTGGTTATTGAAAATAGGATTCAGTTAAGCCTAAATAAATGCGAGCGAAGCAGCGGGTAACAGCTAGTCAAAAAATAAATTTACTGTTCTTAACAATAAATTTCTTTTTAAAATATAAAGTTACTAGTTAACTGTAAAGCCTAAACCAGAATTAGGTCAATGCTATATTTTAAGCCAGGCTAAACAACAAGCCCGGTATTAACAAGTTGTGCCACATATCGGTTTCAAGAAAATCTGAACAGAAATTAGATCCAAGTATTTAAAACAAAGTTCCTGAGCCAAAAGACTTGTTTGAAGGTTGCTACTTTAGAAAAAATTATTCTTAAATACAAAATAAAACCTTATTTAGAAAATAGGCCTTTGGAGGCATCAAATCACATTTAAAAATTTATATTAACAAAATGTTTATCAACTACTATGTTAAGCGAAAGTCCCATGTTAATAACTTCTTATTTTTATATCAGTGGCAAAATAATATAAAAATTATACTATTGTTACCAAAATTTGGATCGCACTGGTAGTCCTGTCGTCCAAAGTATTCGAGAAGGGACACGTAGAGCAGGATAGTAAATGTGGCATTGTCTGGGGAAGTTCATATGTTAAGGCTCATACATGCGCTAATGACCTTCAGGATATGGGCCCGTACCCGCCCGTCGCCCGCGCGCAATCATTGTATTAAATAACATAAATTTAATATTAAAAAGAAGAATAATCTGTAAAATAATATTTCCTCGGTAGAGTTTGTAGGTTGATTGGTTTTGTATTGAACATAAAAATTGCATAACTCTAAGACAAAGAGTGACGTAGTTTATGAATATTTGCAATAAAAATCGATGTAAGCGGTACATTTTTTGTTCTAAAGATCAATGAACTTTAGAAAAAAGTCCTCCTCAGCATGTTCTCAGCAAGTAAAGATTAAAAACCATTCTACAATATAGGTTTTTTTTTTATTGTGCTTTATGTTTGACCATTTTAATAGAGGTTAAACATAGTCGAAATGGCCAAGAAGCACCCTTAATGACGATGGAATAAGGTCTAAAAAAATATATTTTTGTAACAAGTTTTTATTATGAGCGATATGTACCTGTTGTAAAATGCTTTCCAAGACAAATCGAATAAACACAAACATGATGTGTTAATCTTTTTTTTTTTTAATTTATCTCTGCATTCAGACTCCACATCGTCAGATCAGGTATATGGTACAATAATAATGACTTACTTAAGTAGATACATAAAATTTTAACTCAATCGGTTAAGTATAAGTGCTTCAAAATTAAGTTGCAAGGTTCCACTCTGACAAAAATACATTATTGCTAATTCAAATAAAACTTGTAAGAAAAGAACGGACATTTTTCTTAATCAAATACAACTTACCTACCACTCACGTATGAATGATTAAAAGTTACTAAGATGCTGCTAATATAAAGTCCGACGGTCACATGATAGTTGGTAACTACGGGTCCTGGAAATTTCCTCTCATTTCTGAATCAAAAGTTACTTTTGGAGAATAGGATGTCTGAAAATAAAATGTTATTGGTTTCCAATGCTCCAAGAAATTTTTCCTTTATTTTACTAATTATACTTGGCAAAGTGGAGCTTTATTGGAGCAGGATTTTAAGCACTTCATACAACCCAATATTTTTTTAGTTCATAGTTTTTCGACGTTTATAAGGGTTCTTTATATACCCTTTTTAAGTCGCTCAGAGTGGCGTATTGTTTCATGAAACCTATTTTTTTTAGTATGCAATAATGTTATTATATCTTGTGTATGATTTTACGAGTGTAATTCTGTAGTATATGTATACAACTGAAATTGTAGTACCTATGTTTGGGCAAAAGTTTGCATATCTGCTACTGTCAGCTGATATGCACTTATACCTACATCAGATATATTTTATACATAAATGTACTAAAAGTTAAATAAAACTAACATTTCATATTCCGGTTAGTGCTGAGACATTCTGTACAAGAGATATGTTATTTATTTACGGTATTTGTTTAATTATTGCAAAATAAAACCAAATAACTTTACGTACAATTTGTAATCTGGTTGGCGTTATTGTTGTAAGTAGTTATATAGTTGCATAGTAACCTTTGATTATTATTATTTTTCTTTTACATTTATTGTATCTGTCGCAGGGATTTTGTCAAAAACGTGACATTATAATTTCTCTAGTGAAATTATAATTACACTGATTTTTGTCAATAACGTCTGGTTCGTATAATTTCACGGGTTCTTTTCAGAGTGATTGTAATTTCACTGGGCCGCAATAGTGATATTATAATAAATCTAGGTTTATTATGAGTTGCGTTTGTGGTAGGAGCCCGCGTGTTCTGATTGGTCAATTTGTTATTAATTTATTCGATAGATTCTATTTCTTATGTCATTTAAATTACTTGCTCAATTATGTAACCTACCAACTTTTTTAACTAATATATTTTGACAAAAAGTACATATTATTCATTTATTATTATTAATTAAGCTTTATTCAAATCCAAAAATTGACTCAAATGTTACTACCAGTATTGAGTACTATTAAGATTATAGTTATTAAAGTTATGATTTGATTAGTAAGCGTTATAACTTTTTCAACATATGTTATAGTATAGATAGTACTAAAAAAAGTGACAAGGTAAATTTAAAAAAATATTTTCTAAAATCTGTTTTTTATTTCCTAACTCTATGTTTAGTACTTGTTGGTCAGGTGGTAACGAATGAGGACCAATCAGCGATCGCTCTGATAATCTAACGGCTTTCTTAAACCAGTGTTTTTGTCAAAATATCACTGCCTTACAATTTCACTGCATCGGTCTAGTGAAATTATAATGGTACTGAAACTAGCCCGTTAAATTGTAAGTAATACAAACGATTGACAATAATTTGTGTAATTATAATGTCACTAGTGGAATTATAATATCACGACTTTTATAATATCCCTGCAACATATCCATTATTACTTTGGAGAAGTTCTATGCCCACGGCAAGGCAGAAAAAATTAAATCAAATAATATATAAATACATAAAGTATAAATAGCAAATGAACTGCCACCAAAGGCTAATTGGTTAATTTTGTCCATAGATGTACATTTTTTAATCATTCATCTAAAAGTAATTACATATTATCTATGTAAGCATAGTAATAAAGAACAAAATGCAAAAGTACATATTTAGGCAGGTACGTATCATACATATTCTAAATTAAAAAAAAAATCAGTTACCTATCCGTACTTGGCAAAATATCGGCGCAAAAAATAAAATGCATCCAATTAGTTCTTGCTTTCGATCAGTTTTATTTAGAGCCAAATCCAAATTGACGTAAGACTTAGAGGAAATTCAGTGGTGCCATATTTAGCGCCACGTTTCGTATGCAGGAAATGGGAAATCAAATATATTCTACATTTTTAGTGAAAGCATGCTAACTGTTCTCGGAATTTCATATTTCACCACAGTTTTTGATAAACATGGTCAATGTATCAAAGACTGCTCGTCCGTCGATACTTCCTAGTTAGTTTCTCTGGTATTCTAGAAAAAATATGAAAAAATTCAAATGACATTACAATACAAAAATACGTAGATCTGTGTACCGTAGAAAACAAAAATATGTTTCATTTATCTACATTACTCTGTCTCAATTTTACTCGTTATATCTCCAATATGTAAAATTAAAGTAAATATTTATGGAGATGGGTACAATATTTCATAAAAATTTTGTATTTCCATCTAAACCAAATAGCTGTACAATTCAAAAGATCTTTTAACAAGAAGAGGAGGAAGAACTTTTTCGCAGTACTTCGAAATTCGTCGTCTCTTATATTGGAAAAAGTTGTTCCATGATGAGAAAATTTGCCCCTCTTTGAGTTTGTATAAAAACTAGCAGCACGCCACCGGAGGCACCCAGGCATATATTATACACATAAACCTGCTCGAAAAAACGCTCTACCTACACGTATATATGTAAAACCAAAGTTTCCAACATTAGCCAGATGATGTCAATTTTTAGTATATTAATGATTAATATTTGGTACCATATTTTATATATTGAAAATATGCATTACATGTATAATATGATCTGAAAAATATGTATGTAGCATGTACCTTTGATACTTTTATTTTTATTACTCAAAACATTTTTTTGATAGTGGCGACAATTGGCAACCGTTGCGACTAACGTTTTCTCTCTCCGCTAGTACTGATGTCGCGTTGTTTTGTGGCAGTCTTCAGAGACAGGTCAGCGTGATGAGTATGAATCTGTCAGCCAAGCTGGACGACCTGCAGCGGGGGGACCGCCAGCTGGAGACCACCGTGGCGCTGTGCGAGATCCGCACGCAGCTGCAGGAGCTGACCAAGAGCGTGGAGTCATGCCAGAGTGAAGTCTCCGAGGTGAGACTCTTTAATCTCTCTTTATACATATGTCTGACAAAATAAATTAATCCTAATGGAATCTTTCATTTTCTAATATATAGCCTCCGGTACACGGTAGCCGTAGCGGAAACTTAAGTTAATTCTTGCCTGCCTAGCTTCTTGCAGGTACTTCATATATTTAACAACAGTACTCAAGTTAATCTATGACAGAGCCAGCCAACCCAGACCAATATGAATTCGCCGCCCTAGGTATAGGTACTGTTTTACCATGTATTTTGCATGGACATAGCGCGAAGAACCGATGGCCGATGGGGCAAAAATGTTCTTGAATGGTGACCACGTACCAGCAAGCGCAGCGTTGGACATCCACTCCCCAGGTGGACGGATGGTCTAACCAAACTCGCAGGAAGACGCTGGATGCAAGCCGCTTCCAACCAGTCATATTGGAAATCCTTAGGGGAGGCCTATATCATAGACACGATGAGCTTAAAAACATAATTCAGTTAATTATTCTAAATAAAGTCACTTGTACATTAGAGATATAAAGCCCTATTGACTGTCGTCGAACGGCGAACGTGGTCAAATTCGAAAATGAGGCCAATTTTGGTCAGAAAAGCCAAATTAAATTCAAACAATTACATATGTATGAGGTTGAGTTTTTTAAGAAGGCGTTGAGAATAATTAAATTTAAGCAAACCGTTCAATCTATGAAGCTGCCGTCGCATTCAGGTAGATAAATGTTGCAAAGCGCCAGTCGAAGCTTCAGCGGAAGCTGATGCACAATGTGCTAACAAGGGAAACTTCGAAAACAGTGCTCATTTTATTTTTAATTGTAACTCGATGAAAAGCAAATAAAAGTACGCTAAGCTACATCTCAAATAAAAAAATGAGCTTTTGATACCTATGTTTTAACTGTTTCAATCCAAAGTTCGTTACGAATATTTTAAATACGGAATTTTGCTAGATTGTGTTTCTTTATGGCATGGGCTTCTTAATGAATGCAGATTTTTTATGATGTTACTGTAATAATATATTTATAATTCTTTCATACTTATTACACACCGACCAGCTTTCGTCAAACCGCATGTTACATGAAACAAAAGAAATTTGACGTTATAGTTGGGTAAGTTAGGGTATTACCAGACACTGACGTAAAATAAATCACAAATTACAAAGATTATCAATATTTTATTTTAAATCTTAATAAAACATAATTTTAACACTTTAAGTATTACCTACTCTACAATAATTTCTATTAACCAAATAAATAATTTATAAAACTAGGTACAATAATGGTATCCACAACGTAAGAGAAAAAGACGTCGTTAGTGATTTTGTTTGTATATCTACTTTGCTGTTCTATTCCGATAGTTTTAAAATTGTCCAACTTTTTCCAATGTTAACACGAGTATGTGAACTGGTATTGGGTTTCCAGGTGAAACGAGACATGGTAGCCATCAAGCAGGAGCTGGACACGGTGCAGCAGGTGAAGGAGGAAATCGAGGAGCTACGGGAGTACGTGGACCGGCTGGAAGAACACTCTCAAAGGCGGAAACTCCGGCTGTTGGAACAGGCAAGTCTTCTTCTAGTCCTGTCTATTCACATGACTTCTAGGCTCTTTTACTCGTTGGTAAAAAAATCTTAAGTATATCGCTCAAACCGTCATACTACAAAATTTTGTCTTGTTAAACATTGACTAAGTAGGTAGGTATATCAATTTTTAGATCAATCCTGTTGTGGGAATGACATTTTTAGATGTTAGTGTATTTTTTTTTCTGAATATCTTCCTTAATACAATTTATCATTTCTAAATTTATTATTTAATATATTTTATAATTATTAATTAATTTCATTTATGTACAGTCATTTCTTATTCGTTGATTTTAACTTTATACATCGCTTTGCAGTAAGACGGGAAAATGAGAAAGTCGCTACGATAACACCTTTCCTCTATAGAAACCAGGTTACCTATGAAGCGGAAGCAAATATCTTTATTTTGGCAAGTAACTCAAAAATTATTGTTAAGAATATACCGCTCAAGGGTTAGTCAGAATAGCTAGAAAGTCTACTAAACTCTGATTGACTATGCCGGCACCGAGACATTATTGATACCTATAATATGAACAACAAATATTTTTTATATAATAATGAAAAATAATAATAATAATATATCGTTTATTTGTAAAAAAATGTAAAGGAATAGATTTCAACTAAATACATTTATATATAAATCTAAAAGACGCATTTATTTATTGCATTGCAATATGATCTATTCAAGTATCAAGCTTTGTAAACCCGAGATGCTTTGAGACGTTTGTTCGATATTTTCCTCTAGTGAGCCTTTAGAAGAAGGAATCTTTTGTGCCGGCATCCCTGAAGATGTCTCTTATATTCGTAGTAGCATCGCAATGCTACTGACAAAAATCCTTGAGAAAAAAAAACGCAAATATGCATGAAAGCATGCAATGCTTTTGCCGTCACGGCAAGAGCACAATCTAACTAGAGGACAGATGATACCACGTTAATTCTTCTCAGGAAAAAAATGCACTTACCAAAGAGCATGTAATCACTACAAATAACCTGAGCAAATAACTAAAAGTTCATGTTTAAATTTCTTTATCCATAATTTCGAAATGCCTAAATAGATTCGAATTTAGGGATATTTGTGTGACACAAACTTTTGAAAACACAATTATTAAAATTTTATATTGAAAATCTTGCTCTCTTCGTAATCTGAAACTTACTGTAACTCCGCGTAGCAATGTATATTTTTGCATCGCTTACTGTCTATTATAATTTAGGCCTAAGTTTACTTTGTGTACATGGATAAGTGCTTCCTTTCATCTGTATATTTGAAGAATTTCACGACGGTGTAAGCTATGTTATCAGGTATTTAACCTTTGCTTACAAAATAAAATAATTGTTAAAGGTACAAGTGCCCGAAGGCATATGTGTAGCTTAACATTTAGATCAAATATTTTTTTAATTACTCCCGGATGAAATACGTAGATGTTTAAATAAAAAACCTTCATTTAAAGATAGATCCTTGCTTATTAATTTAAAATTAACACAGTAAGTGTTCATTTCAAGTTAATAAGCAAGGAAGGACATATATAGTGGTTAAGCTGAGTCTGTCCGCGCGGTATGGGAGCGGCACGAGCGGGGTGACATGTGACTTGTCCCAGCTGTCTCCCAAATGAAGACATATACACACGCGGATCTACTCACACTCCGCCCTTGAGGGCAGAGCATTAAGTCCTTTTCAGTGGCTTGCTGCCGCCGCCTTCAACGACAGACGGGTCACAACAATGTTCCGCCGCCGCCGCATTGACTTCTTGGATGAAAGTGTGGTGTCGGTAGGACATAAGTTGGAAACAAAATATTTAATAGATTTCAAAATATAAGAAAACCATATAATTTCACGCAGATTTATATGAGATAAAATAAAGTTTCAAGTAAGTGTAAATACAATTGAAGTAGTAAAATGGTTTCGACTAGAAAAAAGGGGGTATTTCGGATTTTTATTTACGTTGTTTTTTTTTTAATTATAATTGATTAACAGAAAAATCAAATCACTTATACCTAATATCTATGTAATTACTATATGTATTTTTTGTTACCAAACAAAAAAAATGGTTACAAAGTTACTTAGTTTCGCGGTATTTTACGACGTACGAGCCTTAATGCCACGCTGGGGATTTCTGTTGTAGCTGCCTTTAGGCAGGCGCCGCATCATGGGTCCGGGCCTTTTCGGTTTTCATGTGTTAATATGGCTTCTCTCAGCGAGGGCCTGTACGATCTGTCGTGAGGCCGCATGTGCAGTGGCGACATCCCTCTGTCTGATGAAGGTGTGCCGATGCTTCCGATTTTCGAAATGATGACACGTGACATTTTTCATACAATAAATACACCCTCCTTTGCCCCTTCCGTACCTCAGGTACAGACTCAGTAAAGCACCGCTTTTAAATCAATCAATCAAATGTATAAAATGCAAAGTTGATAGGTATGTATATACCTGTATGCTCGTTAATTTAAGTGAAGCTTTGCGATACAGAGACCGCATGCGTTGAGGGGATTGTTTATACATATGTTCAACAACCTTATAAGTGAAGTACAGAAGCTAAAGCCCTGTTTAAGGCGAAGTGAGTTCAGACGATACGACACACTATCGCCACCCAGCAATAAATTCTATGAGTCCTAAATCATATGAAATTTAAAAAATCTAATAGCTGAATGTCCTAGTAAATTACTTGTAGTATTATTGGTACAAGTTTTCACTATTTTAAATTTGATGAATTAAGAGAACGAAATATTATCGCCAAAAGTGGCCACTTTAGGCGGTAATAATTCGTTCTCTTAAACTTAGATTATAATATCTATGAAAAGTAATAAAAAATACTACATGTAATTTACTAGGGCATTCAGCTATTAAATTTTTTAAATTTGATATGATTTAGGACTTATAGAATTAATTGCTGGGTGGCGCTAGTGTGTCGTATCGTCTGAACTCACAGCGCCTTAATACGGATTAAAGCCACAATGTTCTCGAGATCTAGCGCTGGAGTGTTGGTACCAAATGTCTTGATAGGTTTGCTCTTACATACAAGAGATACCTATTTGATTGTGATAAAATATTGGCTCATAGTAAAGGAACCCAAAAATGTTAGTTAATAAAGGCAAAAGCTTAATAAGCTTTTAATAAAGGCTAAAGCTTAATTACTAGTTTCAGCAAAATAAGTATGATTTTATTTACATAATTCGCAAGAAAATATTGGTTCATAGAAACTGCAGTCTTTTAATTAAATGAAAGAACAGCTCCAGTCAAAGAAGCTTTTTTTCTAAGAAACGTTTTCAAAGCAATAGCTTTTGAAGGCAACGTCTATTTATTGGATGACAATTTAAGAAAGGAATAATATGTTTTTACACGAAAGTATTTAGCTCTATGTGTTTCTAGCCTCCATAACCTCTTGCCTGACGGATTAAGATGTTTAATGTTTTATTAGAAGGCTTATGTTATCCTTACTGATTTCATTTTTTGCTTATAAATATAGTAGGTAAGTTTAAGTAACCGTGTGACATCTAAACTGGCATTATAATGTTTTATTTTATCGACTAGGTACATTTTTTAACACTAAACACAGCTGCTCTATTTATTTTCTGATAATCGGAAATGAATAACGTTTTATGATGCTCAAACTCAGTAAGCTTGCACTTATAGTCATCGGTTTGCTATGAGCTCTCGGCTTCACCTTGAATCTATGAAAACCTCAACTATAATATCCAGCTTACCGTTTTTGCATCATAATGTACTTTTTAAATGACGTTAAATATTGTTATATTGTTTGACTTTGATTCAAGAAAACTAAAGGATAGTTATAATAATCATTGTTAAACCTTAATGTACATGTATGATAAATATGTTTATCAAAACCTTTTTAAACAACACAACATTTAAAATTATTATCACTCGAACTGAACTTATTAAAAAATAGCACTTTCGTATTAACTTTATTTATATTATAAAAATAGTTCACTTTAACAAAATGTAAATTTAGGTTAGATACCAACTCGTTTTGTGGAAATTCTGGTTAACAAAACATGTTACTTTGTTTTTTTTTTCTATTATTTTAGGCTAGCTTTGTTTATTTTTCTTTTCAATATTCATTGGTAAAAATAAAATCACCTTAGTAATAGGTACTTTCACCTTCTTTTGTGCTAATTAAAACTTCGGATCAAAAACATCTGCCAGCAGGTTTGTGAAAATTTACCTTCTAAAATAAAGACTTACATTACACGTTAATTTGAATGCGCGCCAGCAGTTCAACATTTATTGCTCCAACATCTCCTCCCGCAAGACGAATGAGAATTAAGTATAAAACCTCCCTTGCGATACAAAGAACGCCCACTCCGATCTGGAGCGGATTATGTGTTTAGCACTGGTCTAAACCACGTTTAAACACACTCCGCGAACAAAGTACAAAAGATGCAGTGTAACAGTTAATACGCGGTTGAGATCGGATTAATCCTACACTTTCAGACTTTAGAGCTCAAAAGTAATAACCCTCATTTCAACTTGCTTTAGTTTAAGTTTATGTGATAACTAGCATTTGCACGCGGATTCGCTTGCGTTTAAGAAGATACCTCGGGAATATTTTTAAGGCGTTGGTGGCGTGGTTTATAAAACATGTTCAACCCAAGTATCATTCTTAATTTGAAAACTCTAATTTTTGTTTAATTTTAATATTCACCTTATATCAATAAAGTTTTATAGCGTGACTAGCAAAATAATAAATTCCCCTTACTAACTTGCAACCCAGTCCAAGTTATTCTTACTTATTGTACCTTTGTCATATAAATTTATATCATTTTTTACTATTTATGTATAACATCCCGCAATTTTTGAATTCCCTTATTCCGCACATTCTTTGCACTTCTATTTCCATTGATATCACTTCATATCAAAGGGAAAAGATGATCGCACGCGAGCCTTAGCACTTCTATTATCGATAAAAAGTGGAGACCGCTCGTAAGGTCATAATATGGCCCTACAGGTAGTGCAGCCAGAAATCCTGTCAGCAGATCCTTGCCGATCCTTTCATTTTCTGCCTACCAAAAGCAAACCTCATCGAACATTCAATACAAACAACCCGAGGGCGAGCGCGCACGTTCGATATGTTCTTACAAATGCAATTAAAAGAGTTTGTTTCGACGAAACTGAGTTAATACGTTAATTACAGGGCGATTGTGTATTTTCAATTCATGCAAATGTGGAACTATTGGGTGGGATCGATGGCGCCTGATGCGTTACGTAAATCTAAGGCCACAAATTGAAGTTTTCTATACAAGTTTTCTATCTAACAGTATCGATTTCTAAATATATATTGTTAGGTTTTTATTTTTGGGTAGGTTTATTTGTTTAGGTAGTTTTAATTTTTAGTTAAATTTATTTATAAGTAAATAATTTTATTTAGAAATTATATAATTTAAAATCGAAAAAAAAACAGTAAGTACCTATCATCGTAGACTAACAAGACCCACCATACATACGTAGGTACATTACTTTATTTCAATCGTCACCAATATCGACGATGACTTAGATGACAATAAGCCATCAGTCTGAGCACATATAGCTTTTATAGACGAGATAGTTAGGTACCACCACGAGTTTCGTGCATTGTGCATGTAAATGATCTTGAATTAGAGTTAAGTAGGTACTTGAAGGTAAGTGAGTCATCCATCTCTCAGTTGTATGGGTTAAGTAAGAGGCACGTGAGATCTTTTTTGTACTCACATGATATTTGTTACAGGGCCTCACTTTCTTCTTATCCTACGCCATCCTGGCTGCTGTGCTCGGCATGCTCCAGTTCGGTTACAACACTGGTGTCATCAACGCTCCTGGCAAAGTAAGTCTCTGAAATTCACTAGAGTCCGGGCACGATCAGAAACCATTCTCGAAATAAAATATCTGTTAAATTATGGACAACAGAGGAACAGGTCAAAGTTGCCAATAAAGACGGTTAGCTCCATCAAAAGGTCGCAATGTAATAAACAAAGCTAGCAGTCAGATTTTTAGCAATCTAATCACATTTAAAAGAACAAAATATGTTTTTCTTTTGTGATCTTCTTTTAATGCTGAACTAACCGATGCGCTACCTTTAGCTGCTGTTCCAGTGACTGTGGAGCGAAAACGATCCTCAACAAATACAGTAACATTCCCTTTTGGATCTAGTCCCAAACATAAATATGCATGTATTTCAAATTGGTGGTCATACGCTGTGACCACCACACCACACACACGGTTTAAACCAAGGGGGAGCTCGAATATTGCATGCCATAATTTGTGGTCATCAATCTCATCAGTCCAAGTCAAACCTCGTCTGGGGTTTCCTAACATGCATGATATGACTAAATTGCTAAGAAGAACATGTACTGGAAATGTTCCTATTTTCTTTAGAATCGGTTACACCCTACTTTTTTTGACTTGAACAATTCTTGGTGCAGAACATCGCTAACTTCATGAAGGACGTGTACAAGAACCGCTATGGCATGGACCTCCACGATGACACCGTGAACAGACTGTACTCCATCGCAGTCAGTATCTTCGCAATCGGGGGCATGCTAGGCGGCTTCTCTGGCGGCATGATTGCAAACCGGTTTGGCAGGTAATTCTTTGGTTTTATGTGATTCATCAGTCTGATTCATGAAATGTATAAAATGTTCACCATGGCTTGTGTGTATAACTGGTGCTCCCTTAGAGGTGGGCCCTGACGCACACACAATAATTTATCATTGAGTTATAGTTGTAACAATGAATTTAGTAAGTATTCCATGTCACAGTTCACAGCTTAGGTACTTTTTTGCTAGCTCAATTTGTGTAATGTACCTATTTATTATTATTTCCACTGTACAGGAAAGGCGGTTTATTGCTCAACAACATACTTGGCATCAGCGGCGCCAGTCTCATGGGCTTCACTAAAATCTCACACTGCTACGAACTTCTCATCTTCGGCCGATTCATCATAGGGGTCAATTGCGGTTAGTCTCACAATAATATTTATATATCTTTTGAATATCTTTCTCTTCGTCTGGCTGAGTGTCATCTCTTTTTCCCTGAATGCATTCCCGTCGGATCCTCTGATCAAGATTTTTTTTCGAACCCTGAATCTGTTTTTCGGTTGTTTCTGCTATATAACGGTTAAAAGAGAACGAACGAAACGAACACGAGAACTATATTTATATAAATATAAAATGCTTTATATACCTATATAACCTAGTTATATTGCATCTAGAAAATATTATGTATGCACCTCGCAAAAGACAGAAATATAAGTGGACAAAAAAGTCTATATTTTATTTAAGGAGTCCTCCTTAAAAGACTTTATTTATTCTTACCTGTCCACGAAGTAATTAATATAATGCTATATAACTAATAATTGTTCGTTTCCAGGTCTGAACACATCACTTGTGCCAATGTACATATCGGAGATCGCGCCGCTGAACCTGCGCGGTGGCCTGGGCACCGTCAACCAGTTGGCGGTAACCGTGGGTCTGCTACTGTCACAGGTGCTGGGCATCGAGCAAATCCTCGGAACTGACGAGGGGTGGCCCATCTTATTAGGTACCTTGATAAATTTTATGGTCCTACATGTTTATGAAAAACAACTGCTGGGTATTGTTGCAGATGGTCATTCAATGGTAATAAGTATAATTACATTTAGAAGTCCACAGTATTGCTGTAAATTCTAGGGGAAAGCAAGACCAGAAGTTCCACATATTGAATGAAGTAGTTCAAAATATCTAGAGAGTTTTACGTAGTATCATCGTTAAAACGAAAACATGGCAAGAATTAGAAAATCCCTGAGATAAATTCTTATTATATAGGTATCTCTCATTAAATAACTTTGTCGCTGTCGTTGGAGTGGTAAAACGGACGAATGAAGATAATCCACTAAGATTTCATAATTTGTGCAGGCTTAGCTATCTGTCCGGCAATCCTGCAACTGATCCTGCTACCCGCATGCCCTGAGTCTCCACGGTACTTGCTCATCACTCGCCAGTGGGAAGAGGAGGCGCGGCGAGCTTTGCGGAGGTTAAGGGCTAGTAACCAGGTACGTTATCATACATACCAAATTAGTCCTACCTACTTTAATGCTTTAACTATGTAGTCCTCCAATTTTATATTGATACCAAATTTATTTATAAAATAAAAATAATATAATAATATCGATCACTCTTTTCATCTTTTCGATTCTGTGAACACTAATCAGTTTATCTATTGTATAAATTAGTTGTTTGTATATCTTTCGATCGGGAAGACACCAACCCTAGTGTATCTAGAAATAACTCATCAAAGTCATATTTTAGCAGAATATTTTTTTGTATGTATCACTATGGGGAAGAAATGTGGTTGCCCTACTTTCTCTAAGCCCGCAATGAGCTGGATTTCTTCCTACTGCAGGTGGAAGAGGATATCGAAGAAATGCGGGCTGAAGAACGGGCGCAGCAGGCGGAGGCATCCATCTCGATGAGAGAGCTACTGTGTTCACCCACCTTGCGAGCTCCTCTGTTGATTGGCGTGGTTATGCAGCTGTCTCAACAACTTAGTGGCATTAACGCGGTAAGTCCTTCTAAATTAACAAACTGAAACCAGCTGCTCATACGCGACTTATAACTAGCGATGGAATAATTATGTGCTGGTGTAACTAGGTATCAAATTTAAATAACAATACTTAGCCAAAATGACGTCAAAAACGGAAGACCTGAGGCCGTTGGTGTTTCCACAAAAATAAATATGAAGAACTAACACACAAAAACGAGTTCTCAGCTCACACAGATCAGCCCACCCACATTGGATGGCTCCATCTGCGATGTTGGTTTGGTCTTTTTAGCCGTCAAGAAAACCTGAGAAAACTATATGTGATATTTAACAGTACGTTCCACTGTATTATTAAATTAACTCAATCACAACGTGTACACAACACATTTCAGTTTCAAATGAACCACTTCAGAGGCCGAGAGGCGGTTCCGAAGAACTCTGAGACCAGGGTGTGCATGGTCGACTGACCGTGTCACCTGCTCGAAATGATGATGATGAGTTTTAAATAAAAAGCTAGTAAAACACTAGTTTCGAGTAGATTCTTGAGATAGCGTTAAGTTCCAGTTTATTATATTTCTTTCTATATTCTAAAATATATTTGAGAAGATGATACACTTTTTGAAATGTTATATGTGTGTATGCATATGGTATGCACCGATTTTGTTACGAATTTAAGTGAAATAATAAAACAAGTTAATACGTCCACCTTGTCGCACTTTCGTTTTTGCACCGACGTATTATCCAGCAGTTATTTTTCCAACATTTTTTTATCCGACTGACCCCCTCAGGAAGAGAAGGAAGGTAATGTTTTTCACGCGTGTGTAAGTATGTTTGTTCCATTTTTGGCCACTGTAGCCAACGTCATGACTGATTTTAAAGTGTGAGGTGCCATTAGATTCGTAGTATTATCCGTAGGGTCTGCGAGGGCCTGCGGATATGTAACTTCAACAAAAAATCAATATAGCGGACATAAACTGTCTAAAACGACAGCCGGGATTTTTTTCTTTTTGATAATGCAACTTGTTTATTAATATGTACTTCGCACTTGTATCAACTTAATTGGTATGTGAAAATAAACGCACGGGAGAAACGTTAAGTTTTAAATTAGACAAAACGTACCTTGTCTAAACTTATCAGACCTCAAGCGAACCTGGCCTTCATCACAATATAAAATCTCCGTAGGTTTTCTACTACTCGACGATCCTTTTCACGTCCTCTGGCCTAACGGACGAGTCGGCCAAGTTCGCGACCATGGGCATAGGCGCCATCATGGTGGGGATGACGCTGGTGTCCCTGCCACTCATGGACCGCACCGGCCGCCGCACGCTGCACCTCTACGGTCTCGGCGGGATGTTCATCTTCTCCATCTTCATCACCATCTCGTTTCTGATAAAGGTGTGTCTTATATAAAGCTGTCATTAAACGGCAAGAAATGGAATAAAAGCCGACATTAAACGGCAAAGAGATGTGATAAATTGGACTTTGAAACCTTTGTTAAATGTGTCCTATTGATATAAGGATTGCCATCACCAAAAAGTTTATTACAATAATACTCCAAAATAAAAAGTCAATGTACATTATCCAGAATTGCTTATTAAAAGCTCAGATAAATATAAAATTAAACTTTCTTCAACTTTGAAATTTTTAACTAGTATTTGACATCTTAAACTTTAGTTCTGGATTACCATAATAGGCGAAGTTGCAAGTAGCAACAATGGAACTTTGGCTATAATAGGCATTGAGTCAAATATGGATACTGAAGCGGGAAGGGAAATTCCGACACTGTCGGCAGTTTTAGTTTTTTTATAGTTAGAAACACCAAAGAGTCATGCCGGATAGCGAGTTAGGGTGCACGACAAACCTAATATCACTCGTTTAAGGAGCATCTCAATAGTACATAATCGTTAAACCAAACCTTTGTACCTAAAGCCACTGAGGGGCCCTTGTCTGATAAGAACCAAAAAGATCAGATTTGCATCTTTAAATAAATTTGTAAATCTGCTTGGCCCGATTGGCAATCATTTATGTAATCGCAGGTATATAAACTGGCAAAGGACTAGAGCGAATATTTTTCCGTTTTCGCAAAAGAACAGATATGTTCCTTTATTGTTATCTTAAACATCCAGAAGTATATTATAGTAAAATATTTTGACAATGATGATATTGGCAATAGGTAACTAGTAATAAGATATTAAGATTTGATCTGGACCAAAATCCTAAAATTTATTTCAAAGCAATGTCACGGTGCTTAGTCAAAATATTTTTTTATGTAAGTCCTACTATAAAATGTAACATCAAAATCTGTTTATCAATCGATTTAAGCCACTAACATTATGGATTACGGAAAAACAAATAAAAATAAATCGCTCAGTACATACTTACCTCTAATTAACTAGTTCAGAAATATGAAAGTTGCGAATGAGTATCTACCAAATGGAAAGTGCAAATGTCTCAAACTAGGTTTATTACTTTCTGACTCGGTGCTTCCAAACTGTCGCTACCTCCCCGGGTCCGCAACTTTTAATAAGGTTCTCTTTGATCAATGCCGAGCTTTCTTCAGCGGCATCTCAAAGCCAACTTTAGTTAAATAGCGGAAGAAAATTTTATTTGTGTAAGTTAAGTTCTAGAATAAGTTTAATTACTGGGCGGTGTTTTATAACAATTTTGCAGTTGATAATTTGACTTTCTAAAGTCTTAAAAATAAATACGCTTTGATAAATTACACTATATGGTGCCCCGGTTCGCGTGTTACGTTTTGTTGATGAAATAAAACACTGTTCTGTACTTCACCTCTAGTTGGTAATATGAATTGAGAAGTATAAAGTACACGGGGTATACCTACCTGATAATTTACAATCCGCGAGAAAAACGCAATACGAATAATTATATTAATGTTATGTAAAAATCATATGTAAAAGAGTCGTATTACCAACTACTTAATGGGTTAATCGCTTTCGCACGCTTTCTGGTGGCTTTCCTACCTCGTTAAATTTTATTTTGTGTTTTCACCTTTTCTCCATTCTACTTTTTTACAACACCACTTATTTCATAAATTAATCTTAAATACTTAAGTATCTTTTTAAATTTAACTTCTAATTTATGGACGACAACTCTTATGTCCAAATTTTACTTTATAGTCTTTCTTATAACTGCATGCACAGCTGTTGGTTTATCGAGCTTTACTTTCCTCTTACCACTTTTTATTTGCTTCTGCTTCTCGCTAGACGCCCCTCCCTTTTCGACTTTCCTGTCGCCGAATCCGGACTCTCGGTAGGAAAGTGTACATAAAAAGAAATAAATTCTCAAATATAAATGTTAGGACATCACTCACACAGCACTGAACACGTTTTTTGTTTACCACTAACATAACAATTGAGACAATGGGGAGTTCTGGCGCACGCGTTTTGACTAAAGCGAGTTACACGAACACTGCTCAAAAGCAGAAGGCACTTTTCACTCTAGCATATGCAGTACAGCCGATAGAGAGGGTACTTCACTACGCTAAGCACGAGGCCGCAGACAGGCCTTAGATGTTCACAGCTACAGCACAACTGGCCGCTCCGGTCCAGTCGACAGACACATACAGTGTGTGATGTGCATTTATGTTTGTGGGTTATTTCTTCTCCGGTCGGTCACGGGAAAGAACACCATTGCTATCGCCTGATAGGAGTTCTTCGGTTATGTGCAGGAGATGATCGACTGGATGAGCTACCTGTCGGTGGTATCGACCCTGAGTTTCGTGGTCTTCTTCGCGGTGGGCCCCGGGTCCATCCCATGGCTCATCACTGCTGAACTGTTCTCGCAAGGCCCGCGCCCCAGCGCGATGGCCATCGCCGTATTAGTTAATTGGATGGCCAACTTCGTCGTGGGGATAGGTTTTCCTAGCATGAAGGTGAGTCTGAATATAAATCTCCCAGCCTTCAGGTCAGCAAGAGAAATTGCTGCACAAGAAGGAAGTACCGCTAAAAACTCTTTTAAATTTCCTTCAGAATAATGTCAATCATGAATTAACTTACATTATATTTTTTTTTACAGGCACTACTGGAAAACTATACATTCCTGCCTTTTAGTGTATTCCTTGCAATTTTTTGGATATTTACGTATAAAAAAGTTCCTGAAACGAAAAATAAGACCTTCGAAGAGATCTTGGCGCTGTTCCGGAATTCCAACGGGAGGTGAGATACATACACTTATATGCATTTGTTTTTTTTTCTGTTATGGTCACTCCTGTGTCCCACTCCCACAGTCACGAATATGCCGCCATGTTTCTATCACGGTCATTTCATTACACCGTGAACTCTATCATAGCCATACGCACGCGTAGCACTATAATTTATATTTGTAAATAACCCTCTTCAAAATTCCGACGAATATAGCAGAGAATTGTGTAGATGGTAAGTTAAAACTAGTATTTTCAGTAGTCTCATTAAAATATTTTTACATACCTATCAGCTTTGTGGTATTTTTGAATAACGATACATATACCACAAAGTTTAAATTAAAAGTACGACTTGACTAAGCACTGCCCTTAAATTTAGCTCTTCTGTACACTGATTTAGTTCAATGCTATGGTCCAAGGGTCCTTGGGACTCTTGGTGATGTGGATGGTGTGTGCAGGGACAGTTTTCGCGACAGCCGTTTGTATGGGAGCATGATGAACTGCGTGAACGCTTTGGAACAGCAACTGCCGCCGCCACCGCCGCCCGCACCAGTGGATGAAAAACACGACTCATGTAAGTTGACAGGGTCACGTACCCCTTGGTTTTTAGGCAACATTTGTCGCCCAACGATTTCAAAACTTGTTGCACTACATGTGCTTTGGGTAGTTGCGAATTCAACTTTATGACAGAACGTTTTCTTGCCAAAAAAGAATATGTTCGGAGCAATTTGATTGCAGCAGAGCAGAGCATTGCCCGTTAAATTCTCAACATGCAACCTGTAACTACCTAAGAGCACAAAGCCGAACTTTTTGTAGCTACCGATGTCAGTCGAAAGACCTGTTAGTCAATGAGGCGCCAAATGTTACCTAGTAAATGCGAGGTACAAGAGGCCGTAGTTAGGGACGTAACGCATTTTTCCCTTATAACTTGTGAAGGAAGGGCGATAAATAAGGCAGTAACAATCGAACTACTTTAGTAGTCCGAATTTGTAATGTCTACATCGGCCATGAAACAAATCACATTTCCATCACAACTGCGAGTATAATTATTTTTCACGGAAAATACATACACCATACCATTAAAAATTTAATTTGAATATATAATTTAATGAAAATGATAACGCGCCCTAGGTAAAACTGGAATTTGTGTGGAATTATTATGCCCGGAGCCATTATTCCGATTTTGAATAGAAATAATAAAAATATAAATAATTAAATTTACCTACCCTTGTCTTATTGTTAATAATGTTTAAACCGAATACTTAATTCCCAGTTTCTTACTAGTAAACATCTAGGGATTCTTACCAGGGTAAATCTCGAATTTACTTTAAACCCTTGTAAATTGCGAAAGCGTCCTCTACCACATCCCTATCTACGACTCTGCCTCAAAATTCTTCGTTCAAAGTTATTTTGCCACTTACAGTTTAAACTAAAAGCGACTTTACCGCTACAAATTATAAAATCCAAGGACTAAGTCGGCTTTAGATTGTATATTTTGAGCTGTCAGGGTTAAAATAAATCTGAGCGAAGAGAAGCAAGTGGGGGAAGATGCATTTTTATCACCAGCTTTATATTTTGTCCACAACCGTCTCCATCGACATTTTAGTTGCACAGTGTGATGCCTACATCTTGTTATATTGTGTTCCCAGTCTGTACGTAAATCTGTCCTTTATGTTCTGAAGGTTTGGGAACTTACGTTACGTACTTATGTGTAGGCATCAACTACTCATTTTTTTCATAGTTTTTCTATTCACCGTTTTTATAATTCCATACCCAAAGGGTGCCAACGTGCCTATTAATAAGCCTTCACCGTTTGTCGGTCTACCCGTCGCAGATCTGTTTATTATGTAACTTTAAATAAAAGGTAGACATTTGAATTTTTCACCAGCCTTCCCTAAAAAATATAACCTTATAATAAAAGTTCAACTTGAAACCTAATGAACCCCGGAAAATCTAGTAACATAGTTTTCGGAACAATGCAATGATTAGTTAGCTTTGCAAATCGAAATTGAGCGTCAATCAAAGATTGACTGGTTTATACACGAAAGAACTGAATATATTAACGTAGTAATTGAAATTAAAATGTAGCATTTTTTTATTGTAGAAATAATTGATAAAATACAAACAAATCCCGTCTGAATCTGATCACAATGGCTATATTATTTTTAGGCGCAAATTTACTATTCAAACCCCTTTAACATTGCCTGTTTATCTAAAATATGCCCATTTATATAGTATAGCGTCCAGTTTTTAGGGGTTGTTTCCATCCAAGGTTTTGCTGCGTCAATTATCATGGCAGTTACGTCTGAAACGGTTTGTCTGTGAATTGCAGTGTCGGAACAGTCGTCGGGTGGGGGGGATGCGGGCAGACCGCCGCCTCCGCTGCCGCCGCCGCGGTTCCCTGCCACCGGCAACGTCTGACAATGGGAGTCCGCTGCCCGTGCGCCTCTAGTCGCGCCTCTCAAGGCCGCCGCCAACTTCTTGTTTCATGGACTGAAGCGACAAGCCGCGGGGCGCGCCTCTATCACTACCACACAACAAATGTTCTAAATCGATGTGATTAGGTTAATAACGAATAGGATGTAAGTCACGGCGTAAATTTAATATAGCTCTTTAGTCTGTCATTTTATGACATAATTTATGAATGCATAGGTACCTTGTAAAGTGCCATCGGATTCTTGTACCCATTTTAATTAGGTATTCATCAAACTTTATTGGGATGGGCATGACAGTGTCGGTTCGGTACCATCGCGGTGTGATCTATTTAACGGTCTACAGATTCTAGCTTCTGATATTTACATTAAAGTTTACTGATAAGTATGTTCGATGAGGAGAATATTCATAATAAAAACAGTAGATTTTTATCAAGTACAGTCTAGGTCAATGCCGGTAAGAATCCTGTTTTGGGGAGCGCGGCGTATTTGTTATGTTCTGTATCGCACGGGTTAATGCCAACTATTCTACGTAGGAACATAATAATATAAAATGGGTACGATCAGAGTACATAAATACATAAAGTAATGGTAATGAACGTAAAATGTCACTTACATGCTAACATGTATAAAAATACGGTGTACATACATGCTGTGACTGTATTGTTGATTTTTTATATATACTTATATTATTTTATGAAAGTTGTTATTCTCTTTTTACTCGATTATTCTCAAAAGTAATATATGAAGTCATATCTAACATGACCGAGATTCTAATACATATTATATTTACCGTGTAATTATATGATCGGGACGTGACGTTTATTTGCTAACGGGGGAATTGATAAATGATATTATATTATATTAGTTCAGAGCAAGTTATACTAACAAACACACCTGATTATCACGCATCGTTGTTTTCTGTGATTTTATTTCGTTTGCCTTTAGATTATATTATTTGTAGCGTTAAGAGAAAATAAAAAATTACATATTATCTTTTTAATTGATGATGAAAAAGAATAGAATATGGTAAGTTATACAATTTTGTGAAGACTTTTAAGAAAAAGTAAAGCTTTTAAAATCGCCCTAGAAGACGAACAAAAGTTTAATTATTATTAGTTAGGGTTCTGTAGTTACTACAGGGTGTAGTCAATTTGTTCGTCCATGCATCTCTAACACTGCTCAATTCAATATTAAGACTAAACCAAACGGTTCTTAGCGTTTCGTGATCGGTGCAGTTGCACGGCCTAATATATTAATGTGAACACGTGTCGTTTACGATGACTGATTAATATCATTTAATGTTATATTTATAGCTCAAATATTGGTACGGATTTGTGAAATAATTGGTGTACTTACTCAACAGTTGGCGCTTTCGATGTATTAAAGAGCGATACATTCCAAGCTCGAACAGATCTGTTCTATAGGCGGTGAAGTTATTATAATTTGTGATTATGGAATGGTGTGTTGCGTTATAACGAAAATGATGCGTTTACAAAGATATGCGTTACTTCCAAGGCCAATAAGTTGTGAATGAATGTATTGGAGTAATAGTGTATCCTGGATTGAATCTCGATCGCAATAATCTTAATTGGTATCAGACGGGAGGTATTTACGAACAATGACATATCATCGACAGAAGGTCAAGCAATGCGAGCGGGTGTTCAGAAAATGTTTGATGTTAGTACGATCAATGATCATGCAATTTTTCAATAAGCTTTACTTTTAAGATATACGTAATATGGTTTCTCCAACACTATATTATACATCAAACATTCTACAACAACTCAAAATTAAATAATAATTTTACTACTAGTAAGAAAAGTGGACGTTAATATTTTGGTCTAAATGATAGAACGTAGCAATATTACTGGGCTAGTCGAAAAAAAAACATTTCTGAAACATTACATGTTTCTAGTAAGTACTTATAGTTTAATACTAATAAGTAAATTTGTACTTGACTGTTATATTCAAGTAAAAAAGCTAAGACTAAGATTGAAATTCCCACTTTCTTACTAGTAGTAATGCAACAAAATATATTAACATTGTTGACAGGAAAATAAACAAATATCATTTCGCCAATAAATTATTGAGTTGGTAGTAAGGTGTGTAAAATGGTTGTAAATCAAGGCCAAGCGGCCTGCACTAGTACAAAATACACATGCGGAATATCTTGTTAACGTTACGGTGGTCAGAAGCACCCATGTGTATGAGAATCCGCGTCGTTTCCGTATGGAAAGTTCAAAATCCTACGTGGTCAATAATAAGACTTAATACAAGAATCTCCTATTCATCGATCAATTTTATTATTTTAATATTGGTAAAATCGTTTTACACACAGTTTTTTGTTTATAAATTGTACTTTATAATTTTCAATATTTTTCTACATTCTGCATTATAATTTGAAAATATTTATATAAATAACACCACAATTTTTAGCCATTCCATCGAAATGTACTTACTAGAACTTATGCAATTTGGGAAAGATGCATTATTTACCATCATCGGTTTTCTAAGTTTGGCCCTGCAATAAATATATAAAACAAATAATAGACAATATACTAATTTATAAATAATTATTTTATAAAATACTCGCTTTAACGATATAAATAGTTAATAACTATATTAGTATACAAATTGGACTTAGATGAGTAGCATTCTAGAAATATTGAAAAAAAGGAAGATTTATGAGAGAATGACAACTACGAAGCTATGTTCAAAACTACAAATGTCTACAGACCAATACATTAAAGATACATAAGTATTGTACACATTTGACTTAAAAATCAACTAAACAGAATGCTACTTTTACAGGTCTTGATGAAATTTGAAATCCTAAACCTTTATATTTTACGAAACGTGGCAATAAAATCTGTTTCGGAAGCAATGATTGCCATAGTTACTTGTCCCACCCTTCATAATTAATGAAAAATAAACATAAACAATTTGATTCACATAGTGAATTAATAAGTAGTTTCTGAATGTGAAATAAATTGTGAAGCAATTGGTATTATATATAATAGTATTATTACCAACGCTTTATTCGATATTAAAGTTGTTTTATGGCCGGCCCGAAAATTGATGGATATTTCTAAAACAAATAGACAAAATTTATAAAATTATCTTAATTATCAAATGTATTGCACAAAATAAGCGTAACGCACAAATGTGTTAGGGTAATCCCGATTTTAAAACCCTTTTTGAGAGTGTAACTCACTGGTAAACGAGATTTTTGTTTATATTAAATCTTACATTTTCTATAACATATTCTAAACTTAATGCTTGGCTCAAACCGTTAATGTAGGAATACATTATACACAAGATGCATTATTTTATTCTGAAAAAAAACACAGATAATGAAGTTTTTAAACATCAATTTTTGGGCAATAGAAGGCTGATAGTATGTTTGTAAATAAATAATTTATAGATATAATTATAATGGATCGATGACGTCACTGCATATGGTGTAAATAGCCAATGCTATGGTGGATGAAGCGCAGTGGTTTGACCGATCTTAGTTCTTTTCATTAGAAATGGCCGATAACTAATAAACCATTCATTATTGCCGATGACTTTTCTTTGATTTTATAATTAAACCTTTCTTGCTCAGGGATCTCGCTTTCTTTCGACCGGGGGGTAATAATTTTAAAATTATGATAAATGTATAGTTACCTAAGTACTAACAATTTAATCATACTGAAATAGACAAACAAGACTAAACGCAGAAAATGCAGTAAATGTGTAGATTCGATTACTAGCAATGAGAAGTAGAGTCCAATCTACATTTTTTTGCATTTAGACTAGTAGTAAATTTCACGTGATATGGTTCTTTTTCTTTTAATTTCAATTGCTAAGACAGAAAAAAGAGAAACGTTTCTTACGGATGAAAATGGTGTTGAATAAATACCTATTAGAGATTTCATCATACATCTACTACATGTACCTAATATAAGATGGACTTTATCAGAGGTAGTTTTCGGGATTTAAAAACCGCAGGATGGCAATCTTTGAGGAAACATAAAAAATAACACAATTTAAAAGCTACGATAAAATTTATGATTTGACCACTTAAACATACACGAATAAAATGTTAACAAATTACAGGTACATTCAGGTGTTGAGCTTTTAAGCATAGTATAATATAAAACTTTATTTGGCGGTAACTTCGGCCATTTGTCATGAAAGGAACCACGGGAGCCTATCAAATAACGCAATCGCTGTAAGCATATGATAGTTGTGTATAATATTGTTATATTCCTGAAATCGCCAGACGTTAGCCACGTTTGTCGACCTTGTGCATAATTTTAACCAGAAGCTAGAGAGCTTTGCAAAATTATTTTATTTTCTGTTTTCTTAATTGTAATTAGATTAGTTAATTTAAGGCTTTCATTTTCACTGTTTTACAAATAAAACAGTTGTTTCAGTCCCGAGTACTGTGATGTAATGTTCCAGTGTTAGGAATTGTGTACGTATAATTTAATATAAACAAATATGTATACCAATACGGCAAACGTGACTTTAGTCAGCGTCTTCACAAATGAAGACTCACGGATATTACCTTATTACTTTCCGAATCAATTGTTACTAATGATAAAATAAATCTTCTAAAATAATAAGATAAGTAGTTTATCATAGATTTGAGGAAAATACTTTAGGAAGAAACAGATATTGTAAAGATAAAACTGCCATTATACACAACAAAAACAAATATTATAACTAAAATAATATTAGCGCAATAAGAGTTTATTTATGACTCGGCTGTGGCTCTCTTAGATTAGATGTAGCATTTATTTTTATTCATAATCTCAAAGCCAATATTACTCATATTTATGTTTAGTTTTTGACGGTACGACATGAATTTCTCAGGACATTTACCACTAGTAAGAAATTTGAAAATAATTCCCATTTGGTGGTGCAAATGTCTATAAATTATATTCTTTTCTTAAACAATGTCTACTAAAGCTTGCAGTAAGTTATATAAAATCCTATTGAATATTACTATCAACATAATTTAAGATTTCGAAAATATTCTTACTACTGGTAAACGTCGCAAATATTTCTGGTTAATGTACTTAATAATAATTGTAAGTTCATGTCAAATATGCTTAGTGGTGTCATGCTTACAAACAAACTTTGTAGCTAGCGCTTGCAAAGCTCAACAAGACAGTACTTTTGAAAAAGCGTTTGTGAAGACGACTAGCGAATCATTCCGTTAACCGCTAATCCACTAAGCGTGCCCACCCCCAATAGTTATCCCAGTAACCCGGCTCTTAGCCTGATGTCAAAATGTCATATGGCGACGGATATATATCTAATATTGTATAGAAGGGCTTGTTTGTGAATTAGCGGTATGTGATTGCGCGTGCGCTAGGCTCCCGTTTATTTGTATGTTTGATTGTCGGTCTCGTAGCGACGCTGGATGCACGGACGGACAGATTCATTGGGAGACATCCCAATCGCTAGTGAACAATGCCCTTACTTCTTTAAGCACTCTCCACAATACCGCCACTGAAAGACGTTTACGTTTCAAAGCGGGGGATACTCCGTACTTGTACAAACGAACTTGTAAAATTTTATTGGAACTACTTGTTATAAAAAGGTAAAAATACATCAATGAGTTTTATTATTTATCTCGTTATTGTAATACCCTTATTAATTTAAGATTAATTGTTAATTGATTAGGGAGCTCGATGTCCCAGTGCCATTTTTGCCATTGTACTAAGTTAGTAGATTTTTGTTTAATTGAGTTATCTTCTCTCCTCGACATTCGGCACTAGCATCAAATCAGCGCTATGGTATTAATACCAAAAGGAGAAAGCTCAGCTAGCTGCCTTCTCGGCAGCTTTTTACTTAATGTGATATGAGATAAACAAAGCAAGTAGAAAATAAAATTGAAATGACCATTTTTTTTTCCTAGTGACTGAAACACCATTTGACTCCCTATCTTAAAAACTTCTGAACCGAAACTTGCACTGTTCCCTAAGTAAGATTACACCAAGTTCAACTAAAAGAGAATTATTGTCATCCAACTTATAGTTTTTGAGATCATCATCATCGATCGTCATCGACGTCTCGATTGGAAGCGGCCTGAATCCACGCCCTCCTACGACCTTTATCAGGTCGTCCGGCCACCTGGGCAGTGGTTGACCAGTCAGCGACCATCGGTTCATCGCGCATGTGCCCCACCTACGGCCACTTCAAAGAGTTAATCCGCTGAGCTACGTCGGTGACCTTCGTTCTTCTATGTACATCCGTAGAAGAATGAAGCGTTGAAGTCAGAACGCGACGGTAAGGTCCGAAACGATGACCTCCTCGTTTCGGACCCGTAAATCATCACTGGTTACACATTGGACGAAGACTTTCGATAGTAAGACCTCATCCTTGAAGCTTCTAACCTGGATCAGACCCAAGTAGAGTATTGGTACTACAACTTCAAGGATAGAGTTCTCAACATAAACCGGTGATGTCGCAACATATGTATATTTGATATGATCTTCGTTTTATCCATTTTCATTTTAAGGCCTACCCGTCGCGAAACTTCATTGGGGTCATTGAACACCTAAGTCCACCAGTGATTACGCCATGACAAAGATATCATCGGCAAATCGAATTTGAGTGAATACTCGCCATTGTCGTTGATGCCAAATTCTCGGAGCTTGAAGGCATCTTCCAAAGCAGCAGCCCTGAACAGATTCGGAGAAGTTTCGTCTCCCTGTCTCAAGCAAGCCTCAAGGAAGAAATAATCACTTTATTGCAGAGGCCTGTGCAATAAAGTGATTCTTTTATTGGCTTTTAGACATAGCGTAGGATGAGAAGCAGTTTGTATTTTCTTAGCTTTTGTTTGCTATGCGGCGACAAAAGGACGCCAAAATCCTCGCCTAGCTCGCTTGTATCTGATTCTATGCAGAATCTGATTCATGTGCGGTCATCTCATCAACTCTGCCTGCGTGGCTCTTGGCTCGTGGATTGGGTACCTAGACGTTTTGAGGATACCGTGAGAAGTTAAGACTAGGAAAGTCACCAATTGAATTTAAAGGAGAATGGTTACATTTATAAATAATACGAAAATTTTGATTTCACTCCTAACCCTGTTCTGTTTAAACTGGATGGTCCAAGTATGGAATTCTCATCTAAGTAGGTATATAATTTCTTTGAAACCAATATCAATTAAATTGATATGGAGAGGGAACGCAGGGCGCTGTCGATTAGAGCGAATATGTTAGCACGCAGATTCGCGCGATGTTCGACTGCAGTAAAAATAACGTAAGTTTTTGTAGCGCCTCAACTATGTTCGCTCAAGCGGGGGTGGATAGCTTTGATGTAATCCGGCGAAAGAAAGCGGCATCAATGCTGCGCCGAATACGGGGCAGCTCTCACAGTGCGGATTGGGACGACACCGTGCGCGGGTCTCAATTCACATTCGCCCTGAGGAAGACCTCCGGATGAGGTTGAAACATGTCGGCCAGTAGCCGACTATTTACGTGAGTAACCCGTTGTTACGTATTTTAATAAGCTCTCACAGTGTTCTGAGAGCAATAGCCGACAGCGGGGATTGTCCGTTTGTTGGCCATTTAATTAGTTCAACAATCTCGCTAGTAGAATATAAGTACTAACACACCTAACTATAAGTTTACTTACAAAAATAGACTAAAAAGTTGTCTGAAAATAAACATTTTTATTTTATTTATTTACAGATATTAATCTGTCTAGCGGCATATACTTCCGATCCTGACCGCTCTATATTTTTTTAACGGATGCCTGCGACTTCGTTCGTGTGGACTTCGGACGCTATGGCTTCGGCATATTAATATATATATATATATATATATACGTTATTAATATATTAATATAATAATGTCTTTTGTAAATAAGTCTACGCATATAAATTTAACATGATTATGCATCAGGTAATCCTCGATTTTTATACCTGAACAAAAATTGCTCATTAGGCTGAACAATTTTGGTAGATAGCCGATAGCCGATAGCGGGCAGCGGCATTAGCCGCTGCCCGCTATCGCCATGAGTTCCAAGAGTTCCAAAAAACTCGTGGCAAACGGACTTCTGGCTTTCATGGACAAGCAACTGGATTGCATGGACGAAGTCAGTGTGATCCAGATCTGCAAAAGCAATTGGGGAGAAGAAGAAATCCGTAGCGCGAAAGTGCTTCTGTACGAGTCGCTCAAAATGATTGACCGGATGCCGTCTCGCCGAAGAGATGAAAAGGGAGAGAGGAGTCTCCAGGACATTATAAAATTGTTCAAGGAGACCGATCCGGAAGAATGGCCCGTGGCGTTTGTAGTGACATCGCAAGGACTTCACTCCATGCCCCCCGTGACTTT
Source organism: Rhodophaea formosa (assembly GCA_963082605.1). NCBI lineage: Eukaryota > Metazoa > Arthropoda > Insecta > Lepidoptera > Pyralidae > Rhodophaea > Rhodophaea formosa. Next base: position 15,462,559 of record OY720203.1, on the reverse strand, counting down.
CGATCATGTTGATGTCACCAGGCTCCTGAAGGACATTACGTCGTTGAGATCAAGCTTGGATGACTTGAAGTTGAAGTTTGAGGCATCTCAAACAACAATAAATGATTTGCGTACGGAAATTATTGAATTAAAAAGCAATAAATCCGTATGTAGGTCACCCGATGCCTTAAATTCTAACTCGTGCCGCGATGCACTCGACGCCTCGCCGTCAAGTTTCGCGTCAGCGAAATTGGACTTATCGCCGGTCATCGCCATCAACCGCCTTGCGTCAACCCGGCCCTCACCTCGAGCGTCTCTCGCGCCCGTGGTGACGAACGTAAGCACGCCACCACCTCGTGCTTACGCCGCTGCTGCAGGTCAACCTCCAAGAAAGCAGCAGTCTGCTCAGCTTAGGAAGGAGTCAGCGCCAACTAAGGCGCTGGCTTCAGAACCAGTTCCTAAAAAGGAATTGACCGACAATGAGGGTTTCACCAAAGTGGAAAGACAGCGGAGGAAGCCCCTTGGTAGAAATAAGTGCGGAACAGGACTCAGCGGTCCCAATATGCTGCTGCGTGCTGCCGTGCCGACGACCTTGCTGTACGTGTCCCGCCTTCATTACTCTACACAGTGTGAAGACTTAGAGGAGTACATGCGAGTGAAAACCAAGTTGAAGTTGAGGGTCGTAAAGTTGGAGTCGCGTCACAGCGTGAACTTCAACTCATTCGTGGTGCGAGTGCCAACTTCACATCTGACGACCTTCACGCAAGAAGATTTTTGGCCGAAGGGTGTCGTTTTCCGGCGTTACCGCGGGAGGCTACCCGACACCTCGACATTGTGTAGTACGTCACAAGATAGGACTTTACGTGCAAAGTAGTTGATAAGTAATATAATTATATGTATGTTAGACTTTAAGGTATTTATACTATGGGCCTCTGGTATTGTACACAATTGTAAGTACAATACTATTGCCTGAAATAAATGATAATTAAATTAAATTATTAAATTAAATTAAATTAAAGGGCAAAAACGGGTCCGTATTACTAATACTTCGACGTCTGTCTGTCCGTCTTTCACCATCCTGCATCTCAAAAACCGTGATAGCTGGACAGTCGAAAGATTATGTACCTATTTCTGTTGCATAATGTATTTCTGTTAACAAAACATACTAAAAACAGAATAAAATATTTAAGGGCTTTCATACAAGAAACGGTTTTTTCGCCGTTTTTTTGCTCGTTTTTATTACGGCAACAGGCAGACTTGAAATATTCACTATTTATTTGTATATTTACTTTAAAAATAAATAGGTATAATTAAATCAAAATAAAATTAATCTATAATATTCCCATACAACAAACATGATTTTTGCCTTTTTGCTCGATAGTCGTATATATAATAGATGTGGTATAGATAATGGTATGAAACTTTTCGTGGGCGGATTCGACTCGCACTTGGCCGTTTTTTAAAAATTCTTAGTTGTAGCTGAACTCTAACATACGACAGATATGGCCCATATAGAAACAGAAAGCATTGAAATACTTCCCTAAAATTATACTTATACATATCAAGATGTTAGCGTAACGTGATGTCTGTAATTTGGCCGTCTGTCCAAACTAGCAGGCCCATACTCAAAGTACTTACTCTAACACTACTTCGTCCCGCATATTTTACTCATGGAAAAAAAATAAGGTTTGGCCACCCCAATATCTTACGCTTATCCCGCCCCCGTCTGGCCAGCATGGAGAGTGTGGGCCAAACCCTCCGACTGCTTTGGCTAGTATATGGCTCTGGTAGTACAGAGAGGGTCATGCTTATATAAATATTCTGATATCTATGGTCATGCTCCTGCAGTGGGGACTAACGAAGACCTGGTGATGATGATTAAGTTCTCAACTAAAACAGCTGTGAGCTTTCTTTTTTATCAGGCAGGTAGCCTGATAGAAAAAAGGTATCTTAAAATGTCTAATGACGTTTATCTATTCATTACAGCTGTCGCTGCGACCAAGACCAACGCTGGTCGTTTCATCAGTAGCCCCAATTCTTACCCTCAATAGGTAAAGTAAAGCATAGGCAACTTAAAATTGGCACTATAATAATTAAAGGTCAGGTTTGACGTATTAAAAAAAATGAATCGTTTTTAAATATTAAGTATATATTATGCATAACTAATACTTACTATAATAATTAACATATTATAACGAAATTATGTAAATAATTGGAATGGAATCTCATGGAATAGTTTGTTCCTATTTTTTTAAAGTACATACTGTAGTGCATTTCTTATTATGAAGGTGGTGACACTACAAACAAGAAAACTAAACACGTATTTTCAGGCGAAAGTTCAGTCGAAGCTTAGCCGTAAAATCGTATTCTTGTAATTATTATAATTTAAGATATTTAAAAAAAACAGGAACAGACTTCAACTCTTTAAATTTTTTTTAATAAGCATAAGAAAAAAAATGGAAATAAGTGTAATCCGAACGGCATACATGTAAACATTTTTTTTTGTTTTTGTGTATTTTTTCAAAAAGCGCTCGACACATTTCGATAAAAATTTAATGGGACCATCTGTAAAGTATTACCTATCGAACAAAAAAAGAATTTCTTAAATCGGTCCAGGCGTCTTCGAGAAATCGGGGAACATACATAAAAAAAACATTACGACGAATTGAGAACCTCATCCTTTTTTTGAAGTCGGTTAAAAACTTCTCAAAATAAATAAAGTTGATAACAACCTCCATATTTTATTATAAAACGAGGACTAACTTCAGTACATATTTTTATCATATTTTCGGAGAAACATAATATGCTCGTCTAGAAACGTATTAAATATATTCATAATATTCATAACATAATAAATAAAGATAGTGCTACTTATCTCTAACTAAGCATTTGTTTTTTACATACCTATCCACCAATTTTCGAGAATAAAATCAATTGCACAATTATAATAACGTGGTAAATTTACCATCAATACAATAACTTATTCTAAGTGACATAATTTTTTAAAATATACTAGTCGGCTAAATTTTGTGATATAAATACTAGTTTCTCAAGTAAAGTAAAGCAGTTCTGGTTAAGGCTTAAAAGTAAGATGCTTTACTAAAAAAAAACTCTTAATAAATAAATGTCCATCGATAAATTATTTTTTATCAAATATTACTTCATGTAATTGTTTAGTACTTGAAACACGAATGTGAGTTTATGAAACGACCCGCAGCAGGCGAGTTTCATACTTCGAGCAACACGGCCTTCCGTGCCGGAAGGGAGTAAGCCATACGCTGCGTTCCCCTCTGTCAAGGTATAAGCCAAATTAGGCATATGCATGTCTATGTGTTAGTTGTGTGTGAATCATCTGTACACAAATTATGGTTTCTTTTTTATGACATTTTTTGTGACAATGTCATAATTACTATCAAGTGACAGTTTAAGTTTTGTATGTTGGTGTGCGGAACTAAACTTGTGTGCACATTTCCCCCCGCAAAAAACGCCAAGTAAATTGTAATAGTAAATTGTCGCTTTGCCCACTCCCTCCGTCCGGTACGAAGGCCGTGTTGCTCGAAGGTTTCGTAATATGATCTCATATGACTATTTTAAGCTTCCCCTATTCGAAATCTAATGCCGTTTGATACAATGAGTGTGCTCTAAAGCTCATTACGAAAACACGGCTTTACTCACGTTTTATTACGTCGGATCCGCCGACTAGTTTTGGTCTGTTACGAAGACCATCATCGAGGCGAGTGAAAGGGGTGGCGATACGACGGTTACGCTTCCCTCAAAGCACTGAGGGCCGCATCGCGCGTCGCCGCCCGCGCCGCTGCCCGCGCTGCTATATAAAATAAGTAAACGCGAAGTCTTTAAATATCGTCAGATCGAATCGTGTAATTCACAAAGTACTATGTTTTTAAAGTAAATTATTTGATAAATCAAGCAAAACGATCGATCGAAAATAAATTTCTTATTCGAACTTATATGAAGTGCATCTGCTTTTTTTGGGTAACCAAACTAACGACTTATTGACGAAAGTTATATGTTGACGTTAAGTTTATATTTTACGTGTTACTATTGCAATCATTTGTGCAATAAGTTTTGATTAGAAATCATAATAATTAAAATACTATACTTAGTGTTTAAAATGATTTGATCTTACGATATTTCGAGAAAACGCGTTTACCTATTGTAATCGTTAGAGATTTTGATGATTTGATGTGGCAAACTATAGTGGTACTCGAAAGTAATGTTTGATCAAACGGCATTAGATTTCGAATAGAGGAAGCCTATTTTAAGGCCTGATTGATTAAAAACAGTTGCACACAATAATTTATTTACGCTTTCACACTTAAAGCATAACTAATTAAAACAGGGCATCATAAAGAAAATAGTACGTAAAATATTACCCTGGATATTACCTACGGCCAGATACAAAATCATTGTTATTATAAATCTGATTGAAGTAAAGATGGTGATAAATAGATAGTTTCTGAAATCTGAAAGTGTGAAAAGAGCGTCTGATCTTTAAACTTCTTTTTGTTTTTGCTCCTCAAAAAAACCCTTAATCATATCATGAAAAAGGTTGTAGGTATACCTAGCATGCCCACTTACCGCGCCTACTACCAGAACTCTTGCCAATACAGTTTTTTTTTTATATGTAGGACAGTTGTATATGTTTTTTAAAGGTTGTTTTAAAACAAAAATCCGAGGTAGGCGTAATCCATACTAATATTATAATGCGAAAGTAACTCTCGTCTATTCGTCTGTATCGCTTTCAAACCGAAACTACTGAACCGATTTAAATTAAATTTGGTACACAGATAGTTTAGAACCTGAGAAAGAACAAAGGCTACATTTTAATTTAAAAAAAAACGTAATAATGCTGAAACACACGCGGTCTAAGTCGAGGGAAACAGCTAGTAACTAATAAAAATAATAAAGTTGTTCATATTGATGATAACACACTCTTTTTCGGGTATGTTGGACATCGTAGTACAGTTTTTAGATCAGTTCTTTACAGTATCTAGTTTTGTAACTCGACTAGTGTGTTTGGTACAAACTACGCTCGCGTTTGTTGCCGGCAACTTATCGCAGGAAGGTGAGAACCGTGTAAGTATAAGCTAGCTATCAGCTTCGCAAGCGATAAACGCGGGAGTCAGTTAATCATATAAATAAAAGTATAGATAATATAACAGATCCAAACACCGTCATTTCTTTACTTTTTACAAAGATTCACTCTTATTATAACAGTTAAGACTTTTTAATGCGAAGTTACAACGTGATGAACACTTAGATTCATTAAAATTAAGCGCTGTATGTACTCCATGCATAAATATAAGTATTACTTATTCATAGAATGTACGTACAGTGGTACATTCTATGAATAAGTAATACTTAAAAGAGTACACACTTAATGTTTAACATATAAAGTATTATTTATTTCACATTTGAGTTATTTCATATAAAATCTCAGACAAATCCAGCACTTAGATCTGTTTTTACTAACAGGATAATATTTCCAACAGTTGATATGGGTCTATCAATCTGGAAATGCTTTTATTAACATATATTAGTATAATAGGTATAATAGTGCGGTTTACTTCTCTTCAAGCTCCTTAAACCTAGCTTTGAGTTGTTTCGTGTAAGCATCAAGTCGATAAGCATTGACTTCAAAGCGAGATACTTGAGCATCGATCTGGTCTATTTGAAGCAGTAACGGCTTTATCACTTGGTTATCTGGAATTAAAAACAAAGCAAAAATGTACATATCTGGAAACAATTTGATCACCTCCAAGCTTCCATAGTAGGCTGGGACAAAAGAAAAATTATTTGTTTTCACTCACAGATCATAGTAACTTGAAATCACAGATATAAAATCAGTCGACAACATACCTCTTTTTGATTATTTTTGCTACCATCATGTTGTCTTTAGTTTATTTGGCACTAGGCTTTATGCACCATTTAAAACAAAATAGCAATTCAAGTTATCCAGTGTAAACCAAAACTTTATCTCATCATTATGTGGCTGTCAATTTTCAGAATACCAGACGCATACCATTGTGTTACAAAATCAAATATCCCATTCTAGAAAACAATAACCGTATGGTGTCTATCACCAGTTGAAGGCTCAGATTTATACATATATTTAATTTCCCTTGACCAACCTTCTACACATAGCATGTGCCAATGCAAATTGCTGTTTTCAATGTCAATGGTGTTGGTGGTTTTTATAAGTGCTTGCTCTAAAAGAATAACCAGTTCTATATTACTAACTGTTACCCGCGGCTTCGCCAGCGTGATATATAGCCTATGTCCATCTCAGTACTCTAACCTATGTGTATGCAAATTTTCATGATGATTGGTTCAGTAGATAGGGCGTGAAAGCGTAACAAACAAACAAACAAACTCACTTTATATAGACTCAAAAACGAAAACAAAAAAATAAATATACGAAAACAGCGTATAAAATTTTTTAAGTCTGCCATCAAATGATATAGCCGTTTATAAAGTAATCTTTATAAAAGTTTTATTAGAAGGCTCCAAAACTACTGGGTTGATTTTCAAAATTCTTTTACTTATAGAAAGCCAATTAATCTAGAGGTGACATAGGCTATAATTTACGCGGACGGAGTCGTGGGAAAATTGCTAGTTTAATTATTGCATATTTTACAAATTACGTATTTGCCATATCTACGGTACATATTATTGACCTCTTAACCATAATGTCATAAGCATAAGTTAACTAAAATGTCCATAATCATACATGAGCGAGTATTTTTACAAACATCAATTAAGTGTCTATTAAGAACTTTATGTGTTTAGCTCACACTTGACTGGATTTTTCTTTCCTTTAACACAAAAATGGAATACAAAAGTACTTACACATTTCATTATATTCAGTGAGGGTCTTATTCAAGTTGACAGCCAGGTTTCGGAGGTCTGCGTACTTAATGATGGTCAGGCGGTTGATTTCCTCCAGCATGTTATAATAATCCTGTAAAAATACACCTCACATTTTAAACACTAGTGGCCCAGCCTGGGGTGGGATTTAGAACTCACTTTCTGTCACCCACAATGGGCCTGAATGTGGTGCTATGTGTGGAAAATAGCTCAGCAGTAAGCAGTAACGCACTTTCCTCTTCACTAAGAAAACATTTCTAAATTGCTGAGTCACACCATTTTACAAATTCCCAATGCCAATCCCAAAAATTATGTTTTTTTTTATATTTCATAGATTACAAAATAATGCAGGCCCAGTACCAAGAAAAGAGGCTTGGATGAGTCCCTGCCTTAACAAAATCAAGTTGGTCACAAGAGGTAGGTCAGGTTCATTAAGTTTCCTCATGAGCAAAACAGAGCATGTGAGCAAAGCAAGTGAGCATCTCCAACTTAGGAGAAAAACACAACATTTCTGTTTTTTGATAAAATAATGCTATTTTAGTGCTATTTTGTATAAAATTTTAACTATATCTCTGTGCTTTAAAGATCATCTTGTGGTGAAGAGCAAAGCGAATTGTATAAGATCCAATCATCAGAAATTACATATTCATGCTAAGGTTTTCTAAAACTCACAAAAATTTTAAATGGTGGTAGGTATTATAAAATTTTACCTGACTAGCAGCCATCTCGCCCTGCAGGTAATCATTAGTTCGCTTGAACAATTGCGTGGCGAGCCTGCTGATTACCGGATCGTGAGGATCCAGCACCTCGAAACTGGAACAACTTGGTGAAACTGGCAACTCTGCATTACAACAAAATTAGATCAATCAATTATTTTGCCAACACACCAGATCTGGTAGATTTTATCTAAATTCACCGGATCAAATAAATCACTATCACAACATAATATCACTACCTACATCACTAAATATTATAAAACAAAGTCCTCCGCCGCGGCTGTCTCTCTGTTCGCAATAAACTAAACACTACTGCATGAATTTTCATGCGGTTTTCACCGATAGATAGCGTGATTCATGAGGAAGTTTTATAGGTATTAAAATACATGACCGTGCGCAGCCGGAGAGGGCTGCTAGTGAAGATTAAAGCACTTATTACACTATCCAATTTTTAGGAATCCTAATTAGGAACGTATTAGGAACCTAAATCGGAAGCTAGTGATCACACTACACTAAATCGGTTCCTAAATCGTGCAGTGTTGCCAGTCGGGTCATGTCAGAAATTACCTGAAATATAAAAAAAAATAATCTTTTTTATAAAAAATAACCTTTCATATTTTTTTACTGGAAAGGTATTATAAGTTGATAGAATAGAATATTAGTTGTATGATGAGCTCCGTGGCGCAGCGGTCAATACGCCGGTCTGTGACACGGATGATCCCGGGTTCGATCCCCGGTCAGGTCAAGATGAAAAATGATAATTTTCAGATTGACCTGGGTCTTATTAGTATCTATTATAAAATATAGTATCGTTGAGTTAGTGTCCCATAACACAAGTTTTACTAAAGAATAAAAAACTGCAATACGATGATTGTAATCGTCAATATCATGCTTAAGTGTTAGTAGGTGATAAATATATTTGACATAAATAAACAGTACTTTAATTTCTTTTTTGAAAATTTGTTGGGAAAATGTGGGAAATATCGATTTTATTTGCCCCAAATTTGGGGATTTTCAGTTAGGCTTTTGGGTAATCCAGACTTTTGATGTCGGCAACTCTGGCGGGAGGACAAATTGGCGTCCTAAATCGTAGCGATGCGATTACACTGTCCTAAATCGTATACAATTTAGGAAATAGAGCGATCGGGACGTCCTAATCATCCTAAATCGGATCCGATCTACCCTAACTGCGATTACATCTTCCGATTTCCTAATTAGGATTCCTAAAAATTGGATAGTGTAATAAGTGCTTAAAAACTGTTGGGTAGGTATTTACCTTTATTACGTCCATCCCTAGACCATTTTTCGATTTCATCCTCTGACATTTTTAGTCAGGGTTTTTGGTCGGTGGATTGTGGTGAATCCTTGAAAGACAAAATCACAAACAAACTACGAAGAAAAAGATACTTTTACAAGCAGACATCAAATTTGCATCAAATCTAGAGTAGGTGTGCCTGACGTTTGTCATGTCACTTCGAATAAATCAAATCTTCTGACGCAAGTCTGTTTATGCCACAGACTACGTAAGAGTGCTATTTTTGCAACGGTGATTCACCAAAACGCAAGACGTGCACGTCTACAAGTCACACTCGACTTCCAAGTCACGAAATACCAGTTTGCCATAATTTTGAAACCATCGCTTGAACTGGAGTGCTATTTTTGCACGCGTGACTCACTAAACGAGTGATTTAGGCGAGTGTTTCCAAAAAGCCTCATTTTTAAATCATTTATGTTGACGTTGAATTGATGAGAAATTGCAACGAGCGGTTTAGATCGCTGGTTTCCTTAGGCACGAACGCTTTTACGTTAATGTGACTGGCTGTCATTTGAAGTTAAGGGTGCGCTAGTCAGGTGTTTCGCCATACAAATTCTGCAGGGTGATGACTCCGTTGTTCGGTATCGTCTGTTTAAAGTTTTTAATTGTATTGATTTGTTTTGTTGTTATCTATGCTTGTATGGAATCATAATTGTAAAATTATAAGTACTTTAAAAGTTATGAGTCTCAAAACATTCCGTTTTAACACGTGCAAATTTGGGCACAATTAAATACCGGAAGGAGTATAAAATCTCTAAAACAAAATTCATACAAGCATAGTTTGGTTATTAAAAAATATGAATTATTTTATTTTTAATAAAAACATTCAGCTGTTTTATCACAAGAACACTTCTCCAAAACGCATACCCGCGAATTTTTAGACGACGAAGATTTAGATTTTCAACAATATTTGTGTTTGCACACACTAGACTGTTGTTCCGATGTGCTTATACATCAGTGTAAATAGTTCCGCACTGTTCAAAACCGAGTCTATCCCTGTCTCAGCGAAATAGCACGCATTTTAGCCACGTGCGCTGACGAGTTCGGGTTCCCGACTAGCGCATCCTTAAAGGTTTCTTTTTTCTTAAGTTATAAGGGATTAATTTCGAAGTATACCCAAAAAAGAATTATCAAAATCGTTTATTATATTCGTCGTAAAAAAGCGTTTCGTGACTTGGAAGACGAGTGTGACTTGTAGACGTGCATGACTTGCGTTTTGGTGAAGCGCCATTTCAAAAATAGCACTCCTTTAGTTCTGCCAACCTTCAGCGAAAAATATTCAATTTCTTCCCTTCTTATTAGGGGTGGCAGCGCAAAGCTAATTGTAGATGTCACTGCGTACGTTCATCCTTAACAAAAATATAAATATCTTTATTTTTAATTAGTGCATAAGAATAGTGACAAAACATTTAACCTTTCGTAAAAAAATTATAAAACGCATATATGTTGCTTTATCAAAAGATTTTTAAGTATTTTGCAAACATAACCTACAATAATATTTTTTGTTATAGTAACAATAAAATATATATGCCAAATTGTGGGAAACTAGCCATACATTTGACAGTTGTATCGGAACAACCCTACTAAACTGTAACGTGACAGTTGCCATCCTCTTTCAAGCAGATTTTTTTAAAACTTTTTTAGGGATTTATAAAATGTTTAAGAAGAGTAGGTAGCGTCAAACGGAACGTAAAATCTGTCATGGAAATCCTTGACCTTGTCACAACTGTTAATGTCTAGTAAAATTCAGTTCAATTTATTTAGCTAGTATAAAACATAATATGTAAGTATCTAATGCATGAACTGAGATGGAGAAGTATTTAAAGTCGGAAAGATTTGAAGCGGATCCGCTTGACAAAAAAAATGATCCGCTATAGGAATAAAATAATAAACTTCAAATGTCAGGTAGTCCCTTTGACGTTAAGGTGTTCGTCGCCTGAGGAAACGAGCGGTCTAAACCACTCGTTGCAATCCTTCGTCAACTAAAGATTCAAAATGAGGCTTTTTGGAAACGCGTCAATCACTCATTTAGTGAGTCATACGTTCGAAAATAGCACTCCGGCCTATTTACTAACTCGGATGACAGGTGTCGATGCCTATCAATCTAGGATTTGTTGTTACAATGCGGTATTCGTATTTCAAATAAAAAGTTCGAGCAAGCAAAACCCGCATCGTAATTGTAAATTCCAGATTGATAGCAAAAATCGTGCGAAGACGAGTGGCACGCGTTCAAAAATAGCACTCCTGGGGTACTATTTGTAAACGTGTGACACTCGTCTTTGAACGATTTTTGTATGGAAAAATCATTCATTTGCGAACAGTCATATTAAAGGAGTGCTATTTTTGAAATGGCGCGTCAACTACGCAAGTCATGCCAACTACTGTCTGTCTAATGAAAGCTCGACCCCGTCATTTTTTGAGCTAAAACACTGATACAGATGACTTTGACATTATGTTTTTGATACTTGTTGTTTGTTTTGTTTGTTGATACTCATAAACGTGCTTTGAACGAGCTATTGCCATAATTTTGAAACCATCGCTTTGAACAAAGAAGAATGAAAAAGGAAAAAAATAAAGGATCCTGAAGTAAAAAAAAAATTACTTACACTGGGCACAGTTTTTTTATTATGTACCTAAAAGCATATTCTTTTATATATTTTTCATTTTTCCGAAGAAAAATCGTACGTATCTATATATTGAAATCACTTTTTTTATTGTAGTATTTATTGCAAACTTTTAAACAAACAAACCTTGCTGAATTTCGCGATACAGCAAAGGTAGGTATTTAGCATGGGCGACGGCCGTAGTGACATCACCAGATATAATAAGTGTAATAATTATTGAATTGAGGCCTTTAGAAGTTACCATGGAACAAATTAACTTACATACTTTTAGATTATCATAAATTCGTAAATCTTTGCATTACTTACTTGTTTTTAGCTGTCAAGTAATAAGTATCAAAACTATTTTTTCCTACTATAGACAGTATTGCCCGCTCGTGAATTTTGAAATTTCCCGTGTTTTGCGAGGTTTAAGTTGAATATCGCTTGAGCTGCAGAGCCAACTTTCAGCGAAAAATATTGAATTTTTTTTCACGCAGAAATTTTGAAACTTCTATGGTTATTAATGATTTTTAAAATATTAATAATGTATAGCGTCAAACGGAACGTAAAATCATCATTTCAGCCAGCCGCAAGAAGTCCACTGCTGGACATAGGCCTCTCCTAAGGAGTTCCAAAATGATCGGTTGGAAGCGGCCTGCATCCAGCGCTTCCCTGCGACCTTGTTCAGGTCGTCCAACCACCGTCGGTGGGTGCTCGACGCTGCGCTTGCCGGTAAGTGGTCGCTATTCGAGAACCCTTCTGCCCCATCGGCCATCGGTTCTTCGCGCTATGTGCCCCGCCCACTGCCACTTCAAAGAGCTTATCCGCTGAGCTATGTCGGTGACCTTCGTTCTTCTACGGATCTCCTCGTTTCTGATTTGATCTCGTAGAGAAACACCGAGCATAGCCCTCTCCATAGCTCTTTGAGCGACCTTGAGCTTTCTTTTGAGGCCCATAGCAAGAGACCACGTTTCGGACCCGTAAGTCATAACTGATAACACACATTGATTGTAGACTTTCGTCTTTAGAAGACACTACGGAGCTTCCCGAACGCTACTGAATGCATCTGATATGAATAAAGTAAAATACCACACAACTAATTAGTGGGTAGTATTGAAGATATACGCATGCTTTGAATGCGTTATACCCTACGTAATATGTGATGAGAGAATTCGACACGGTGATTTGAAGCCACGGTGGTGTAGTTGGTAGCACATTTAGGGCGCAGACCTAAGAGCTGTGGGTTTGAATCCTACCTATGGCGAATTCTTTGTCATAACACATTTTTGATTTTAGTAACAGAAACAAGTAAAAATATAAGAAATAAAGTTACCTGGTAAAAGAAATAAGAAAAACCAAATCATTATTACATTGCAAAACCTTCTGGCTGGCATTAACAATATAAAAAATAGTTAAAAAAGGAAACGATGTTTATGATTTACATTGAGAGAGGCCCTAAATAGAAATTTTCCCGACTCCCGAGTAAAATATACCAAATCTGGCAACTCTGATTGTCAATGTCATTTATTAACGTCAGATTGACAGTGACAGGGAATAAGGCACAAATATTTGTTTTTAAATCCTCCGCTTGTCCTATTTTCAAAAAATCAAAAACATAATTTCTTTTTTAAAAACTAATATTGAATTTATGGAGATATAGGTACTACGTTATACTTCCGTGATTAAATTACATATTAATTTAAGTTTAGTATGGTTGGCAACGTTGGCAACAACGGCACATTTCTTGAACCATAGTCGGTCACGAGTTATTTTTTTTTTCTTTTTAGTCTGTAAGTAAAGGTTTGTAGAGGTTTGTGTTTAAAACGAAGTGATTATATACTCTTTGGTTTGTGTTATTCTGTGGGTAGAGTGAAGTCTATCTGTGGATTAGTGCTGGGTCGTAACTGGTTTTGCTAAAAACGAAACGAACCGGTTACATTTGAGAAAGAAACTGGGCAAAGAAACGGTTTCATGAAAAACGGTTTTTTGGGAGTGGCGGGGGGGGGGGGGGGGGGTGTCAACCGCTCGTTGCAATCACTCGTCAACTAACGATTCAAAAATGCGACTTTTTGGAAACACTCGCGTCAATCACTCGTTTAGTGAGTCACGCGTTAGCACTCCAGTTCCATTCATGCTCTATAAACCAGTTCTTTTCCAGTTCGAAAAACGATACCTTCTACACAGTAATTTTCACTTTCTTGCTTTAGTTATAGGAATCACTTTTGCTTAATCAATACAAAAAACGCCAATATACTTACGATAATAGACTTTATAGTGTATGCCACAAGGCCTTAATGAATTAGCCAATCGTTTCAAAGAAAACGAACGGAAGATTGTACGTCGTTCGTTTCGTTCGTTCGTCGTGACGCGTGGGTGCTGCGCGTTCGTTCTTCGTAAACCAGTTACATTTGTAACTGAATGTACGTAAATCGAAAAACAGTTCGTTCGTTTCTTTTCCACTAACCAGTTACAAAAACGTTTAAAAAAAAAACGCCCAGCACTACTGTGGATGTCACAGTTCTGATATCTATGGTGGATGTATTTCCGATTTGGTGCGTCCGTCCGTCACCGACTGACTAGTGACTAGTGGTGACTCCTTAGGGTGACTCCGATAATATTACACTCGTTGACTCCGTTTAAATGACGTTATTTATAAGTTAACGAGAGGAAAGTATTTAATTTTCTAAAGAGCACAAATATGGACTTCTATCAAGTGAAAATGTGTAAGAGATGGGTAACGACGGTGGCTTTATTGGTGTTATATTCAAGCTACAGTGCTAAAGGTACGTTGCATCCCACGTTACAAAAACAAAGGATTTAGTTTTTTAAGGTATTCCGTGAGTAATAAACATCTTGGGATTTTCCGTCTCTACGTGAGTGTTGCGTCTTGAGGAAGCGTGGTTTCAGAGTTTTAACATTGTGAGATTAAATTTTTTATTATGCTTCATTATTCTAGGTCATTGTTCCTCATAGAACAAAAGTTCGTAATAATTAAACTTTTCTTTTTTCAAATTTGTGAGGTACTTATGACGTGGAACTCTCAGCAGTTATTATAAAGTACCGTTATTTTTTATGTGCCATTAGTTAAATGAAAGGAATAATTAATTATTACAAACGTGTCGCTCATACAGCCTCCAACGCACCCTTTAGTACACTATGACCTAAAACTAAGCCCATACAGTTAAGGAAAATTAAACTTAATTTTTGTGTTTGAACTGGAACAATCCAATGTACCTTCATAGCTAGTTAAATGAAAGCTTGTATTATGATAGACAGTAGTAAAAATCATATGTGAAACTTTTTAACTATTCCTTACTAAACCTATAATTTTTTTTAATCTGTCCAAACATTTTAATGCCCATAATATTTACTATCTTTTATCAACTGTAAGTTTATAGCAGGTGCCGGTTTATATATCTTGTTATGTGTAAATTAGGAAGAGTGATATTCTACACAATAATGAAAAAAGCTGAAAATCATTGGGAAATAATAAAGCTTTAAAAACATTAGCTTTCATGATCTGTGCAATACCAACTAAGATGTTATAAGTTAATTACATTAATACAAAATGAACAAAAAAAAATTATGTTTTCAACAATTAAACATACATATGCTTTTTCAGATTAACAACTCTAGAAATAATAAACAGTTGTTTCAAATAATTAACTAAATTTCTGAAATAAACACCCAACTACCGGAATGAGAAGTAAGTTTTCCGAAAATATATGTCCTGCTTAGTACAAATGTTTTTACAACCAAGAAGTTATTTCTAAAGCAACTGGCAACAATACCTGACTTGGCAAAGGAAGGTAGGAGGATAGGATATGCTTACAAGATTTAAACATTTATTTATAGGTTACTTTGGACACATAATAATTGTCATATTAGATTTCAGCTCTGGAAATTGTTGAAGTCACTAATTATCTTATGGCTAAATTTAGTGCCACTTCACAGAAAGCAAAAAAAAACGACAACAAACTGAACAGCACATTTTTCTCCTAGCAATGTAATTTCACAAATTCAGTTAATCTTAGAAACGAGTTTGTGGTGGGAAGTCAAGGGTTGCAGTAGGAGTTTGCCATAGAGGATTTTGCAAATTGATTTTAGCAGATTTTATAATATGAAATTGGTGTAGTTTGGTGTTACAAATGCTCATGATCAGGAACAATTTGTGAAATAGTTAAAGTAGACTGTCGAGCTCCGTGGCGCAGCGGTCAACACACTAGCCTGCTACACGGGGGTCCCGGGTTCGATCCCCAGTCAGGTCAAGATGGAAAAAGATCTTTTTCATATTGACCTGGGTCTTGGATGTTTATATCTATATAAGTATATATTATAAAATATAGTATCGTTGAGTTAGTATCCTGCGACACAAGTTCACAACTTACTGTGGGGCTAGCTCAATTTGTGTGATATGTCCCTATATATTTATTTATTTATTTATTTACATGGACTCGTATAGATTTGTCACCAGAAGCTCCCACTAGGCTATCAAAGAACATACACCATGTTTGATGCCATTTGTTAAAAACTTTACAACACAAACACTTAGTATCTTATTGAACTGGACATTGGCAGAATCAATGAAATCTCTGTGGAAGCCATAATATAAAAAAAGAAAGAAAGAAATCTTAGAAACTACATAGAAATGGGAACTGTGTATGCATTATCCTAATGCAATGTCATGAATTAAAAAAAAACATATGTCATATCATCGAGATGATATTCTACAGTGGTGGTCACATAATTAAACACACTAAGGAAATCTTTAGCCAAGTATTTTTTTTCTGATTAGTAGATATTGTAAGATGCACTTATGAGGTATGTTTTACAAAATTAATAGGTGAATGAGTAATTAATAAATAGATAGGTATATATCACATAAATTAAGCTACCCTACAGGTTATGACCTGTGTTATAGGATACTAACTCAACGATACCATATTTTATACTTATATAGATAAATATCCAAGTCCCAGGTCAATCTGAAAAAGATTGTTTTCCATCATGACCTGGCCGGGGATTAGACCCGAAACCCCCATGTCGCAGGCTGGCGTGTTAAAGCAGTTTAAACAATAATCCGGTTCACCAGCTAAATCAAGTATATTTAATGTTGGTTTATTTGAACACTTATCAATTTTCATTTATTTGATATAACAATGTTAACAACAAAAAAATTGTTGCGTTTAGACCTCATTTTAGGATACCTTACAAGGCCAAGAAATATTTTTCTATAGGAGTTTATCCGTATTGCCGTAAATTTTTCTGACAGGCCTCACAATATGTCAGGAAAATCAACCCCAAACTTTTATGTTATCCTACTCTATGTCAAATTTTTTTTATATTGGAATTTGTTTATTTATTTGTAGAACATCTATTCTAACATATTTCTTACCATCAAGAACATATCATAATGTTTGTTTCATATGAAAATAATACTCCACTCATATTTAGTCCAATGTTGAAATTTGTAGCAAATGATTTTAACCAGCTTCAACTTGTCAGTAACTCTCCTGTGTAAGTTGCCTTTATATAGTCGTCTTCTAATGTTTTTGAAGGGTCAGGAGGTGTCCTGACCCTTCAATTAAGATATTTGGATATCTTCAAATGAATAGGCTCTGACCCATTCAATGGTTCCGTCTTAGTAACTTGACCATATTATTGGGTCATCACTTGGGGTGGTTTTTTTATGTCTGGGTTTCCTAGGTACATTTTGCGTAGTGTGAAACTTCTTATGATTAACAGTATTATTGATAAAACCTTTGAGCTTTGTGAGTGATTCAAAATTTTTCTGTATTATGAATCAAACGGAAAAATAATAATTTAACATATTTTTAACAAAAAAAAAACGACTTCAACCCTATCAATTTGTTTGTATAAGCATTATAATAAAATGAAAATTAATGTAAACTGAAGGGTTGCATACATATATTTTTTTTTTTGTTTTTTGTATTTATGAAAAAAGCGCTTGACACATTTCGATAAAAATTTAATGGGAACATAATCTGTAAAGTATTACCTATCGAACAAAACAATTTTCTGACATCGGTCCAAACGACTTCGAAAAATCGGGGAACATACATTAAAAAAAAAGATTCCGACGAATTGAGAACCTCCTCCTTTTTTTGAAGGGTTAAAAAGAAGAAGCTAAACGACATGGCTAATATGATTTAAATTTTACATTAGTAAAACTTATTAATTTAGAAAGGAACCAAAAAAATAGGTTAAAACAAGAAAAAATATGAAAAATATTAAACTGTCTAGATTCGAAGTAAAGACTTCTATAAACGCTCTGATAATAGCTAACTATAACAACCTGAGCTATTCTGCCGGGAACGTAGTCAGTGAAATTGTCCGTCTTCTCGATTAAAAATAAAATTATATATACTTATTTTTTTATATTTGGTGCCAACTCGCTATTTCAAAAAGATTCTAAAGATTGATTCGACAAAAGATTTCTTTTTAAATTTTAAGCCTCGTTCACAATCGTCTCTAAAGTACAATGAGATGCAAAAGACCACCAAATTAGACGAGAATCGGTTGATATGCGAACTGTAGAGTGGAACAACCGGACAGACATACCAAGAACATTTTGCCAAAGCAGAACCAAAAAAGCTTAGCTCCCAATGATTATT
The DNA here is from genome assembly GCA_963082605.1 of Rhodophaea formosa. Lineage (NCBI taxonomy): Eukaryota > Metazoa > Arthropoda > Insecta > Lepidoptera > Pyralidae > Rhodophaea > Rhodophaea formosa. Next base: position 15,444,423 of record OY720203.1, on the reverse strand, counting down.
ACCATCTCTATATATCAGTTATGAAAATCACTTAAGTACTTTTTTGAACTTAGAAATGTCTTTTATTGCATACTTTATCATCATCATCATCAGGTCTTTCGCATCTCATTGTAGTTTAGAGTCGATTGTGAACGAGGCATCGTAAATGATACAGACACGTATTTTGAAGCTAATGATTTGTGCACTGTTGCTCGCCGGAAATTTGGTTCTCAATACAATATTCGTCGTTTAGGTGAAGCACCGATTGAAAGTTTGATTAGGACATGAGTTCAGAAGTTCCGTGCAACTTTTCATTGCTTAATGAGCCACGTCCAGGCCATAGTCGAACGTCAAGGATGCCCCAAAACAGTAAACGTGTTGAAAGTAGCGTGCGAGAAAATCCCCCGCCAGATTGTGCGCAAGAGAGCATCAAGTTTACGGCTGGCAAAAACCATGGTGCACCAAATTTTGAGAACAGTAACAATAGCAGCAGCAAGGTGGCGCCGCGGCTCACACAGCAAGATCCACCGCCGTTCACGGTAATAAGTACTGCAGCGCGTTGCCGAGAAATCCCTCGAAAGATTCCGCACGTGTTTGAGCCTTGATGGAAAACATTTGGATAAATAATCTAAAAAAAAAAAAACTGCATGTCTCTTCTTTATTTTTATAAAATTACATTTATATTTTAAAACAACAACATATTATAAATAGAATTTATTTAATAAGAAATCCTAAATCTGCCACGGGACACCCTGTACTAGGAAAGTAGTACGAGTATCACTTACGAAGCCTAGCTTTTAACTAATAGAACGTCAACGTCAGACTGCCTCACGTTTGAGAGAGTAAATTTAATGCATTGGGACCTTTGAGCAAAACTTTATAAGCCCACCTGCGCTTAATATACAGTTTACACCTTGAAAACTATTGGGGATTACAACGCAGGTTATATTTTTAATTGCTGTTCACTGGCATGTGGAACTTTGGTCCAGAAATGACGAGCTCCGTGGCGCAGCGGTCAACACCTGTTGTGACAACAACAGCCTGTGACACGGATAGTCGGGTTCGATCCCCGGTCAGGTCAAGATGAAAAACGATCTTTTTCAGATTGACCTGGGTTTTGGATGTTTATCTATATATGTATTTGTATGTTATAATATGTATTTGTTATAAAATATAGTATCGTTGAGTTAGTATCCCATAACACAAGTCTTATTAAGAACTTACTTTGGGGCTAGCTCAATCTGTGTGATATGTCCGTATATATTTATATTTATTTATTTATAAATATTTAAAGGCACCTCTTTAGACTCATTCTTCTTAAGAAGTGATTTTTCAACTAGTAAAGGTCAGCAATCACCTTGGGACATTCTCTGTTCTTGGCTCGCCGGAACAGCTCAGCCGCTTTAGCAACCCATAACACACAAATATTTTTTGTTGTTTGTTAGTGGCCAATACGTTAAATATTGATTATTCCGCGAAAATAATATCCGACCTGTCATCATTCTGTATAAATCAGCTTAGATTGAGTGTTAATAAGTTTACTATCTCGGAACAATAACGTACTATTGATGTATCATGTAATCATAGCAATCGTAAATAACAATGGCGGCATACTTTAACTGCTTATTGTTTAACTGGACGAGGCGCATAACCGGCATTCGTGAAATATTTATCTTGTTATGACTTTGGATTGCGTATTAATGGTGGGTTTACTGCTTACTAATTGCGAATGACTTTTCTCCGATAGGCTATTTTAGTTATTTATGAGATATTATTCTTTTTTAACCTACTCTTAGATAGAAAAATATTTATGTAAAAATCTTTAAATAAAAATAATGATGATGAAGTATGTCCTGCTTATAGGTACTTTACAATTGACCCCTTAATAAAAATCATCAAAAGTGGTCCAGTACAAGGTCTTTTACCTGAAAAACCATTAAACTACTTAACATCAATTTATTGTACTTACATACAGACCTTATAAAACGTAATTTTCTTTAAAGATTTTTCTCGATATTATTACGTTATTTATTATGGTTACTTTGAAAATAAATAATACAATCAAAATAAATATTTAAGGGTGCTTCCCATATAGGTAACAAACGTGATTTTATGCCGTTTTTGCTCAGTAGTCTAATGTTTTCGTGCGCCAGTCCAACTCGCACTTGGCCGATTTTTGCTTTCGCCGTAAACGCTTCTAAACAAAAAACAACCAGACAAGTGACGTACTTCTTTAGCATTTTATATGGACGTGATGTAAGAACTTTGTTCGGCAGCTACTTCGATCACATATCGTGACCGAAGGGCAGCTAACTATGTCGCTTTTCTAGAAATGGCTATATGGATAGCAAAAGTTGCTTTAAATCTTAAAGGCTTATATGAATAATTGTTACTGTAAATATTTGCAAGGCTTTTGTTTATATGGAGGTATCAGATATTATTTAATTAATTAAGAAGATACAATTTTCCGAAATATTCCTTTATTTTTTTGATAGTAGGAGACATCTAGCCCGCTCGTCAAAATTGTTTTGGGCGAATCTACAAATACTGTTTTTAAAAATTTGACAACTGGCCTGTGGTCAGTTTTTTCATAGGCGAGAGTCCCACACTCAACCCGTTTAACAGCATATCTTTTTTAATAAGTTGCATAGTCCTTTTAATATAATAGCTAGACTTGATTCCACACAACTATTTTCTAAATTAGCTTTTCCTGCTTTTTAATAGAAGCAATCATCGCTTCGCTGCACACTGCAGTGTGTTCATTCCGTAGCTACTGCGTGGGTGACCATGTCACTTATTTGTCCTTAGAGAGAAGCTAGACTCAGAAACTAATCCTTGAGGTACGAAACTAACGTCTTCCTTGGCGGCAGCGGTGCTTTGCTCTCTTGTCACCGTACCAAAAGTAATGAACTAGGAAGCGTGTTATGTTACCCTACGTACTAAGTCCATAATCATGATGAGAGTGATTAAATGAACAATTGGAATGGGATTTTATAATAAATAAGATTTTATCACATCATATAGGTTAGTGTATATTATGTTGGCAACCCAAGTGTAAAACCAACCGCCATCAGTTGAAAGATGGCGGTTTTTTACACTCTCAGAAATAACTCTATCCATCTTAAAAGTGACTTTGTTAATGATCATGGTTTATTTGGTTTAAATACCCGCAATGGGTAAACATTTATGTGGTGGGCTTTAGAACAGCTTAGCACGAACTTAGATATTCTGCGGATCGGAATCGAAAGAACTAATTTTACACGTTTTTATACTTTGGCCATACAAAATGACCATAACAAAAGAAGTTGGTCACAAAAGGTAGGTTTAGGTTAGGTTCGTTAGGTTAGGTTGTGACCAAAACAAAGCGAGCTTCCCCAAATTAGGGCAAAACCCCAACTTAAAAATTTAGGTCCTATTTTGTCACGAGCTCCGTGGCGCAGCGGTCAACACGCCGGCTTTCGACACGGATGGTCCCGGGTTCGATCTCCGGGGAAGTCTAGTCCTAATCCTAACTAATATTATAAATGCAAAAGTGAGTATGTTTGTTTTTTTGTTTGTTACGCTTTCACGCCCTATCTACTGAACCGATCATCATGAATTTTTGCATACACAAAGGTTAGGGTACTGAGAAGGACATAGGCTATATATCACGCGGGCGAAGCCGCGGGTAACAGCTAGTCATCTATATATGTAATAAAATATAGTATAGTTGAGTTAGTATTCCATAATACAAGTCTCGAACTTACTTTAGGGCTAGCTCAATCTATGCGATTTGTCCGTATATATTTCCGTACATATGTCCGTATCCGTATATATATATGTCCGTATGTATATATATTTAAAGTTAGTAACATATCTGCGCTTTTTTCTTTCTTTCTTTTTTAATTATGGCTTCCACCGAGACTTCAGTGATTCTGCCAATGTCCAGTTTAATGAGATACCAAGTATCGGTGTTGTACGGTATGTGGCATCAAAGATGGCGTATGTTCTTTGGCAGCGAGTCCATTTAACAGTCTACTTTAACTATTTCACAAATTGTTCTCGAGCACGATATCCGCGCTTTAAAAATAGTGTTGAGAAGAGCAAAGCGTCTTCTATTACATCCAAACCAAAAAAATGTTTGCGTCTTATTCATACTTTTATGAAATTCTCAGAATTTATATATTCGTGCTAAACTTTTCCTTTCTATGTCCGTCCTGTTCAAATAATGGGATTTAAATTTTTAATTATTTCGTCGCTATCATTCTAAGCTATCCTTCTGCAGTGGATGTAGTGAAATAGTAGGAACACTTTACAACACTTAGTCTTTGCTTATGCTCATCTGTTTCGAATTTATTCCTGGTGACGCGAACCCAAACACGATATAAATTGCAGCAAACGGCTTCTTCCGCCATTGATGCAGTGCTATGTTTATTATTAACTATCATGTCTTGAATCTGAATGTTGTTGTGCAATATATCCTATACAATACACAGGTCTACTGTGATACTGTGTAGAGGACATAGGCCTCTTTTAATCCAGGAACAAAATACTATGTCCGAGGAAATTAACGCAAACATAACGCGGGTGTAATCTTCTTATTCTTAAATTAGCTGAGTACACCAGGTACAGGGATCCATCTGGCAAAATCTTGATGCTCTAAATTCTATTTGACATATCCAACTTACTCGTAGCATAATTGTAAGGCATGATAAACGAGTGTGTCACGGATACCTCTATTAATCCAATTTCTGGAAATTAATTTGTGTAGGCGTATGCGTATTATCGGCATGCAAGAGCTAAATTGTTAATAAGTTTTCGTGAGTGTAAGTAGCCAACTCTTTTGTCGCATGTTTCAATCTGCCCAAAGACGTCAGACTAAAAGGGACTTTCATTTACCCTCCGGTAAGTTCACGCGCAGAGTAAGTCGTAGAGCTCACTAGTCTACTACTCCAACCAATTCGAGTACTCTTCCAGTTTTGGTTAAGTTAATGTCTACATATACTATATAATACAGTGGACTTCAAAGAGCTAGAAGTGGCAGTGGACGGGGCACACAGCGTGAAGAACCGATGGCCGATGGGGCAAAAAGGTTCTTGAATGGCAACCACGTACCGGCAAGCGCAGCGTTGGACACCAACAAAATATTATATTATTTTATTATATTTATATATTATATGTAAGTATATATATAAAAGCAATAATCACTCACTCATCACGAAATCTTGAAAACTACTTAGCCAATGAAGATGAAATTTGGCAGGAAGGTAGATTGTGACTACAAAACATCCGCTAAAAAAGGATTTTTGGAAATTTCATCCCTAGGGGTGTAAAATAGGGGTTGGCAGGTAATATAAAACTTCGTAAAGTTCTTTTAAAGTCAGACACATGAAATTTTTTATGTATTTTAGTAGTTAGTAGGAAATAATAATGAAAATGATATTCCTGTGGGGATGAAATAGGGTGGCACCGTGCACGTTTGAGTATGAATTTTGTCGTTTTTGAAGTGAGACACATAACATATTTTTATTAGTGGTTTGGTTAGTAAAAATGATAAACCATAGATTGGATTTTAATAAATTGGGGGGAGAAAAGTACTGTTCCCAAGGGATCGAAGCTAACGCGAGCGGAGCCGCGGGCGAAAGCTAGTACTATAATGTATATAAACATACATCTAATTCGTAGTGGGTGCCGAAACGATATTCCAAATGTTATCAATACATCCTATCCATTCAATATTAAATCAAAATATTGATAACAAGTTTATAACGAGAGAATTATATGAATGTTTAAGCCCTTATTACATACGCAATTAATTTTGAAGCGTTCATTTATACTCCATTAAATTAATTAAAAACAACGGTTCGTAGAAAATTAAAACATGCTGCGATATTACGCAGTGTTCATTAATTGTAGTGACCCTTGGCGCTATCAACTCAATTAGTAACCATGGATCTAAGAATTATCAGGATAAGCTCTTGAAAAATCCATGAATTTTATACTGTTCGAAACTTAAATTCTTTTTAATGTTGAATCGGTACACCTACTGAAGCCGCACTTATGTATAACGTTAAAAGTAATAGTACTTTATGATACAAGTGAGCTAAGTTGATCATTACAACACGAGCCGTTTTGAGCACCGAGCGAGCGAAGCGAGCGGGGTGATTAAAACTAAAAGTGTTGTTACGATTTTTCAGCACAACCTATCAGGAGAAATAATTAAAAGTATTACAAATTTACCTTGTTTCATCATAATAGCGACACAAATGTAAATTTAGGTATTTATTGTATCATTTTTAGGGTTCCATAGTAAACTAGGAACCCTTATGGTTTCGCCATGTCTGTCTGTCTGTCCGTCCGCGGTTTTACTCGGAGACTATAAGTACTAGAAAGCTGTAATTTGGTATAGGCATGTATATTAATCATGGCAAAAAGTGGTCGAAAACAATCACGAAAAAATTTTTTTTTTGTGGTAGCTCCCATACAAGTAAAGAGGGAGTAATATTTTTTTTTCTATACTAACCCATCGTGTTGGGTATTGTTAAATAGGTTAAAAAATATTGTGAGGTTGAGAACACCATTTTTTTGATTTAGGGATCCGTTTCTGAAATATTTGGTTATAAAGTGCAAATTTTTGTTAGAGGTAAGTGTCCCCCCCTCTATCTGCTAAACGGTTATAGATGGATACGTGAAAAAAATTACAGCAGTAGTATATATACTGAAGTTGAAAGGAAAACTATCAGAGCTGGGTACTAAGAGCAAACTAAAAAGTTACAGGCAACCAACTTATAAAATGTACTGGAAAATGTAAAATTTCATACAATCTTCATTGTTAGATGTTTTTGGTCGGTAAACTGTGAGGTGCGAGTGTGAATAGTGTGAACTCAAAGTTGTCATTCGCGACTACGGAACCCTACAATGCGCGGGGCCCGACACCCACTTGGCCGGTTTTTAGGGTTCCGTACAAAAAATGAAAAACCCTTATAGGATCACTCGTGCGTCTGTCTGGCCGTCCGTTCGATTGTTCTGTCACAGTCGATTTTCTCCGAATCTACTGAACCAAATTAAATAAAATTTGGTAAGATGGTGTAAACCTATGACCCAAACACGGATGTGCAAAGTAAATATATATTTTTTTAAATAAGGGTCAGTTTAGGGTGTCCAAATAGAAAATGATAAAAAAAAGCAAATGAAAGGGCTTGTTATGAGGATCTCAAAAATATTTTTTTTTTTTGTTCGGGAAAAATCAATACTTTTGATTTTATTCACGAAAGAAAGCAAAATTTGACCATGCCCTGATCTCCGAAAGTACTGGGCCTAAAATTTCGAAAAAATTACAATATTAGTTCATTGCTTGAAGATTACAGGAAAAATAATAAGAATTCTATCAGTTGAAAATAAAGTGGTAAGCTCACTATAATAACTTCACTTAGGGAAATAGTTCATTAAAACACCACTAGATAGCGCTAGTCAATTGAATAAAACATTTTTGCACATTGTGTGTGTGTTCACGAAGCATATTGTACGGAACCCTCATTGCGCGAGTTTGACTCACACTTGGCCGGTTTTTTTTTAAATATATTGTTGTTTACTTTCAACTGAGCCACGTTGTTATTTATTTTTATGAAAAATAAATTAGCTTATAGATAAATAGTCCATTTCACAATATATCAATATTTAATAAGTATTTAAGGCCCCACACTAGGCACACTAGCGACGCCAATCATTTAATTCCTAATACTTTACAAATAGAAAGAAATTCAAGAATGTAAATCATATAAGCATTAGTAAATAACCTGAAGTATTTTGTAACTTGCGGTAATCTTTTATCACTTTTTCTCTTAATGACTGATTCTCATAATATTAAAACATGATTCCAAAATACTTCAAGTTATTTACTAAGGCTTATATGATTTACTATTTATCCGTAGAACTTTTTTGTAAACTACATATCCAAGCAACACTGTATGTGTCTAATACGTTTGCTAAACAAAGTGTTCTTAGTTTCAAAATATGTTTCTAGATTAATTGAAACAGAAATGTCTTTTCCGAATAAAATAAAAAAATACTTTGCCGCACAAGTGCTTTTTACTTTACATTACCGAATTATTTTGGCTATATAGCACTCGTGGTTAATACGCTTCTTAATGATCTAAATATCGATGTCACTTTATGAAATGGTATGTTGCATTGCAAACGTCATTTATGATGTATTCCGCGCCCAGTCCATAGATTTCTAGGTCCGTGTGAGCATGTTATACTAGGTTTTTCTTGCTACTTTATCCGCTCAATTTAATGCGTATTTGCTATGTATGACATTCTAAATCCAGAAAATTAAAATCCATATATCAGTTTTAGCGAGAAGGAGAACAAACCTTTTCACATCCTTCCATCTATTCATCATCACAATCTTTCACATTGATAAATAGAAGTATTCATATTGTTAGTAAAGTGAACGATTTATTATGCAATATACTTTGTTCTACAGATATATTAAATATAGCGTTTATTGTAATAGTCTAATAGTAAATGTTGCTTTATATTTAGAGGGTATGTTTGGTTATATTTTTATTTACTTTTTACATACTTGCTAAATGGACTTGTCCAACCAACTATAAAGGATCATTGCGCTTGGTAATTGAATCGATATCAAATTGAAAGTATGCTTTTATAGTCTTTTTAGACAGATTTTGATAAAATATGAAAAAAATATCGACATCAAGCATCTTCCAATTTAATTTGCCTATCACCTGAATTTTTTTCAAGGCCTTTAGTCCCAACAAAACCCAGGTCCACGCACTAGTCAGAGGTCACTGCTACGGCTTGACGGTAATAACAGGACCTGTTCCACATGTCGGGTGTTTATGCTATAAATACTTAGTCATCGAAGATCCCAAACCTGTCTTCAGCATAAATTGCTTCAATCACATAAAAAATAATACTAAGGAGGACATTAGTGACCATTTTTTTATTGTCTTTTGTCGTTTTGGTGTTTCAAGGTAAAATGAGGAGTCATTAACCAACATGCCTTATTATTAATAGCAACATGACACAGACTGCCACCACGCAATTAACTAAAGATGATCGCGTTTCAATGCTTCATAGTAAGATCCTGTTTCTAGGGCACGACTAATTTATTCGTGGTTCAAGTGCGCTCCAATTTTTCCCTATGCAGTAACAAGGACAAATTAATCCTACTGCATAAGAATCGATGAGATCTCACGTGGATCTCACCTAAGCTCGCTGATTTTGTACAAGGTATAGGGCTACATTTTACCGACTTTAAACTATTATTAAATAAAAAATCAGCCGAGTAACCAATTAATTAAGGTATATGTATTTATCTATATGCATGTTTAGTACGGACAACCGAATTGTAGTTGTCCCGTTGTCCCAATAGGACTAGACGTGACGGCAGCCCAAAATTTGGGTTGCCTTTTAACTTTTTCTTTACTTAGCTAGTAGAATATATTATGCTAAACTACCTGTTTTCCCGCGACTTCGTCCGCGTAAATATAACTTAGGTTACCCGCAGATAAATTAGCTTTCTATACATGAAAGAATTTCGAAAATCGGTCCAGTAGTTTTCGTAGCCTTCTTTATAATATTAGTATATATTTTGTAAATAACAGAGTTAACGAAAGTAGTAAACATTCAATAAGCTTTTACAGTATAGGCTCTAGATTTGGCAAGGCAACTCATGTGGGATTAATCGATGGACAAAAGATCTCATACAGGCTGATTTTGAACCTATGAACTTTATTAAATCTCGGAATCAGATTCCCTAATAGAATACAGACTCGAAAAAAAACGGTGAAAATTGAAAAATAAAATCAGTTTTCCCATAGAAATTCGCCGAGCTGATCGGCGACTTTGTATGGGAGGTCTAAAATTTTTTACATTTTATTCCTTATTTTTTTATGTAATTCTGTATTCTATTAAGAATTCTGATCACGAGATTACAATATAGTTCTAAGCTACGAATAAGTACGTTCTAAGGTTATATCAAAATCAGCCTGTATACTCTTTACCAACTTCAATTATCGGATGAAGGTGTATGTTTCTATGGCCGTATCTTATACGTTCTAGGAGAACGCAGTAAAATGATATGGCCGCGTCGCAAGATTATGTCGCATAAAGCAAGAACTAACACCAGAAGTAAAGGATAAAATCTTAAACGTAATTTGAGAGATCTATTACAAAACATGTACGGAACCGACGGGCCGCGAGTCGGGCTAGCAATAAGTCGGGGGATTTTATTTTTATTAGGTGCGTATATATAACTGTTCGAAAGACGTTCCATAATCAAACGAAGGCTGCAATACTCTAAACTATCTACGAAGTCATGTGGTCTCAACGCCTTAATCGTACGATTTGTTCACCGAAACTCGCATAGATGGCGCCACTCAAAACTACACAACATTGTATCTACCGTATTATGAGAATATAAAAACATGATTTACAAAATATATCTTATTAAAAATCAAAACAATATTTTAGGCATAATATTTTAAAATGACACCGTATATTTAGTAAGTTAAAGGCTAACGCAGATTACCGCCATCTAGTATCGAGTAGCAAGCAACTCTCCTGCGCCATACATTCGCCTGCTTTTCGCACACTTAATTCGGTCCAATATTTTTGTATGAGGTGGGCAGTCTATTACGTTAGTATTATATTGTCTTTGACGAAGTCAAATATTTTTAACCGACTTCAAAAAAGGAGGAGGTTCTCGTCTTAATGTTTTTTTTATGTATGTTCCCCGATTTCTCGAAGACACCTGGACCGATTTAAGAAATTCTTTTTTGTTCGATAGGTAATACTTTACAGATGGTCCCATTAAATTTTTATCGAAATGTGTGGAGCGCTTTTTGAAAAATACACAAGCACAAACAGGTTTACAGGTATGCCGTTCGGATTACACTTATTTCCATGTTTTTCTTATGCTTATTAAAAAAAAAATAGGGTTGATGTCGGTTTTCATTTTTTGTTTGTTTGTTTTGTTGTTTTTCGTATGTGTAAGTGGCCAACACTGGTGTCAGATTTTTCAAGCTGCCTTAAGGCATCTGACATAGCTTAACGACTGCCATCAACGATGACAGTTAAAAATGTTAAAAATATTTTAAATTATATTCATTGACCTCTGTGTTATCTACCTGAGAACTTGAAGTCTGGCTTTTGTACGTTAAAAGAACTGCACAAATAAATAGTATGTAATTGATTTCATAGTACTGATAATTTTTTTTACTATATATTTTGAAATATTCGAATTTTGAAATAAATTTAATTATATTATCATCATATTTTTACAATTTGGCATTCATTCCTTATTCAATTAAATTACTCAATCAATATTTTTTTACATTTTATGACTTAAATGTATATCGTTAACGTACATATTGTTTTATTGTTATTTATTAATCTAAAATATTGACCCAAAAATATGCACGAATTTTATTATTATTTATTCTAAATGAATATTCTAACTGTATTATAAATTGAATAACAAGTTTAGAATGTAAAAAATAAAGGGTTAACTAAAACTACTACATATTTACAAATAAAACAGGCCTGGCAGCTCGTTGCCCCGTGGTAGCGTGCCCAGAAGGCTGGCAGCATTGCCACGCTGTATGGCAATGCTAATCTTTTGGCCAAAATGAATTAAATGACTTAAATATTTGCATGCCGTTTGTTGGCGTAACACATAATTATGTTCAATTCAATAAGGTTTAAATTTGACTTGTCTTTTATCACTGTTATTCTTGTAAGTTGTAACTACCATGTTTGCTAACAAATTAATGATTTCATTTCATTTTCATATCAATGCACAGCCAATAATGCTAAGATTAGGTAGGCACTACATTTATGCCAGAAAAAGTATTTATGTGGGATCTCCTCAAAAGGAAGCAAAGCCGCGGGCAAATGCTAGTTGTAAGATATTTAAATTAATATCAATTGGTGAATGTAAATTTTCATTACTAATTTATGTTGTCAATGACGTCAATAATTTTCATATAGCTAAGTGTAGTGTAACTCTAGCTTAATGCACTTGTGTTAACCTTCACATAGATGCATTCATCATACTTATAAATGTTTTACACACTATAATATCTTGCGATTTTGTTCGTGTTCGATATTTTGGAAGGAAATCGTCTTGTTGATAATCTTATCAATAGGTGCCTATAACAAGTATCGACTTTTGTTTAGTCAACTTCTCATGTCTTAATAAAAAATACTAGTAACTTAGTACTTTTGATTATTAATGTCGTTCCCTCGGGACAAGCATTTTTTCCGGAATTAAAGTTAGCCTCTTTGTCCTGCTCCGTATCCCAAATAACGCGTACCTTCTTTTCATGATGATCGATTCAGTAGCTACAGAAGTGAAACCACAACACAAATAATTAAAAAATCAGTAAAAAGGAACTCATTTTTGCATTATAAAATTGGTTGGTATTTGGTTGTATTAGATTAGGATGCAGAAAAAGTCTTCGTATTATGTGTGTAAAATTTATACATCGTACAAAAGAGCTGTAAATTTGACATACAAATGCTCATAAAGTAATCCAATTTTGTGTTAGCTTTACTATGTGCATAAACATAAAAAAATTTTGCGAAGTGTAAAAACTGGTATTGGTTGGGTCTTTCTTTCCTGTTCCTATCCACTTTTTGGGCGATTCCGTTTTCAGCCTCAAAACTAACACACGTTAAAGGGAGGAGCGGGGCTTGACGTCGTGTCTTAAGAGGGTATACTAGCAGTGCGTTTTCCATACAAATGTATTTCTCTATTTTCTCGCTGAAAACTGCTTCTAGAGGCACAATTCTTTTTACATACTATCTATTACTAAAATAAGTATGTCCCTATGTTTTATTTTTTTCTAAAAACCTGTTTGAATGAAAAAAAAATTGTACAAAATCAGTATTTTTGGAAAAAATAAAAAATAGGGGCATTCCTATTATAGTACAAGATTTTATAAAAAAGAATTGTGGCTCTAGAATCAGTTTTCAGCGAGAAAATAGAGAACTACATTTGTATGGAAACCATATTGAAAAAATACTGCTAGTATACGCTCTTAAGAGCGTATCCTAGCAGTATTTTTCCATACAAATGTACTCCTCCATTTTTTTCTCTTTGTGTAGTGATGTCACATGCATAAAGCCGGTCTCCGATACGGCTTTCTCCGATATAAAAAACACAATAACCACACAACTCCTAATTCTTGCGCCCATGATCCTTCTTTTTACTCGAAAAACTGAAAGATATTACATATTACCTATATTTTCACTGTCTTGTTTGAAATTAATCTAAACTTTATCAAATTAGTTTCCAAAAGAGTGTATTTTTATGTATTGTAGTTTTGATAGTAAATTGAAATAACTGACGTCACACTAAGGAGGAGGGGGTATCACAAATCGAGACCATCTGACAAAAGGTGAAGTGAAGGGTTAAGAACCATGAAATTGATGTGACGTAATTTGTGGATGGTCCCTTAGTGCCTTTGTTACTGAGCAGTAATTCACTTTATTAATGGGGGGTCACTACTCCTTCATTCAACTGCTCTAAACCGCTCACGCGGTATTAAAACGAATCTTTTTGAATTTAAGTTCAAATTGCGATGGAAGGGACTGTGTGTGACTGGCCAAATGTTGGTAATTTAAGTATTACTGCCAAAGCAATTAGTGCGTTTATTGTACCTCGTTAGTGATAATAGAAAGATAGGCGTTGTGTGTTATCCTTAATTTATGAGTATCTGTATACTGCAAGTGAAGAGCCTCCGGTATAAAATATTAAGTAATACATTTATTAGTTTTTATTTTAAAAACTCAAAGGAATAAATCTATTTCCATCCTCAACTGTGTTACTATCTTACTTCGTAGCCCGGAGTCCGCTTTTAAAGCAGTATACAACTGTGTCATGTATAATGATACGGCCTATGTGTTTTTAGCCTACCGCTTGTCTGACATCAGCCCTCCATTATACCTGCAAGCGTTTTGTTCACGAGGTAAGAAATAGAGTGTCTTTTAGTTGCCTCATACATAATAACTAAGGAGTAGAGACTACAAACATCACTTACATACATACTAAATCAGCGTAGTCTAGCTGAAGTCGTAGCTGTACTACTAGTATCTAATATTTAATTTTCATTACTTGCAGTATTCATAATGTTAAGATAGCTACGTAACTTCTTTGCAACATCGAAAGGGAAATGTTTAATAAAAATTAAAGTTTTTTTTTTTAAAGTTAGGTTCATGATGAAAACGATATAAGTTTTTGGTTTTCCGCTTTTATGTTCCGAAGTCTTTTGATGTAGTCAGTTCAACCCTTTCTGTCATCTACTGATCTATGAATAGGTACATCGGCCCGGACGATAATCCATAAGACCAGTAGTGTGCGGTAGAAAAGACTTACTAAAAGGCAATTCTCGTGTCGAGTTACAATGTATAGGTAGTGTATATGTGTATGTTCATAGATATGTAGCATCGCTATTTGCGTTGTTGTATTACTATACTACGGCCGTAGTCAGGTTTTATTATCGGCGAGGGTTCAAGAAAATAAAATGACAAAAAATAATAATAAACTTCTACCCTATATATTAGTGTAGAAACTAGTACTAAAAAGTAAAAAAAAATAATAATTTAATCACTAGAAACCAAGGGCAAAAAACCGGCCAAGTGCGTGTCGGGCCACGCGCAGTGTAGGGTTCCGTAGTTGCGAATGATAACTTTGAGTTCACACTATTCACACTCGTACCTTACAGTTTAACGACCAAAAACATCTAACAATGAAAATAGTATGAAATTTTACAGTTTATAAGTTGGTTGCCTATAACTTTTTAGTTTGTACTTACTACTCAGCTCTGATAGTTTTCCTTTCAACTTCAGTATATATGCTACTGCTGTAATTTTTTTCACGTATCTATATATAACCGTTTAGCAGATAGAGGGGGGGGACACTTACCTCTAACAAAAATTCGCACTTTAAAACCAAATATTTCGGAAACGGAGCTCTTAATCAAAAAATGGTATTCTCAACCTCACAATATTTTTGAAAGACCTATTTAACGATACCCCACACAATAGGTAAATAGAGAAAAAAAAATTACTCCCTCACTTTACTTGTATGGGAGCTACCCTAAAAAAAATTTTTTTTCAAGATTTTATTCTACCACTTTTTTGCCATGATTAATATACATACCCATACCAAATTACAGCTTTCTAGTACTTATAGTCTCTGCGTAAAACCGTGGACGGACAGACAGACAGACAGACAGACAGACATGGCGAAACTATAAGGGTTCCTTGTTTACTACGGAACCCTAAAAACAAAATTATTAATAAGTACTTTCATACCTATGTATTATCATATCAGATTTTTTCGAGTCGGTGTCAGTCTTACAAGGATAGTTTAATTCCTTAAAATAAACCTTCGGGCAGCACGAGTTAGGAAGGCTATTTTTACTTTGGCTGGCACCGACTCCAAATAAAAACTGATTATAAATTGTAAATATATGTATGAAGTGTCAATAATTTTGTGTAAATTGCACTTGGTTATCGTAATGTTTTTTTCTACTTTTTAGTTCTAGAATCTACACTTATGTATAGGGTTGAAGTCGGTTTTTGTTTCAAAATAATTATATTTTTCGATTTTTAGTGGATGTGGTAGTTTAATCCAAACAGAGGAGCGACGTCCTCATCATTATTGTCTTGATTCGCGAAATAGTAAAATAGAAATAAGTTTATCCTAACGGATTTTGGATTTTGATAATAAATTCATAAAGATCTGGATATAGTATTACCGATAAAGTATTACCTATCTAACAAAACAAAAATTATTAAAATCTATTCACTGACTTTGTCATCGCGCAACAAACATAAAAAACATACAGACAAATTTAGAACCTCCTCCTTATTTGAAGTCGGTCAAAAAGCGCATAAAATAACTGTATATTCATTTTCATTCGAAAGTCAATTCGTTCAGTCTGGCTGGTTGCGATCGGTTAATCGACGGCGGCGGTAGGTAGCAGAGGGGGGATTCGAAAAGACATTGAGTGAAATAATCAGTTCTAAATAATTAATTATATAGAAACCTTGAATAAGTTTTGGCGCACGCTTCTCTTTATTTTATAAATGTTAATATCCTATTTTTATGGAACCTCCAAACCCTCCCTCTGGCTACGCCCGTGTACTGTTTAGTCTATCTTGAAGGTAATCGGACCTTTCTGCCTATTTTGCTATACCCATGTAACTGAGGCTATATAATTCACTTTCAGTCTTCTGATACTCGTAAATCAAGAACAACATACATGACCAACTTTCTATAGTGTACCTGATTTTCTCAAGAACAGATTATTCAACTATGTTAATCCCAAACTATCTTTACTTACACTAGAGAGGTTTTAGTAACTTCTTTCTGTTTTAAGTCAAATAATTTTGATCATTTAATATAGATAACTACCTTCCGTTTGCGGCTTTGCCCGAGTGGATGTCGGTTATCGCGACCAAAACATATTTCCATCCTAATATAAATTGTACGATTTCAATAAAATGTTTTAAAAGCATTAATTTTTATCAGAATAGACGAATTTTAAAAATTTTCAATAGAAATTTTTCAAAATCGTGTGTGCGTGGCATTTTGAAAATTTCAATATATTTTAAACATATTTTTCTATTTATTGGGTTAAATTTCTTTATGAACACGATCGGCAGTATTATCTTGAGTATTTTAGACAAATTTTTGTGACGGTGTCAGGAAGCACTGGTCTGTTTGGTCACTGCTGGTTACTACAAATGATACTTTGTATCTTTTGAAAGTTTCGTAAGAAATGGGTCTAAACTAGGAATAATACTGCCCATCGTGCTAATTATTTATAAAAATATTTTTTTTAACAAATTTTCAAATAATTTTTTGATTGCCGTAACTTCTACACTACTCCTAGAAAATCGCGTGGCGTCAACGGTCTATTTATATTAATAGATTTGATAGCAGTGTTACACGAAATAAACTAAAATCATGTCTTTCTTTTCAGCATGGAACACAGAATATGTTATGCAATCGGACTCATTCGGCTCTTCGAGCCACATACGGCCACACATCATGACGTTAGAGCGACAGCGACGAGAAGTCGCAGGGGACCCGTCTGTCACCACCACCACCAACCCACCCCCCACTCCGGCGCCGACCCCGGGGAAACAGGCCGTCATGGCGAACTCGTCCGCCACCTCGGTCCCGAGCGATGACAGCAATAGGACGGCGAACAAGTCTGCCACACCACGTAAGATTTTCACATTTCCTAGGGTACTATTTTTGAATGTGTGACTAGTCGTCTTCGAACGATTTTGTATGGAAAAACCGCTCGCATGCGAACGATGAAATTTTAAAAAACCTTCTACTAAGCCCAGTTTAAACCAGACAGCGCCAACCTAGTTTGGGAGTCACCATACGGTGTGGGAATACAAATCGCAAATTTATGCTACGCGTGCCACGTTTATCACATCGTTTGTCTCTTCTCTTCATATTTTGTTTCAGCGCCCCTTTTGTTGTTTTTCGTCCTAATGAATACATTTAGCTGGCCTAAATTAATTTCAATAATATCATGTATTTAATAGTTATTAGATACTAGCAATTTACCCGTGACAACATCCGCGTAAATCATAGCCTATGTATACCACATCCGCAGATAAATTAGCTTTCTATAGAATGTCGACAATCATTACAGAGTTCAGAGCCTATTCAACTCAAACAAAAAATTCTTTCCTCTTTGTAATATAGTATAGATGTATAATTATTTCGAATACTTGTTTTCTCGCTATTATAAGAACGATCGAAGGTCGACCTCGGTAAACGTAAGTATTGCGATTGAATTGCAGGATCGGAGAGTTGAACGTTGATGAGATGAGGTACATTTGAGGACCCCGCACCTCTCATTGGGACAATGGCGGGCTATGAAAAACAGAAATTAACTCGCCCATCCAAGTAACGAGTGCACTATGCAGCCAAATCACAACTGTTTTCTAAATATTATTCGCTAGACTATTTTCATCTGTCTTATTCCAATGTAAAATAGTATGTACTTTGCTTATAATTAGTGAATTTTAGCAGTATACCTATACACTTATACTAATGCACCACATCATTGCCACTGCGGTGATGTTTACCAGTTTGTTTGTCTCATCAATTTAAGTTTGTCTTATATACTACGCGTGCACCTCAAACATAAAGATGTTTGCAAAATCGTTGATTCTCCTCGCTTTCGCGGAAGACAATCAGCCTTGGCTGTTTCGGACAATGCCAGGTCGCGAGCACGAAACTGCACCGACAACCTATCAAGGCGCACTTCCACGTTCAAGATTACGGAAAGCATTTGGTATTACTTTATGTATATCGATTTAAGGTTCATAATACTCTAGCAAAACTCAATCATTATTTCATGGTTAAAGTGATTTGATTTCTTGGTTTTAAAATGTAAATACGAAAGTTCGTATCCGTTTACAACTATCACCTCTTGGAATGATGACCAAAAATGGCATAAAAATATCTGGTGTTTATCTGCGCTTCGGCTTGTAGCCTATTTTTTGTGCCTTATAGATACACCGTATCTTATGATGCTGATTGAATCTGGCGGAAAAAAAATCCTTCAGGGATAAGTCCGCCACTGTATACTTCATTAAAACTATATCTTACCCTTGTTAATTGGAGTTTTGTGTCGTGTTCAATAAAGAGTATACAAACAAACACATTGCTCATATGTGTCTGCTCTTGACCAGCTAGTGTCGTCCACAATTGACAAAAGAAAGTACCGCGTATATGAATTTCTCCTGCCCCTTTGATAAAACGTAAATACGAGTAAGTATATTCTTAAATGGCAACTGCATAACGTCCAAAAATAGCACCCATGTGGACTCTGTCCAGTTAGTCCGTGTCAAAAATACTGTGGTGTTATTCAAATTTGAGCAAAGGGGAGCCGAGTTGCTAATTACATAAAAGACCGACGACAAGGACATAGTAATGTTTTGATTACTTTAAGTATCAATCATGCATTGCACAAGAGTTATTTATTGACAAGTAACGCGACCTTGCTGGGCCATTTAACTGATACTCGCTAATAGGAACATTTTGATGATTGACATGCGGTGCGCTCTACGGCTACTTTATGCCCTTGATTTTCTTCTTTTGTTGAGTAGAGTACACCAACTTATCATATCTCCATATACACAGTGTAACAGAATTTTTCGGGAATTCAGATGGTAACGTGGTCTTTTTGCACATCAAATTTCATAGAAGTAGGTTAAGTCGTTTTTAGTGTGATCAAGACACTAACATCTAAAATTTAACATTTACCTTTTATCAGCAAGAGACAGGCTGAGCTCCCAAAAGGACGAATACTAAATAGAAGAGAACCTATCATTAAAATTCGGCGGGGATTAAACTTTGGTACATTTTTAGATACTATCTAGTTGAACCGTTTTCGGTTCTTTGTTATCTTATCTTCTTCTTATTTTCGATTTTTCTCACCAAACGTACTGTCAATAATGTTATTCGATAACCTGGATATCGTTAAACGTTTAGTCAGAAAACAAGAATGTCACAATTATTTTATATTTTAATTCTTTCTTTTATATTATCAATACTTATACTTTTTGTTAGAACATCTTTCAAATGTTGAATTTATATATTCATATATAAGAGTGCACTTTTCAATTTTGTGTAACGTAAATTCACCACGTTAACATTGAGATATATCACAACTCAAAAATACATTGAAAATTAAATGAAAAGAGTAAAGAGAGCCTGTCATTGAAGCCATGGGGGCTATTTGTCGAATACTTTATTCCGTACATTCGATTTCATCAATCCAATCATGTCTTCTTTATAAAACAATATATGTATCACAACTAATAAAAAAATCCTTTACATACTCTGAGGCAGTGTATATTATTCATTATACCTTAAATGTTGCCAGGTAGGTCACACAACTTTGAAGTAATGATAACAGTGAAGGACTCGTAAAGTTCGCCCACAGGTATATAAATCCGCCAACGCTTTTAAAAAGCAGATTTAATTGTTAAATTATAGTAATAAGATTCTATTTAGGTATGCTGTTCCGAGAACGAGGAAAGGATAAAAACACATTTCAAACGCAATTGTACTCGTAGTTTCATTGTCCCCAAGGACATTAAACAAACAGATCTTTTAAATCTTCCATTAACCAATGGTATAAAGTGTGCTAACTATATTGTGAAAATAAAGTCTTTATGGAGTTATTTAAATTCACCTATTTAATCTACTTTCGGCGTAGGTATAAGTTCCGGAAGTATAAAATATGTACCGATAATAATCCCTATCGTCAACGTAAATATAGATATTGTAAACACATGGTAGTCTAGCTTGCCACTGATTTCCGTTTCCCATCATTTATGACATCGTGCTGTACTGACATAACATAACTTACGATAATGTACACAGGGCATAGGATAAAGACGTTACACTGTATGTATAATTAGTACCATCCGTTTCTCCCAGCTATGTTCTAGTCAATTTTGTTTTGAGTACGTTCATAGGTTTGTTCTATGGCGCATAACTTACACCTCACTATTTAAACAATTTAACCGCTGTGTGAACAGCGAGACAATCACACTGAGGAAATGTACGTTAAACAAAAAGACGCCACCTGTGTACTCCACGCTGATAACAAAGCCATCGCTCTATTTAGACAGTGACATCATTGGATAAAGAGTGTTATTTTATAACTCAAGATGGAATTCTAGAAAAATCTTAGTCAATGTCGAACCAAAAAATTTTAATATTACAAACGCGGATGTAACAACGATCTTTGTAGAGACCCCTAAGAATAGTCAACCCCCAAGAATAGTCAACCCCCAAGTTTGTAACTTACTTAATAATGTGCTACTTCAGGCTGGGAGCCTGGAGGTATGGAACAATGTTAGTTTATTCGAAAAAATATCCATTAAGGAAGCATTTTACGACTATTTTTGAAGAATGCTTTTATAAAATAAACTAAACTACTTACCGTTCGAGCATTATTTGAGCTCTTATTGACGTTTAGTTGTTGATTAATGTTATCGTATATCTTAACTATGTAAACCTAAAATCAACTAGTATTTATTTATTTATTAATTTATGTACACAGAAAAACATGTTAAGACAATATACATACAGAAAATGAGTACAAGGGAACTACTTATTCCTAAAGAAATAGAACTAGTCTTAACTAAGACTAGTCTTCCTGAAGAACCTTATCATGACTCGAACGACTAGATAACCCTGCAAAATATTTTATGAACTACTGGTTATAATTTTATGTAAGAACGTGAAGCTTATCTTAGCGTTTTTGTCATAAACGACTTTTGGCGAAAACGCTAACTAAGGGTTCACGTTCAAACTCTAAACTGTAAACAGTTCATTAATTGGTTCTATGGGGTGTCTAGGGCCTTGCAGATCAAAATTTGACATGATAGGTATCTCCGTTTTCTTTCAAATGATTTATTTTATATGGGAGCAGCGTAGGAATAGATAGAATAAGCTTAAAGATAAGCGGATAGGTACATGAATTTTTAGGGGTCCAGACCCCTAAAAATTCGCCTACTTATCCACTTGAAATACACAGCTTCTTTCGAGTCGTGATTTTCTAACAAATCAGAGAAATGTTTTCATATGTGACAGGAGTTATTGCGCGACTTTGTAGGCATAGAGGTAGTCGCACGGCCTCAACAGTTACCGACATGTTAATTAGTGAATCAGCCACGTGTGAAATCCCTATTGTCTTTGTCATCTTGCATACGACTGAAAACGTCACTCAGTTGTCTTGGTTATGTTGGTGTCTCCTAAGAATTTACGATAAAATGTTGTAAATATGTATTATGAAAGATATTATTGGACAAGTATCTCAATTGTTGTGAACAGCAATCAATTGAAGTCAATTTCAATAACGCCGAGAACCCTTTAATGTTTTTATTTCTATACGCCTGGGCTACTCCCTAAATAGCTTTTAAGCTCACCCAAAGATCAGTAGTCCACCCCAATCATCATTTTTATAAAGATAGTTACTATAAAGAGGCAAGATTTGATTTAGTGTTTATTTGTAATGGATACACTGGAGTACTGAACCGATACATATAAAACAACTCTCCTTCCTACATAACACAAGCCGAGCGCCGCATCCTTTGTGAAATAGGTTCTTATTTCTTTTTTCTTAATAATGGTGCAAAAAAGAGTATTTTCTTTCTTTCTTTCAAAATCAAATATAACTTTATTACTGTCTAATCTCAGTGATCTTAGTCATCATGCAATACATACAGATACATACTTATGTATGTATCTCTATATGCATACGCAGAACCTTGCCACGCAATGTTGCGCTTGCGTGCATTATACTGTTTTATAATAATAATAAAAAAACGGCCAAGAGCGAGTTGAACTCGTGTGGAGAGGGTCCCGTATGCTGTTAAGAGTGTCATTGCGTCAGGCAGACCGCGGGCATTAAAAACTTTCGCCAAATCATTTCTAGGTATTGGAAATCGTCGAAAAAAGTTTTTTTTTATAATGACGTGATGGTTATCTCAACTTAGTTTTCAACTACGTTGCCGAAAAATTACTTGTGAGGGGTAAAAATTTAAAAAAAAAACTATAAAAAAACATATTTTTTTGTAGAAACTATAAGGTCTACCAAAACAAGATTTGTGTCATTTTATTGCAAATTTAGTGTTCGTTAACAGTTCTCGGGATGAATTTTGTCGCAATATACCTGGCGTCTTGATGGTGAAATTTGCCAAGAATATTTTTCAGACATTTAAATAAATAAATAATAAATAAATAAATATATACGGACAAATCACACAGATTGAGCTAGCCCCAAAGTAAGTTCTTAAGAAAGACTTGTGTTATGGGATACTAACTCAACGATACTATATTTTATAACAAATACATATATAGATAAACATCCAAGACCCAGATTTAAAAAAAAATACAATATTCTTCCGGTTAATCCAATAGGTCGAAAACTTGGATTTTATATAACCAGTACGTCACTATCATCATATAAAAAATCAGAACTACCACATTTAGTGCAAGGCAAAATGTATGAGTTCCATGGACCAATCACTGCATGAAAGTTTAGATGTGTACCTAAAATCAAGAACTCTGACGCATCACAGCGTTGAGGTCGACCGGGGGAGATGTTTGGACCTTTTTAAGTTTTAGAGTCCCGTAGTTAACAAGGAACCCTTAAGCGCCGGTGAAAAAGGACATAGCCTATCTTTCATTCCAAAAAAAATACTGTTCCCGAGGGATGGACAATAACGCGGGTAGAGCCGCGGGCTTAAGCTAGTGTAAGATAAATTTAACATGTCGGAGGTTCATGCTAAGTAAGCTAAATCTTCCATATGTTCATTAATCCCAGCAAGTAGGACGATGCGTGCCTTGATGAACAAAACATCAATTATGATTAACCTCAAGCGTACGCGCATAATTTGCGCCAGATATGGCCGTATGCTTGTGTTTGTAAACGCCACACGTATTCAGGATATACAAGCCAGGCAGTACCTCTCTGCTACCTACAAAACACTAGACAAAAACATATATAGACATGAAAGCGCAAATAATTTGCTTATAAATATAAAGATTGATAAACCTATATTCTTGGGTGGGGTATTGATTGAGCTCATGATAAATTTGCTTTTAATGTAAGTATCTAACTGGAATAAAAAGTAAAGCCTAAAAATGAAGTCGAAATCTTTTCACCGTTCGTATTAAAAATTGTCTGAATAAAGTCGGTCCTTGATATATTACGTGTCACCTCTCCTATATTCAGCTAATTAGCATATCGGAGATATTTTTATATCGTAGCTTTAAGGAAGATTAGTAAATAATGTAAACACGAAAATATTTCTCCATTAATTAATCACACAATAACTTGTGGATGGAACTTGGAAGTCCTGTATGTTATAATGCTGTGTTTGCACAATCACAACCTCGAATGTGTTTGTGACCGTACAAACTAGGCCAATCAAAATAGGGTGGAATCTTGCACTAATTCATAACTACATGAATTTTATATATTTTGTAGAACTGTTAAAATAAATACGTAATTAATTAAAATTAAACAAATCGTGAAAGACCTTTGCGCGAAAACAGCAATTTATAATATATAGGTATTAAGGCCGCACACTAGGCACAGTAGCGACGCCAATCATTTAATTCCTAATACTTTACAAATAGAAAGAAATTCAAGAATGTAAATCATATAAGCACTAGTAAATAACCTGAAGTATTTTTGGAATCATGTTTAATATTTTAGGGGGCCTAGGGTGCCCCCTTAAGTGCTCGACCTTATCGTTGAAATTATTAAGTTCATATTTGAGTGCGCCGAGTGCGCGTGACCAAACTGCAAGGGGCTGCGCGGAAGAGAGAGAAAAAAATTATGTCTGTGTCTTCTTGCCAAATCTGCTAAAAATTAAAAATGCAAGTGAATTAATTGCTTAATTCCTTGATAAGCATGTTCAACCAACTGACTAAATGCTTAAACACTTTAAAACATACAGTTGAAAATTTCGCTAAAGTCATAATCAATTTTTATTAAAAAACGCCTAAAATTATTAGATGCGACATTAAAAATTTGCTTAATCAATCTAGTAGTATGAGCATAATAGGGCAAGGTAAAAGTCTGCCAAGTACAATCTCAGCTATCATATATGCTTTTATTTCAGTTAAATTTAACCACTTATAATCTAAATTTCCAGTGAAACTATAACCGATTTTAATATTGGAATAGACTATAATAAATACATTTAATATTATCTAGCGAATGGACATAAATAGAACCTCATAAGTCCGGTTATGATTTAGTGCGAACCTGTCCGTACAAATCTTCCTAATTTGACTGGTCTAAACATGATTCAGATCAATTTTGATATAAATTAGCATTATAGGCCGCGACCTTGTGCATATTAGAGTATGCACAAAGTAGCGGGCAGAAGCTAGTTACGAGTATATATAAAAGTCCACATAATGTCTCTCTATATTGTCTAATAACTACTGTCCGTAAATCTGCATCCTATGCGGCCTACTTGAGACAAACACGTTCTATGAATAACGTGTCATGCGAAAAACATCGATGGCGCGCCTAACCGGTCGCGATGGCCTTTTTTGCAATATGACATGCTAAACACGCTCTTTTACCTCAGAACCAGCTGTCTCCGTGTACCTGTACGAGGTATATTATGAGGATAAATGAGGACTTAAATGTGCTGTGAAAACTGGCCTTGAACTTATTTTTTTTTTACTAATGTGCGTAGGATTATTCGTTTAGAAACCATCTTACTCTACTCTTATTTTGTTTCTCCTAACGTTTACCAATATCCGTTTGACTATCAGCAAAAGGCAACCCCTCGGTACGCGTATACCTGTACGAGTTATATGATAAGCATGATGAGGATAAATGTGGACTCGAATGTGATTTGAAAACTGACCTTGAACTTATTTCTTTAACTTAGTGACTAATAGGAGCGTTAGTTACTCGTATGTTCAAACGAATACCTTATGTCTCTTCTAAAGTTTACCACTATCCTTTTGATTATCAGTAAAGAGCAACCAAAGCAACCTCTCTCGGTACACACAAAAATTTCGTAGTAGCCGAACCGGCGAAAACCGATTTTGAAGTGTAAAGGTGTCATTAGAATCGTATTCTTTCCCGAAGTGTCATAGGATATGTAACGTCAGCACAACATCGATATGGCGTCCGTAAACTGTCAATAACAGCAGTCGGGTTTAATTATTTTTTTGTTTAAATTTTTTATTATATTTTATGTTTTTGTTAAATTGGAATACTAAACAACCACTGCAGGTCAGATTTTCAAAACTCAGTCTAGTTTTGTCCCCAATCCTACTACCTTATGGTCATCCGTTCAAAAAAAAGCACTATATTCAATTAAAAAAAACCGGCCAAGTGCGTGTCGAGCCACGCGCAGTGTAGGGTTCCGTAGTTGCGAATGACAACTTTGAGTTCACACTGTTCACACTCGCACCTCACAGTTTAACGACCAAAAACATGTAACAATGAAAATGTATGAAATTTTAAATTTTTGAGTACATTTTATAAGTTGGTTGCCTATAACTTTTTAGCCGAATATTTCGGAAACGGACCCCTAAATCAAGAAATAGTGTTCTCAACCTCACAATATTTTTTAAAGACCTATCTAACGATACTCAACACGATGGGTTTGTATAGAAAAAAAAAATATTACTCCCTCTTTACTTGTATGGGACTTAGGAAATACCAAAAAAATTTTTTTTTTAATATTATTTCTACCACTATTTTGACATGATTAATATACATACCCATACTAAATTTCAGCTCTCTAGTACGGACGGACAGACAGACAGACATAGCGAAACTATAAGGGTTCCTAGTTTACTACGGAACCCTAAAAAGGCCAGAATGCCACGTTTCATGTAATATGGGCCCTGGATGTTTTTAATAAATCCTAAATATGTGAAAACCTTTAATGCGACGTCTTTTGAAAACTAAAATATTGCACAGACCTTATTGTTTTTAACCGACTTCAAAAAACGAGGAGGTTCTCAATTCGCCTGTATGTTTCTTACGTGATTTCTCAGTCAGTTATGGATCGATTATCGGTGATGCTCCAGAGGGGGTCCCATAAATTTTTTGTCGCAATGTATCAAGCACTTTTTGAAATAATTAATAATAAAAACCCAAAAAAATTGTCAATGAATGCCGTTCGGTTTAAACTTATTTGTATTTTATTCTTATGCCAATCAAGAGATATTGATGAGAACGTTATTCCTTTGTTTTGACTGAACTTCAAAGGTGGTCCTATAAATTCTTTATCGAAATGTATCCAATGTATCGAAAACTTGTACTCGCTGTTATTTTGTATAATAATACCTATGCAATACAATACCTATACAAAATTACAGCGAGTAGAAGTTTTCGATACGAAACTTGTACTCGCTGTAATTTTGTATAGGGATTGTTTTTAAAATTGAAATCTGATTGTAAACATCAATATGCCTTATCCGGTCGTATGTACGAAATTTGGTTGAGATTGGCTTGACCTGTTGTAAAACTAAAACCAAACTACGTTTGTATGGGATTTCGGCTTTACGTGGGACTCTTAAATCTCTCTTTAAAAATCGTTTATATGTAAAACACGAGTGTTATGCTAAACACGTTAGGTACTCTTTTTTTTGGCAAAAATGCAGATGTTTTAGTAAATTGTGCAAGGGTCCAAATGGTTTTGAATTTTTTAAACGTTTTATGGTTAGTTAAAATTTTGGTAAATCTAAAAAAAGCTTGGCCAGCGTGGATAATGTAGGCCTTACCCTCTGTGACTGCTCTGGCTAATATATGGCTCTATGGCTTTCTAACAGAAAGAGTCGTGCTCCTGCAGTGGGGACTAAAATAGACCTGATGATGAACATTTTGGTAATACACGGAGATAACGGAGCGGTCAATCAGGGTCAAAAAGTCGCGTTTTGTCTGCCGATAAAATTTATCATGCATTAACTTTGCTTAGGTTGACGGCATTTTATCAGTTTATGTAGGGTTGGGATTGGCTGAGCTGATGGATCATAGCATTTTTATAATATTTCTTGTAAAATTGCTATTTATTGCGAGTCACACCAGTCATCGCGAACTTGGACCTCACGAATATTTATTTAAATATCTCATAATTACTCATAAACTACTGAAGAAATTTTTTATGCCGCATTAACGTGTACTTGTACTAGTACTACATCTTATTTGGAGCACCGGTTCGAGAATAATGGCGAAACAAATAAATCTTCACACAAATATATATCCAAATAAGTGTTTTTGGCTCTAACTCGCTTCGCTCGCTCACACAACATTGTGCCCACATATCTATAACAAACCTCATGAAGGGTAATCCCTTGACGCTGAATAGCTGTGAACAAATTTATTAAATGCTCAATTGAAATGGTTTTCGACCATTTCCTTTGAGCATTTAATGAATTGTTCAGAGAAACTCGCAAGCCACAAGATTCCTCCGAGGTGGACCAGATGAAAGTGCAAGTTTTAAATTGATTTGATTGATTATGATCATATGAAAATTAAGGTTCTACAATACGATTGCAATCCCGTACGAAGCCAAGACGTTGAGAATACAATACTTATTTATTTTTTTAATCAAGTGATCGTTAATTTATTTTCGTTATTTTACGCTAATTATTTTCAGGGGAATCTTGTTCATTATATTTAATAGATACGTACGACTCTTTCATGCGTGTATGCTATCAAAGCGCGCACAGCGCTGGGCTATCGGCCTCTTTGAAGATCGTATATTTATAATATACCTATTTATGTATGAGGCATCATTTGTGTATGTCTCGTTTCACAGATATCTGACACTGAGAATGCTTGGTTGCAACACATCGCACGGTTTTGCATAAATGCGGGATTTTTAGCAAACACATCATATTCGAGTAATTTGTTTCTCGATAAATAAAATGTAATCCAAAATGTTTTTAAACATTCTTATCGCTCTCCCCATTTATACATATTGTTCTTTATTTGTACCAAAACATATTTTTAACATTGTGTGTTTACCTCAGGTGTTTACATGCTTTTATTTGGCTCCGATGTAGAGTATGTCTGACAATCAAACTTATTCATGTTTTCTAGAGTTCCGTTCCCAAATGGTGTTAATTTTTTATAACTCTACAGTCTTCTACCATCATACGGATATTAGCCTTTTAACTGTACTAGTTGGTTTAAATTACTTCCGGAGGATGTAGATGTATTTTTATAGTTATATAAGAAACGGGCAAAGTTAAGCTATAATTTAAGATATTTTTAACAAAAAACAAAAAACCGACTTAAATCCTATAATTTTATTAGCAAGCATAAAGAAAAAATCGAAATAATTGTAATCCGAACGGCATACGAGTAAACATTTTTTTGGTTTTTGTGTATTTTTACAAAAGCGTTTGACACATTGATAAAAATTTAATGGGACCATCTGTAAAGTATTACCTATCGAACTAAAACAAGAATTTCTTAAATCTGTATAGGCGTCTTCGAGAAATCGGGGAACATACATAAAAAAATATTACGACGAATTGTAAACCTCCTTTTTAGGGATCCGTACAAAAATTGAAAAATGGAACCCTTATAGGATCACTCGTGCGTCTGTCTGTCCGTCCGTCCGTCTGTCACAGCCGATTTTCTCCGAATCTACTGAACCAAATTAGGTGAAATTTGGTAAGATGGTGTAATACTATGACCCAAACACAGATGAGCAAAGTAAATAAATATTTTTTTAAAATAAGGGTCATTTTCAGGAGTCCAATATATCAAATGAAAGGGCTCATTATGAGGATGTCAAAAATATTTTTTTTTTGTTCGGGTATAATCAATACTTTTGATTTCATTCACGAAAGAAGGCAAAAATTTACCATCCCCCCCCCCCTGATCTCCGAAACTACTGGGCCGAAAATTTTGAAAAAATTACAAATTGTAGTTCATTCCTTGAAGATTACAGGAAAAATAATAAGAATTCTATCACTTGAAAATAAAGTGGTAAACTCACTATAATAAGTTCATCTAGGGAAATAGTTCACTAAAACACCAGCAGATAGCGCTAGTCAATTGAATAAACCATTTTTGCACATTGTGCGTGTGTACACGAAGCATATTGTACGGAACCCTCATTGCGCGAGTTTGACTCACACTTGGCCGGTTTTTTTTTGAAGTCGGTTAATAACAAAATAAAAGAGGATTTTTGTTTTTATGACCATCGTCGCAAGTTGTGACACGAGCTTCGTCACAGTTTTATAAACTATTCATTGAAATCGGTCAACCAAAAAGATGTATGCCCCGTTTATTTCCATAGTGACATCATAATAAAACAATAAACATTATAGTGATTGTGATAGTACAATACCGTTACAAATATGTACGGTAACATATTATCGTTATGGACCCTATAACCCTATAAGGCTATATATCTAGCCCGTCAATTTGAATAACTTTTCCTATTGGAACAATGCAGGGATCTCATTTTTTTGACAACTGGATGACTGAATGTTCTAGTCTGAAAATGTCAAAAAAAAAAAGTTCCAAAACCATCAATTTCACCGGGTAAAGCATACTGTATTGTTTGCATATACCCTCACCTATGTTTTTACTACTGACTTTCTTTCAATGCTTTGGTATTTAGAAGGGAGCCCAAATAAAATGGCAGTGGTCGAGTTAGGCATGTGTGTAAGATGCACCCGAGACGGTCGACCGAGATAGCTACAGATTGGGCACTAACTAATCGGTTGGCGTCGCAAAAGAAGTTGCCAGCGCAGAACAAGGTAGCTCGTTGTTTTCACAGTCTCTTTTTGTGTAGATATATTAACAAGTCGTCCTCAATAAAAATAAGAACCTATTATGATTGGCAAAAACCGCGAACGTTTGTATGTCGAGAGGTCGAAGACAATCAATGACGTCATATCGTTATTTAGCCAT
Source organism: Rhodophaea formosa (assembly GCA_963082605.1). Lineage (NCBI taxonomy): Eukaryota > Metazoa > Arthropoda > Insecta > Lepidoptera > Pyralidae > Rhodophaea > Rhodophaea formosa. The sequence continues at coordinate 15,413,956 of OY720203.1, read as the reverse complement.
AAACAATTTGCATTATCGAAAAAAATTAAAAAAGCCGACTGCTGTTTTTGACAGTTTACCTCCACCATATTGATTTTTGCTCATGTTACATAGATACCGTGTGATTCCCGGCAGAGTAGAATAGGACCACCCAAGTCTTTCCGTGGATGTCGTAGAAGGTGACTTAGGGAACTCAAGCTAAACAAAGCTCATAAACATCAAAGATACCTCTCCAACCCGTCTGGCCAGAGTGGAGAGTATAGGCCAAATCCTCTGACTGCTCTGGCTAATATATCGCTCTGGTAATAGCTCATGCTGCAGGCTACAGGAGGCAACAATGGAACATACATAATTATATAATTGGACATTATACAAACATACACATTTGTTAAATGTAAAAAAGAGATATGACAATAAATAAAAATATTATTATTAAAATTACATACATAGATACATGCATATTACATTTATATAAATATATACATACACGCGAAAATCTTTACCCTCCTGGGTGGGTCAGACGTGTTAAAATACACGTCACGCCACTTCATTTCGTTTATAAACGTATGTGTGTATGTAAAGGACAAATTTTAAGACATCATTAGCTTGTCTTCAAATTGAATTTAAACTATCATCTCTACTCGTCAATATAAACAACTTTACCTTTAATATTTATATAATAAACCGTAATGAATGAATTTTGAAGTGTAATCGTTGTAGGTAGTTTGACAAAAGTTAGCATACATATATGCGGTGTAAAGCTGCAATAGAACGAGCATGCTCTTTAGTAAGGTATAATGATATTAAGTAACCGAAACTATATCCTCTTCGCCGGTTCCCTGATATTTCATACAAACTGGAGTTACACTGTAACTGTACACAGAGGGTGTTTCGAGCGACCTACATTTGATAGATATTCATTATTCAACAATGGAAAGCAGTTTCGATTAGTACATTTGTATCTTGAGGAGACACGAGTCCGGAAACGTCGTATCCCATTTTTACGCTTTAAAAATTCTATTAGACTTGTTAAGTAGCAGTGGACCTTCATCCATCTAACGATTACTTTTGGAACCAAGCTTGCCAGACTGTTTTTCAGAGCGCGTGTCTTGGGATGAGACATCTATTCATGTACAATTACAATATCTATACCGAAACTCAACATATCCTAAGTCCGACAAACTCGTATAGCTACAGCGATACCAAAGTAATGATAGAAAACATCACCGTGGAGATACCGAGACATTAATGTTGAAATTCATCATCATTAGCACGGTCATTAGGCTTAGTAAAGTCCCTACCAGACTACCGATTTGGCCACACCAATGGATAGCCGCGGCAGACTTCTTAAAGGCTGTGACGCAAATTAACATCTTTATTATATTATATTAGTTATTAGTCCGCTTCTGCCCAAAAACAGGTTTTCTAGTTGGGCTAGAAGCAAATTAAACTTTGTGTTTTTAGCAGCCAATGTGCACAATTTTTGTACCGCCACCAACCTCGCTCACACACATCAATGACCCTGCTGATGGCTCATTCCTCGAGATACAGACTCACGTCTAGTTCGAGAGTGGGCTTTCGAATGGGTTATGGTTGTGTGTAAGTACTGTAATTAGATTATTTCTTGCCTGTATGAATGTAATCCTCACATACTGTAAACACTGGAAATGTGCTGGCAAAATAAAAGATTTATTTATTTATTATTTATTTATTTATGTAGGTACACGAGACTTTTATTTTCCTACAAACTAAATGTAATTAAGTTACTCTGGTTGTTTGCTACGTCGGGAGCTGTCATTTCCCTGATGGTAAATGATAGTGATTGAGTATGGAATGTGGTTTCTATGTTTTTATTCGTTCAGTGCAAAAAACAGATAAACATATTTACCAGCAAAGATTAACAAATGTCACGACAATGTCATCATTCAATGTTTACAACCACCTCGTAAACATACCCGTGTAAACAATACACCTCGAAATTACTGGCGGCTGATGAAAACAAAAGATGTGGATCGTGGCCTTCTGTTATTCCTTTGTTTTCTAAATCAATAAGTGTTGTCAACCATCGTGTATACAAAATAAAACGACCAAGTGTGAGTCGGAATCGCACACGAATAGTTCAAAATAGTTTAAAAACAACTTCTTTTTGTAGTTGCGTCCTCCCTTAATATTATATTTTATTTTCTAGATCTACACATTATTTGAAATTTTCCTGTTTCTACCTATTGTGGTTCAAGAAATACAGCCCTTTGACAGACAGACGGAGATCGGAGGCTTAGTAATAAAGTCCCGATTTTACCCTTTGGATACGAATTCCTTAATATGATAGTGAATGAATATGAAGAAAGTCTTTCCTTTCGTCACACTTGGTCACGGAACAGAAAAAAACTACACTTGGCGATAGGGTAGGAATTGGGATTGCCACCCGGCAGCATTTTAAATCAAGCTTGAATATTTTTTACCCGATTGACCCACCCAGAAGGAAGGTAACGTTTTTCGCGCGTATGTATGTAAGTGCGTCTGTCCCATTGTTGCCTCTTGTAGAAGAACAGCAGATGGGTGTGTTTTTAATTGCATCTTTTTCTTACACACACACACACACACACACATACCCCGACATATGTACGTGACTACACGTGTGAGTTTAGAACGCCCTTCTATTTGTTGTTCGCTTTAAAATGCAGCCATATTCGCATTTTTAATTTGTACTGTTATGAAACAAGTTCCTTGATAAGATTTGTAATAAAACTACGTCGGTGTTATGTGTGCAGTACGTGCAAAACCTCGGCCGGTTCATTTTAATGATATTTCTTATCTCATTCTGTTGATTTAAAGTTTCCTGCACTTATCAAAATTTGTATTGCAACTGAAATTATTACTAATTAATTATCTCTATTACTAAAAAATCTTAAGTGGCCTACACAACCATGAACTCAGGGATAAAAATATTTCAAAGAGCCATTCTAATATCACACTAGTGGATCTGTGAGCTTTAGACCTCGCGAGTCTGTCTTCGGATATAATTTTAAAACTAAACTTTAAGCAATAAGTTATATAAGACGATGATAATGATAATACAAATAGTTTATACTTTGCCTTCATACAACGTTACCCATGAAGGGTAAGCGTCATGCAGGCAACTAGCTGTAAAAGCTTCTCCATAAAAATCTTATTAAAATATGCAAAATAACCCACCCACAACGGGGATGCCCACGACAGCATTAAGTAATTCCTTTTCATCCGTTTGACTTTCTTTGCGGAAAAGCTATAGTTTTATCAATTGCTCTTAGATCTCAGGAGACGAAAACAGGATAATAGCTTCATTACATATATGACTGCTCCATGATAATGATGTGATTACGCCGGTTTCCCACAACTACACCATTGTTTTCTGAGCACAGTTTAACTTCAATTAGTATGACTTTATATAATCTAAGGTAAAAAACCGAGGAAGATGGTTGTCTCCTACAACTTGGCTACGTACAAATATATATTACCTCTCTCCATGTCTGTCTTATTTCGGGGCCCATGATAAGCGTAAAGGAGAGCATTTGTAATTTGCTGCTGCTTCTATTTTCAGAAAATCGATAAAAGCAAGACGATGGAATGGATGGTAAAAATAGTTAAAAAAGTCATGTGATAGACGATACGGTTAAGTTCAGGTCTTATGACCCTAGCGTAGGATCTAACAATAGGGATAAATACTTGATAAAATATGCAGAAATTGCGACCAACTGGCGGTCTGCCTGATCCCAATCCTATTTGGGCTTGATTATGCATTTGTACAAAATGATAATGCTGTTCTCCATCGTATTTGCCTCGTACAAAAAAAAAATTTTCTTTGTGTTCTAGGCAAGTACGATAATTCTAGGGAATTCTTGGTCGAAAACCAGACGGCACGAATATAATTAAATTCCTTTATGAGATCGAAAAATCCATTCAATAAATCCTTTTGGCTGTCATAATTAAAAAAACAAATTCTAGTGTGTTTTTATAGAATGAGGAAGGAAAGACGCAAACGCGTTAATCCACATTTTTTATGATAATGTTTCTCAAGAATCAGAACCTGCATGAAGAAAAGAAAACATAGCCTTTTATCATCAATATCATCATCAGGTCTTTGTTTGTCTTCTCTGCAGGAGTTTGGCCTACACTCCCCACGCTAGCCAGAGGAGTTGGAGAGGTCTCTTTAATGTTTATAAGCTTTTTTTAGCGTGTGTTTTCTAAATCGCCTTTTACGACATACATGGGAAGACTTTAAGTGTTCCTATTTTACTCTGCCCGGCACCACACGGCAACGTAGCCTTTATTACTCTGTAATGCCTGAAGTATTTGCAAATGATATCAATTGAATGCTTTGTAATGATGTTAAGGACGCACAAACACTTACATTTTCATGTAACCCCCGTCCTTTGGATGTAGATCCAAAACGTTGAGGCCCTTTGGCGAAGTTTATATTATGTAGGCACTTGCCAAAACACATTTGCTGCCGGTGGAGGCACTGTCACATTTAAAAGCGAAATCATGGATGATGGGATTGAAAGGGCGGATGATCTATACCTCATCTATACTCATATTTTAAAGAAGAAAGATCTGTGGGTTTGTTTGTTTGCCATGAACAGGTCAAGGCAAACAACATTTTTTTATTGAAAACTGCTCTTTTGACTCTGAAGCTACTTTTTTAATCAATAATTAGGCATTTGTCTCCCATTTCACCTGATGGTAAGTGACGATGAAGACGAGGATGTTACATGCCTATCCAGCCAAGAGATACCCATTTTGATTGCCCCGGGTCTGTATTTGTCTACGAGCAAGTAAATCTATGGAGAAGCCCTTGTCAAAATATACAAATTTTTACTTATACAAATATCAGGCAGTTATGATTTAGAGCGTCAAACATAACTTTGTCTCTTTCTTTCTACAGTACAATTGCATTTGACGAAAGAGACAAACATATTTAAATACATGCTATTTTATGGCAAAACACTGTCAAAAGTTTAGGTACGTGCCAGAATCCGCCATCTTCTGTAACGAGTTTCGTGGTAGTTGTGCTGTCAACAGGTTGTTTATGTTTTGGAAAAATTGAGATTTACGAATTATTACGCAAAAACCAGTTAAAAAAAGAAGTGATAGTGTGAAAAAAAGTGTTTATCGAAATGACCAAATGTTGTATGCAAGAAAACACAAAAATCAACCGCAACTGACGCTTCATAGGTTATTAACTCGTTTTTTAACAATAGAGCTTTAAAATCAGTCTGTTGAACAAGAAAAATAAAAGAAAAATTTGAATTTGTGTTTATGTTGTTGATATGAGGTCATATTTTTGTGATGCAGATAGTTTTTTTATTTATTTTTTCGTCATTTGTTTACATATTTCAATAGGGTTGTGCTTTGTGATAAATGAGAAAATAAATTTTATTTAAAGATTTCCGAAGGATGAAGCTTTGAGGAAGAAATGGTTAGAAGCTGTCGGATCAAAAAATATGATCATTGCAGTAACCATAAGTTACTATTGATCAAAAGTATAATTAAGGTTTTTCTTGATATAAGATTTAAATATTACGGGAAAATTAAATTTGAAAATCTGTCACATAGACAGTTCTTAAAAAAATTAATCCTTTTGAGAAATGAATAAAAGATTCAAATTATAAAACAACTTGTAATTTTATTTTTATCCTATCCCTGTTCTAACATAAGGTGCCATCTCTTTCTACTTCGGCGCTACTACGTTTGCACGCATCCGTTAGCACGATTTCATGATGCATGCAACGAATCTATGGTCTAGGTATACACGTTTTTTTTTGTAGGTATTTCCAGTCCTCTATTTTCTTTGGTCTGAGGTATTTGTGCTGGACTGGAAGGATTTTCAAAATTATGTTACATATCAAAATCTAATTTATCTGCGTGTGACAGAAGCTCTAATTTACGCAGTCGATGTCGAGGAAAAAGAGCTATTTAATCATATTTTTAATTCACTTCGTTTAGTTTTTCAATTACAAAGATATGTTTCCATAACAAAATTTTGTATGGCAAGGGAAAGTCTAATATGCTGTATAATATTGCTTGGCTCGTAGCTGGTTTTTATTGGATTTCGATGAAAACTGCAGAATGCCAATAAAGTTTAAAGAAATCGTCATCGTAAATGGAATATGCAAAGAATAATTCTGCATCAGCACTGGTCATCGGTATTTCCGTTGTTAAATGTGACATAGCTAACAATTTCGCGATAAAATTTACATGTTTTTAATTTTCATATTATTTTACATAGTTACTTGATATGAAAATAATAATAAGTTTTTAAAGAGATAATTATTGTGAAAAGCTTTAATAAAAAAACGAATTCTGATTGGAATTGAGGAATTATCTATTTTCAGATTAAATAAAGCTAAAGGACTCAAAAAATTTGGACCGACTTAAATTATTTAGCAAAATTTCAGGTCATTCGGCCAAACATACAACCGCTTTAAAATTCAGGGGCTAGGTTTGCCACGAACAAACGTTCGTACAATGCAAGTAAAAAATGCTTGTAGAGATAGTTTTTTGAACAAGCTTTTAAGTTTTGCAAACAGCGGAGTTTCCATTTCAACTTCGACCTCTCCAGTAGTGACGTGCGCAGACATTTTTAGAAGCTAGATAAAAATAGTTAAAAACTTATGAATGAGGGCTTATGTCTAGTAAATAATTAATTTTCAATATTTTTATCAACAACATTAACAACGTTATTCAAATTCCATTCGAAATAATAAAAAATAAAAAAACAAATAACACTTACTAAAAAAGTGTCAAGTGCTAGTCGGACTTGCCCATGAAGGGTTACGTAGTAACAAGACTAAATTAGCCAAAATATCACTATAATTTATCGCCAGCAAAAAATACTTTGTTTTTACATGGGGAGCCCTTCTTTTTAGGGTCTCGAAACCGAATGGCAAAAAACGGAACCATTATAGATTCGTCATGTCTGTCTGTCCGTATATCACAGCCATTTTATTCCGAAACTATTGAGACTACACAGGTGAAACTTCTTATGAAGATGTATTCTGAGAACCACTTTACGATTTTTATACAGAAATAAGACAATAAAAGATTGAAATGAAACATTTTTTATTCATCAAACATACGCGTGCTGGGTCTTGAGTTTATAAAACCATTATTTCTCAAAGTCACTTGTTTGAAAGATAGACACTTCTAAAGTGGTAAAATGTGTATGATCCACGGAAACCTAAAAGGACTTTCATTCCCGTGATTCCACCAAGTTACGTAGATTCCTCAAGAACAGTGTTTTTTCCGAGATGACAAGTATGTCCCTTTGCTTTGTTTTTTCTCATAACCCTGTCGAAGTGTTTGTAAAATTCCATGTTGATCGGTAGCTTATCAAAGTAACAACAAACCCACTTTGGTATTTTTAATATTATGTACTTTAAAATTTATTCAGGATCTTGGTATCGGCTCCAACGATTTCGATGAAATTTGGTAGGTTTAAGGTATCAGGGGCGAAATATCAATAAAGCGATTTATCTCCGGAGAAGTCATCTGAGCGGAACTCGGTCATCCAGGGACTTCACACTTAAGTTAAAACTATTTTTCTAACCTTTAGTGAAATAATTAATTCTAATTGGACACCGCTGCAGAAGAATTTTCCTCAAACTAACAAGGATAGATGTGTGTGATTCAAATTATTTTGGATTAATTCAATCATCAAACAAATGAGTCATTAACTATTGAAAATGTATACAAATTATCATAATTATCATCTGACTGAGAGCAGCTAAGCGAAATTTCCAAATATCTCTTATTTATATTTATAAGCTATGCGATTTGTGTTTTTCTATCAAAGACTTTGTTCTACTTCAGTATCCTCAGTTGTTTAACTTTACGGAAAAAACGCCTAAAATAATATTCAATGAACTCTCCGGCAAATAAATTTATATGCTAAAAATGTTTATTTCATTATAATTATGAATGAATTCTACTTTGCCTTTGCTGCACCTTGGTTAGAAGTAGAGAAGGAGGCGGAATGCTCTCTCGATATCGCTGATATGGCTATGTTTTGTGCTAACGATTTTAACGCGAATATTTTATTGTTTATTACTTAGTTGCATAGCGAAAAATAATTATTAACTTCTTTAACACTGGTGTCAGATAGTTTTTCAAAAGCTGAAGAAAGTCTGTCGATATGGCAAAACTTATCTTTCAAAGACAAAAATCTAACTCACTTTTTTCTTCGATCAATAACTTGCTTCCGAGGCTTGGCCCTCAATTTTTTTTCTCTTACCCTTTGGTTGAAATCTGTAATTCTATACGATTCCGGTAGAAAAATAAGTTTGTTGCTTTAGATTCTTTTTATTTCGCCAACAGACCAATAAAGAGGCTATTATCGATTTATGATTTTCGTAAGGTTACCCATGAATTTAATTTTACATATGCAAATGCGAAATTTATTCTAAAGGAATTTTAATGATGTGCAATATATTTATGCGCATTGCAATTCGATTTTGGCTTACTGTACTTTGTTTGTTTTAACCTACTAAGAATGCAGAAAAAATCTTTTTTAACGCTATTCTTAACATTTTAACCCGAATAACCACCCAGATGGAGGATAATGTTTTTCGCGCGTATGTATTAGTATGTATGCGTATATATGAATGTATGTAAGTATGTCTCTTTGTCGCCTCCTATAGCTTAAACAGCCTGACTGATTTTAAAGTACGAAGTGTCATATCATAAGATTCTTATTCTTTCCCCGAGTTCATGGGCTACGAGACGTCAGCATAAAATCAGTATGGCGTAATTAAACTTTCTAAAAGGCAGTCGATCTTTTTTTATACTGCTGCTTGTTTGTCGATAACGACGTCCCGCTGCTTCACTACCCAGCCTTCTAGTCGAATAATTATATTCCAGCTCGGCTAAATGTACTCGTTTTTACAGTTACAGATTTTCTGTGCCATTTACGCTACACACTAAATAGAAACGTGCACATAGAACTGATATTCTCTATTGATATTTCAAAAAGGCTTGTTAACGTACGTTGACCAACTTATGCAGGAATTAAATAATAATAACTAGTGGTGGGCGTCCATTTTTTATTTACACAACCCTTCATCCTATCGAATGTTATAATTATGCGAAAATTACATACTGAACCAATCAACACAAAATTTTGCACACATATTGTCAGAAATTTTCAGGGTGCCAAGTGCGTCGTTGTCCACATGCAGTGAATGTTTTCGTAGGCGCACGTCATATTTAATTAAAATTGTGAACATTATTTAGCTGTTTTCCTTTTACTTCGTTATATATGCTCATGCCCTGTTTTTTCACGTATCCATAAAAAACCATTAACTTACAAAATTGGGGCACTTGACTCCAACAAATTTTAGTACTAAAATTAGTACTTTGATGGCTAAAAAATTACAAATGATCCTTGAATCGAAAAATAGTGTTCAAACACCGGCAATATTTTTGTAAGACCTAGCCTATGAAACGCTACAGCATTTGTATTTAAGTTTATTTCATCACTTTGTTGGCGCTATTTACATAACGATATACCCATGTCAAACTACAGTTTTCCAATACTTATAGCCTTAGAGCAAAACCGTAGACAGACAGACAGACATGACAAAACTATAAGGGTTGCAACAAAACTTTAATAAAGTATATAGTTTGGAATAAGTTAGTCGAGATTAAAATTTCACCAAATGCCAATGATATTTTGCAAAACACGTAAAATGATTTCAGAACCCACGCCTGCAGTGACGCAGATCCCACTTCTGGGCGTGAACGGGTCCGGCATCCTTAACGTGAACCTCTCTGGGAACATGCCCAAAGTCAGCGATCCTATAGACCCGGACGATGGTAAGAATCATAATAATAAAAAAACGGTCTTTTGAAAAGGCTAGACTGGTGTCTAGCCTTTTCAAAAGACCGTTAAGGACTCTAAATACATATGTTTTTTTTATTATTTCTTTAATAAATTAGGCTGTAACAGGGCTTTTTTTACCGATGTGCCCATTTGTGAAAGATCTTACGATAGCTCTACGGAAAATAAATGCATGCGTTTAACGATTATATAGCTGGTTATCCAATTTTACAGTTTTCAAGGACTATTCGTATCAGCAAACGAGCGCTATAAACAATAATTAGCAAATAATCGTACGGCTGTGTAACTACAATTCGTCACGGACGGCTGTTCATACAATATACACTCAGCTTGTCACGTCAACACTGCTACAAATTCAGACCTAAAAATATTTATGAAATACAATTACGTTTTAATTGTCGATTAGTGCAGCAGATACCTATGTGATTTGAGACATAAGATGTATGTTCACAATTCGAGATTTTAACAAAATTTGATACAGCCCATAGATTCTGACGCTAGTATCTTGTTGTCGCGCAGACAGAGATACTCGTAGCAGCAGTGTTGATGTCGCGCGTATTTGTGCGCCGCGATAAAAATATGTATTGTTTATGTATTATATCGCAGTATATCACAGTTAGTCTTAGTACAGAGAGGGTCATGCTCCTGTAGTAGAGACTAAAAACGACCTGATGATGATGATATGTGCAGTTGTGTACGCATACATACACGCCAAACTTGACTACGTCTTGGGGTTTTAGGCCTAGGACTCTGTCTACCCAGTTAGAGATAAACACGTAATAAAATGAACCCATTTATGTTTACAGGAGTCAACATTACCGAGTTAATAACGGAGACGCCAGAAATGATCAAGGCTGAGCACAATTTGACAGCCTTGACTTATGTAAGTTGTATGAATACTAATATTAGTATTAATAGATGTATTTTACTTGCGATCGTGACGCAGTGTTAACATGGTGCTTCGCTAAAGCAATAGGCGCAGGGTTCGACTCCCTACTCATATACTAAATATGTCAGCGGTTCTGGAGAGTAGTTGACCGGCTGAAAAATCTTTGCCATGCCATATACAGCATGACTATGTCACAGTGGGCCGCCAAATATTCGTTTACATTATAAAAAATATTAGTCCCCTTAAATAATCATTAATGTGCTAATTAATAAAAGGTTCTTCAATAAGGGTCGGGTATTTGAACTGAAATAAAAACCCGTTGATTGGTTACAACTAATTGATGTTATCCTTTTTTGAAGGTTTTTGACCTCTTTGCAATTATGCAGGAAATATCATTTCATTTTAATGACCACCTTGACTTCGTACGGCAGCTTCCGAAGTCCGAATACAAGAAGTCCGATTTTTCACATAATGGCACCTTTTCTCGTTGATGTCGCGTGTAATGATACTCTTTAGATCTTTGACAGTTCTTGATTGTTCTCATACGCCAGCGATTTCCATATTCCCACAAAATATAATACATGATCTCGAAGACCATGTCTGATCCCCGAATCTTGAGATTACGTTAAATTTCTGTTTCAATTATATTGACATGTCTTACATGCTGCTGGTTTGGGAGAAAATGAAAAACAGAATATACCAGCTACAAAATTAATGTGTGAGATTGTTCCCCATGATTATAGTTAATTACAGAGAGCTGAGAATATTATAGTTTTGTTTATTTGCTTTAGGACAACCATAACTTCTACAACAGCTCGTTCATCGGCAACGTGACGTACTTCAACGAGCACTGGGCCAACATCACGGCGCCGTCGGCGACCATCCACAACATACTGAGCCACTCGCACAGGCGCGCTGCGGTGAGTCTTTACCAACTGTATATATTATTTTAAATTCAATACACAAAATTCTAGAGGTGACTCAGCTCATCAACATGAACAACTTTTGTTATGGGACCAATGCTGAAAATTCAGTATTATTTTTACCTTTTCCATACATTTGGTCCGATCAGCTGGACACTTTTGTATGTGTATGTCAATTTTTTTTAGTTTCCTGCATTGATACCATATCAAAAGTTGTTGTGTATTGAATTTAAAATAAGGGTCAATTCACACCGAGACGCGACGCGACGCGACGATACTCAAAGAGGCCAATGATTTCGCGCTGCGCCGCGCGTCGTTGCGAGACGCATCACAACGTCGCGAGGCGCATCTTAAAATCGTAGCAGGACGACGCCTCGCTGCGCTGCACCGCGAGACGCAGCAAAGCTCTTGCACGCCGCGCGTCCGGCGATGCACCGCTGCGTCACGATACGTCGCGCTACGCCGCGAGGCACCTCGAGGCGCAGTGCTGCGTGGTGCAACGTAATCTGAATTGTCACAATGTAATGTGTATCTTTTCGTGTAGTGAATAAAGTATATTCTGAGTCGCTCTATGAAAAATGTGCGCGCAGCGTCGCGCCGCGTCGCGTCTCGGTGTGAACTGACCCTAAGGGTGTATAGTACGCGACTTCTCCTTGGTACCCTAACAGTACTGTTTAAATTTTTGATATACAATATTTACCCTTATTGTTCATAGAATACAGGACATAATTCTGTGTAAAGATTTATGGTTACCAATAGTACGCATCTTCTCGTTGGTACCCTGATAGAACTGTTAAATTTTTTGTTGTACGATATTTACCCTTATTGTTCTTAGAATATAGAGCATAATTCTGTGTAAAGATTTATGGGTAACCGAGAGATGGAAATACTACAGATTGGTGTCCCGCTCGCAATTGTGTATAATATACTCGTTACTTTATACAATTGCATTTGTGCGAGCAGTACTTGTAGTATTTCCATCTCTTTCTATGCCAACAGTTACTATGGAGACTCAGTCCAAAGTCCACTAACTGATTTACATCTTACTAGTGGCAAAGTGTTTGTTGTTGTATACAATATGTTTGGTATTGAAGTGAAAAAATTCACGTTCTCAACATGAAAATAACCAACTTTTGTTCTATGACCAAGCGTGAAATCAAGAAAAATTAAAGAGCGTTTTTTCCCTGATCCTTTTCAATCAAAGAGCTTTTCCTGATGATAGAGCGACTGATTATTTTTTCCTATAATACTTAAGGTTATATATTATCTCTTTGTTCCTGTACTTAACAACATTTGGGTGCAGTCCCAAACCCTCAGCTTCCCGTTCCCGTTCTACGGGCACAACATCACCAACATCACGATGGCGACCGGTGGGTTCATCTACACTGGTGACCACGTGCACAACTGGCTGGCCGCCACGCAGTACATCGCGCCGCTCATGGCCAACTTCGACACCACGCTGAGCAACGACAGCGCGGTGGCGTACAGCGATGACGGTGAGCACCCACACCTTTTTCTTCCTCATCTTATCCCACTTTACGTGGGATCGAGACAACATCTAAGATTCTTCCATTTTACTTGCCTTCTTCGTTACCTTTTTTTTCAGCACCGACACCACTGCTTCGAATGTGACTGTCGCTCGCGCTCTGCTTGAGACGTTTAACACATTTCATACGAAACAAGCGTGCCGGTACTGTTTATTGGGTCTTTGGAGATCATGCAAAATTCTGATATTTTCTACTTACTTGTGATATAAGTTACATCAAAACTTTGCTTACAAACAGCACAGTGGGACATTTTTACGTTTTTTTGAGCACGAACTGACAGGCCGAGTATGCGACCTTCGCCTAATAGCCGAGCACGGGCTGACACGCGGTATCATTTACTTTCGTCTCTAGTAGACCGCAAGCGACATTCCGTGGTCTGTGACCGACAGCGATGCCGATGCCGTCCGACTCGGCGTACAATGATCCTTTCACTAAATTTCTATTTCTAGGGATCCATACCCAATGGGTTAAATGGAACTATATTACAAAGACTTCACTCTCCGTTCATCTGTCTATCACTGCACCAGGCTGTAACTATGAGTATTGATAGCCAGGTGATAAATTTTCTGTTTCTGTGAAAAAAGAAAAAAATATATATTTATATGATTCATAAAATAAATCTCTCCCTATCTACAAACTTTATATTTCATCGGACCGTTTGGCAATGGCAATAAAGATATATAATCATCTGCCTCTACACTTGAAAACTGAACGCAATGATAAGACCCGGGACTTAAAAAATACTACTTTTAGAGAAATGTTATTACAGTGTAAGTGAAAACCTACAGGATAAACTAAGCTAAAATATAAAATCAAAATATAAGTAAAACTTAACATAATCTAATTAGAACTTACTACTACTACTTAGAACGGATATTCAATTAAAATAAATAAAATCATATATTATGAATTAGTAAGTTGTTAAAAGGAAATATTGTTAAAATTAGCCCTCTACCTCTCATATTGCGGTGCCTATACTAGGGCCATAATGTTACACTGTAGAATGTTACTTATTGTATGTATGATCTTTAATATTATGGAAAGCAATAAATATTTGATTGATTATTTTCGCAGTTTTTGCTCGATAGTATAATGTTCCCAGAACGGAACCCTTCGTGCATGACACCGACTCGCCAATTTGTCAATCTTATGATAGTTAGGACTACCAAGTACAACCACTCTCTACGAAAGTAACCTCATCTTCGAGACCAATGATCTGATAAAATTTAAAAAAATACCTCGTTTAGTTTTTTACTTATAAACATACATATAACAGAGAAACTTAAATGCAGTTGATGGTCTAATAATAGATTATATATTACATAATTGGTATCCAAAGGTTGCTATCTTTTCACGCAGTCCGAAAAAGCAGGCCGAGGGATTGGGTAACGAAACAGTCAAATTCTCACATTCGTCCATCTATGCCTCTTTTTCCAGCCGCTGCCATAATGTACTATAATCGTACCGAAAGTTCATCCGACTTGGATTTGAACTTGACCCATTCATTTATACTAAAGATTCCCCAGTCAAGTCTTAATGTCAACTGAATAGGTGGAGGAGCCCGATGGTCCAGTGGGTGTGAGCTTTATGAGCGCTTACGTATGTTAAGCAAACCCTGGTGCAGTCCCTACTTGGATGGGTGACCGCAAGTGGCATAAAAATATCTCGAGCTCCTCCGTGCTTCGGAAGGCAAGTTAAGCCGTTAGTCCAGGCTGTCATCGTTGATGGCAGTCGTTAAGCTATGTCAGATGCCTTAAGGCAGCTTGAAAAATCTGACACCAGTGTTGGCCACTTACACATACGAAAAACAAACAAACTGAATAGGTTATTGTATCGTCCAGTCAAAGGAATAAAATAGCTCACGCATTCATTGCAATACGCACCAGCCCCGACGCGCAGCTCCTTTTGTGAATCTGTTTGTTGTCATATTTGGGTTAGTGCACGTATTGAGAAGTCTGAATAAAGCATGATGCGTGCCAACAACCTAATCTGTTATTGTTGAGGATTGTCAAAATGTTTGAATATGCATAAATCTTCTCTTAGTATTAGCAAGTGAGAGATCAGTAACAGATTATGAAGATGGTTAAAGGGCATATCATATTCCTACTTAATATATGTTCGACAGTGTATCAAATACGTTTTCCCTGGCCTTAACGAGAACTTTTACTAGCTTTTGTCACAAGTCCCTTAAGGATGCGCTAGTCGGGAACTCGAAATCGTCAGCGCACGTGGCTAAAATGCGTGCTATTTCGTTGAGAAAGGGATAGACTCGGTTTCAAACAGTGCGAAACTATTTACACTGATGTATAAGCACATCGGAACAACAGTCTAGTGTGTGCAAACATAAATATTGTTGAAAATCTAAATCTTCGTCGTCTAAAAATTCGCGAGTATGCGTTTGGGAGAAGTGTTCTTGTGATAAAACAGCTGAATGTTTTTATTAAAAGTAAAATAATTTATATTTTTTAATAACCAAACTATGCTTGTATGAATTTTGTTTTAGAGATTTTATACTCCTTCCGGTATTTAATTGTGCCCAAAGTTGCGTTAAAATTACGTGTTAAAACGGAATGTTTTGAGACTCATAACTTTTAAAGTACTTATAATTTTACAATTATGATTCCATACAAGCATAGAAAACGACAAAACAAATCGATAGAATTAAAAACTTTAAACAGACGATACCGAACAACGGAGTCATCACCCTACAGAATTTGTATGGCGAAACACCTGACTAGCGCACCCTTAAGGATGTAAATTCTAACTTAAGAAATTGTTATCAAATTTGAATAAGTACTCTGAACTGTATTTTTCCTAAGAAATTAGTAATACTTGTAACATGTTTTATATATACTCAACAAGTTTAATACCACCAAAAAAAAAACGCCTATATGACAGGTACTTTTGGTTCTGGCTTTCAATATTAAAAGTGATCGATAATCTGTTCTGTTTTTTCATATTGCTTACTGCCACTACCACTAACACTATGAATAAAACTTGACAAAGAGTCAGAATCGCACACGAAGGATTCCCTACCACCAATTAAGCTTAAAATCTGTTTTTCGTATGGAGGAAAATTATTAATTCAATAGTGTCCCATTTCTACCTTTTAGTATGGCGGAACCTAAAAAGGAATATTTGCTGTAAATTGACTCGCCGTCTGTTTTCCAGGTGAGAAGTTTACCGTGTTCTGGCACAACGTGGTGCTTCAAGAGAACAACACCGTGCCCTTCACCTTCGCCTGCACGCTGTACAAGAACGGAGACATCGTTTTCGCCTACAAGAACATCCCCATCAGAGTACAAGACATAAACGAAACGTACCACCCTGTGAAAGTAGGCATTAGCGACGCCTACATCACCGACCGCATTGTTTTTTGTAAGTCGCTTTCTCTTATCCTACCGGATACCCTGTTGCATTCTCTCATACTTCTATACGGTCTTCTTGAGAATTATAAGCCTTTTAAAATTTGTAAAGAAAGTTTAGAGGCTTATAATTCTCAAACCATTGATAATTTTACCAAGCTATACAAAAAAGTACGTAGATTAGAATGAGATTAATTGATTGAATGCTTAATTTTACTCCAAAATTATCAAATATTGCCTCAATTTATTTTTTCCGTTTCTATGGAGACATGAGCGTTCAGGGCCCTCTTAAGAGCCTTATTTTATGCAAGCTGTAATTGATTTGTTTAAGGTGCTTAGGCCAGCCAACTACCGCCACCCCTCAGTTTATTTCTTTTACTTCTAAATAAGGTCAAAATAAAACTCGTACTCGATCAGTATTTCGTAGTAAATTTGAAATGATGATATCGATGAAAAGTTATACTAAAAATACTACAAGTACTTTGTAAGGAGTCCGTGCTTGCACAGAAAGCGGTCCGGAGCAGAGCCGTTCTAAATCTGCTTCACTCGGTCCGTCACGATCGATTCAGACCCGTTTGTGGCGAGATCTAATCAAAGTCATTGTGACCTTCTGAAGTAAGCTGACGCCAATGAGACTTGTGTTATGGGATACTAACTCAACGATACTATATTTCATAACAAATACCTACATATATAGATAAACATCGAAGACAAAGGTCAATCCGAAAAAGATCACTTTTCATATTCATCATCATCATTTCGTGTAGGTGACACGGTCAGTTGACCATGCACACCCTGGTGTCGAGAGTTCTTCATCGGAACCGCCTCTCGGCCTCTGACGTGGTTCCTTTAACGACTTCCAGATGGCAGCCGGGACCAACGGCTTAACGTGCCTTCCGAAGCACGGAATCATCTTTCTTATCAGACAATCAGGTGATTCATGCCTGCAATGTCCTAACCAAACTGGAAACAACTTAACAAAGTATGCTTCCCGTGGGAATCGAACCCACGACCCCCGGGTCAACAAGACAAACGCCTTAACCACTAGACCACGGAGGCTGTTACTTTTCATATTGACGGGGTTCGATCCCGGGACCATCCGTGTCACAGACCGGTATAAACAGGCGTGTTGAGCGCTGCGCTACGGAGCTTGTCAGTCTAGTGTATTCTGCTAATTTATTGTCATTTATACCATGTTAAGATTGTGATCTGTAAATAAATAAAAATAACTTTATATAACCAACTTCCAAAATGTTCTTTTCTCTGCACCACCTGTAGGTTGACTGGTAGATAAAGCCTCTGGCTTTAAGTCCGCCTTTTACGATTGTGTACTCAAGTTAAATAAATAAAAATACCCAGATGTTCGCCGCAAGACGATCTACGAGTACCATCGCGCCAGCTTCAAGAACCACGAGATCACCAACAACACCATCCTGAAGTTGGTGGCGCTGCCCACCTGCATGCAGTACGACACCTGCGAGAGCTGCCTCAACCACGACACGGGGTTCAATGTGAGTAAAGCCGCGTATCCACTGGGCAACATTTTGCGCGCAACATGTCGCACAACATGTTGCTCTTCACTGTTGAGAGGCAACGCAGAACTTTGTGTAGTAACGTTGTCTGTCCGTGCATGACCAGTCGGAGGCAACATGTTGCCAGAGGAACTAGTGTTGATTTCAGCGGCTCCGTTTATAATTTTGTCGACCACACTACGGACATTGTTGCGCGTCTCGTCTCCACTCGACAACATCTGATGCTCAACTGCATGACACACGGAAACAACAAGTCGCGCGTCATGTTGTGCAACGTTGCTGAACATGTTGAGCGCCACGTGTAGCGCGCCAAATGTTGCCTAGGGGATACGAGGCTTAAATCTCCGAGACAATCACAGATACGTCCATATGCAAATATATATAGACAGAGCCCATAGGCAATATATAATTTTTCTTTATACACTCTGAACATAAACATTTTGTTTCATAGAAACTGAAAACAGTATTCGTTACATAGAAAGTGTCATTATTTGTTATTATAGCAGTGATGTACATTCCGTAAAAAACAGTGTTAAAATTTAAAAAAAAAAAGAATATATTGATAAATACTTGGCAATACTCTCATGACCTTGAGTTGTAGGAAAAATGTGTTTTTCTTTAATTAATATCTACTGAATCGGGATTTTTGCATGCTATTAACATCTTGTTTTATCTCCTTACATCTACGAATAGTTATTACTTATTCGTAGGCTTACATATCATATCTGTGGAGTCAAAGAATGCATTTTGAGTTTTTATGTGAGACGTAAATTAACGACTAGTAAATTATTGTCTTGTCCCTTCCAGTGCACATGGTGCAGCATGATCCAGAAATGTTCCAGCGGCACCGACAAGAACAAACAGGACTGGACTGTCAGAAGTGAGTCGATTTTGGCGGTTAATTAATTATTTATTCGAAACAAGTTTTGCCAAATAAGTACTTTTAAATTAATTATTTTATAGCATTATCTTAAAACATGCTTGTAGAGCTTTTTGGTTGCGCCATAATAAACTACTAGGCCAGTCAATATCGACATCAAACATTTCAAACGCGCATCTATCGGCGATTTTTTATATGTCATAGAGATAGCCTACACACAAGTTTGCAACTCTTTTAACTCTGTGCTACTCCTGGGGGGCCCAAAAGTATGGGAAATTTTTCCAGTTTTTACGAAAAAACTACCTACAACTACTACTACTTTTTGTGTCGATATTGACTGGCCTATACGAAGTATGTACTACTATAATTACTGGTATCAGACTGACCTTATTTTACAAGGTAATAGGGTCTCTAATGCCTTAAAAATTAAAGCAGTCGGTATATATAGATAAATATATCGTTTGAATTTCTACGACACCGGAATAAAGTGCGTAGAGTAGGACTAGCTCCGATTACTGGTGACCGCCGGCGGTCCCGGGTGACTTGCACCCAGGACAGGTCCTTCGGACACCGTAGCTTTCGGCCCATACGGCAAAACATGAGAGTTGCTGCTCTCTAAAGGCTTTGCCATTGTTTCTCAGTTCGGCCCTTCAGGCCATGCATTCAATTCGCGGCCCATCAGGCATATGAGAGTTTGCTGTCTCTCCAAGCCTTGTGCACCCAGGCAACGCCCAAAGCCGGGGTTCGTCCCTGCTGAGGACCCTTTGGTGATGTTTGCCTTACAAGTTGAGGGCACTCTGCTCTCACCTCAAAAAGTCCGGTGAAGTAGCGAAAGCCCATTTGGAACTAGCTTAGCATACCATAAAAAAAAATAAAAGATTTGTATTTCTATTCGAAACCACACATTACAAACTCAATTGACGCATGATCTATATCCAAAAGGGCAGTTTTTCGGCCTGGCCTCGCACTCATTTCGAAATTGGAAAAACTAAGTCGCATGAGTTATTTTCTTTTCTATATGTATGAGTCATTGACCGCTTGAACACCGTTACAATTTTGTCGACAGATTGCGACAGGCGAGCAGTGACGAACGTGACGTCGTGTCCGGCCAAGCCTCCGGCCGGTGCGAGCGACAACTCCAGCACCGCTTATGTCACCATTGGCCACGGGCCCTACCACGACCCTGTGCTACATGCGTGTAAGTAAAGAAATTGTTCTTATGATATTCAGAAATAAGAGTATTTATTTCGACCCACCATGTGTCCCACTGGGCAAAGGGCTCCCTCCACTTTTTCCATTCAGTCCGGTCTTGTGTTATCTCCATCCACTCTTTGTAAAAAAATTCTAATGATTTCTGCGAAAAGATCACCTCCTGCTGGATCCCTAATAATCCTAGATGACTCTGTAGACCGAGAACGCGATGGCGTGATGAGCTAGAAAAGGAATAAGATATGGCGAAAAAATTCCACACGCACAAGACTTAAAGCAGCAGTCTACTCTTTGTACGAGTATCGCCTTACAACTTAGGCCACCGCGCTTCATATCCTTCACGTCGAATTTCTCTACCATATCATATTTCCTATATACGCATTATCGCTTGCGTTACCTAACATAACTACCTGGTATGTTAGGTGGTATTGTATCTGATTTACCCATTTTACAATAAATGTAAAATTAATTAATGTGTAGGTAGTAAAGACTGATGTTAAATATAAAATTTTAAAACCCAACTTCATAAAAAGGAGGTTATCAGTTCGACCCGTATGTATGTAATATTGTATATATGTATTTCACAGTTTTTGGTCGCGCTTCTGCAGTTTACGGCTTTCGTATGATGAATTATGATCATCAGATCGTAATGGATGTTCTGTTGTGATTGTGATGTGACCATCAAAACGTACACCGTAGCTGTCAAAGTTAGCAAATAGGCCAGCTGGTCGGTGGGCAACCTGATGATAATGACTACAAAGATTTAAAGATTTTATTCAGAAAATAGGCCTTTTCAGGCGCTTTTTCACGTAATTTCATAATCGCACTTATTCTAATTTACTTAGAAATGTGTTAATATTATTAATTAGTGTTCAAAAGCTACATACTACTAGCTTTCGGAAAGGACTGAAAGAAACTCTTTTTTACAGTATTCGTCACCTACTCGCCTCAAGGGCTTTGTATATTTTCCTTTATTAGTATTACTTATTCCTCGTCACAGATATCATCATCATTTCGTATAGGTGACACGGTCAGTCGACCATGCACACCCTGGTGTCAGAGGTCTTCAAAACCGCCTCTCGGCCCCTGACGTGGTTCCTTTAACGACTACCAGATGGCAGCCGAGACCAACGGCTTAACGTGCCTTCCGAAGCACGGAATCATCTTTAAAATTGAAAATATGTGATGAAAAAGAATCGGCCTCAGGTAGGATTCGAACCCACGAGTCTTAGGTCTGCGCCCTAAGTGTGTTACCAACTACACCACCGTGACATCGAATCACCGCGTCGAATTCTCTCATCACATATTACCCTGTAGGGTATAACGCATTCAAAGCATGCGTATTTCTTAAATACTACCCACTATTTAGTAGTGTGGTCATCATCTTTATTATTAGACAATTCGGTGATTCATGCCTGCAATGTCCGGACCAAACTGGAAGTAACAAAGTATGCTCTCCGTGGGAATCAAACCCACGAGCCAACAAGGCAAACGCCTTAACCACTGGACCACGGAGGCTGTTAAAAATTCGTATCCCGTAACACAAGTCTTGAACTTACTTTGGGGCTAGCACAATCTGTGTAATTTGTCAGTATATATTTATTTATATATTTTCCTCCTCACAGATGACTCCCCACCGTCGAGCCAGCCGCGCCAGCCGGCGCCGCAGCCCGGGCCGGTGGCTGACACCAACTCGCTGCAGGAGGCGGCGCGTTCGGGCGTGGGCGGCGCAGTGGCGGCCTTCGTGCTCGTGGCGCTCGTCTGCAGCCTCGCCGCCTGGACCGTGTATGCGTTCCGCAACCCCCATACTAGGAGTGGACAGCTGCTCATCAAGGTACTGTTAGAGTCGCGCTACACTAGAATGGCATGGGATGGCATCGAAACCGACGCGTCATTTCAAAAGAAGCTATATGACTAGTGACATAAGATGCAAAACGACGGCTGCACGCTTGCGGGCGTCTAGTCCGCGCGAGTGCGCGCCAGGCCGCCGGCCGATTCACCGCATTCAGTCAGTTATGCATCTTATGTCACTAAGTATAAAGGTTGTTTTAAAATGACGCGTCGCTTTCGAAGCCATCCCATGTTAACCCAGTGCAGCGCAGTCCTTTATATTTCTTTTCTTTTTTTTAATATGGCTTTCACGCATTACGTTTTTAGCCAGTATCAAGTAATTAAAAACGAAGTTTCCCGCGCTTTTTCGAGTTTTTTATCAACGAAATAATGGTGTAAATTCATTTCGTTGATTTTATGGCGACAATCCTTCACGAACCCACTGGTTCAATTATAGCCAACGCAGCAAGGCCGCCACCACCAGTCCGCGATGTAAATCTCACTACAGCTGCACCTATGACTGTTTATTACATTTAGTTATCCCTCACATTGTTTTTGCACATGGGCTTTTATAACACTAAATTACACCGATTTCACATTATAAAGTCCACTAGAAACAATTTTCACAACAATCCAGTACAAACACCGTGTAGTCCGCAAAAATTCCCGCCAAGAACTCCCATAGATATTATAATGACGGATTTTAGAATATTTTTTTCTCCCATGTGGCAGGACTACGACGTAGAGATTATGTAATCTTTGGCCAGATCGTCTGCAGTAGCGCGTGCCTTCAGATGAGACATCTATTCGCGTAGAATGAGGGTTTTTTGAATGAGATACATTTTTGACAGCAGCTGTCAAAATTCACCAATCATAAGACTGATGATTGTTATAGAGTGAGACCGACCGAAATAGGATATTCTACCGAAACTGAACCGTTGGGTTTTGTATCAGTTTCGGCCGAATATGTTTTATTGAAAACGGATAGATGACACGTTTTGCCGCTTTTCAACAATTCTTCTTAATTTGTTTATAAAAAGCACTACATATGTATGGTGTACTTTATAAAGCGTAATTTTTCATTTATTTAAAAAAGCAGACTTTTTGACGGCCATCTCAAACTGTAACGTGTCCTTTTTGTCCACAGTACCGGCCGTCGCAGTGGAACTGGCGGCGTGGGGAGGCGCGCTACACGGCCGCCACCATCCACATGTAACGACACACAGCCTGCCTCGCCCGTGCACCACACTATCGCATCCTTGACACGCACCGACGTATCGTCGGCTTCTTAATCTGAGCTAACTAAATCTGTCTAGGGTTGTGAATGAAGCAGCACGATTTTGCTGCGTGACGAAAATAGACTGTCTAAATAGCAATACGGAACTTGCACATATTTTTTTAAAGAGCGTTCATTAATAGAAATATTAGTGTCAATAATACATTTCCAAACCAAAAACTGTTCAAGATATCTCTCTAACAAAAATCAACGAGCAAGTGACGGCACTCCTTTAGCATTTTGTTGGGGTGATGTGAGATCTTTGTGCGGCAGCTATGTTAAATATTGCGTTTATGAAAATAGCCTAATAATATTAGTTGTTATATGTTTTTAAATCTATCTTATGAGATTGCTAAAATGTTCATACTTTTAAAATTGGCTGTTTCAACCAATTTTGACCAAACTTAATGTATCTATATAAAACTCGAATTGTTCTTAACAGCTTTTTGAAGCTAGATGCTGACAGAATCAGAGACATTTTTCAAAATCTTTTCATGCAAGTATTCGGCCGAGGTCGCAAGAGACTAAAGCCGCATGCCTCAAAGTTGTGTAGCATCCGAATACAATCGACCCATGTAAATAAATACCCCATTGCTTAAGAGTCCGGGGACTATACTTTGCAGCAAACTCAAGTAACTCTTAACATTGTTTGAATCTCATGGTACTTTATGTGTGTTAAGGCGAAGGAGATTAATAATAATAAAAAATCATACACACTTGGATCCTAGGAGTGTAACAAATACAAGTTACCTAATCTATGTACTCCCACAAGTAACCATTAGCACTATTTACTTCGCGTTCTCAGCATTTATCCCCCGAATTGAAAGTGCAAGTTTCCAATGTTTTTATCCATCATAAAGTAGCTCAAGAGTCGGTGGCTGACAATACGTGTGGTGTTTTTGAAAGATAATGTAAACTCGGACTTGACATTAAAGGCGGTTACACATCCGTGGCACTTGTAATAAAAGCTCTTAGTTGACTCCGAGCCTCGTGGAACGCCAGACTCATGTAATAAATAATAAATCTAATCATCATCAAATGAGATATGCGTAGGTTGGAATAAGCAAAGCGTCTTTAGTTTTGTACTCGCGTCACGCCATTGATACATCTTACGGTTGTGCGACCGTTTCAACTCCATCCATCCATCAGTGTGAGTCTAAGGGCCCACTCCACAAGCGAGAGTAACTCGGCGATTTAATCGCCTTGCCACGTATCTCCATACACTCTCGTAATACGTGTCTACATACGGCGGTGTTCTCGCGGTGATCCCACGAGTTGTAGAGTGCTGGCGAAAGTCAATCGTATCGCCTATAGAATAGAATATATAATAATAAAACAGAACCGCGAACTCATAGTGCTTCTCTCTAGTGGCGACGGCCCCTAAGTGACTCATATTTTTGACACATTGTTCGACAAAATCTCCTTTCAGCCTCAGATACACGCGTAGAGTAAACTTTAGTTAGTTGCAAAGTACTCTACCGTTTACTGTAAATGGTAGAGTACTTACTATGCTACCAGTAAGTACCATAGTGAATACTCCATTATTTACTCTATGCGTGTACCGGAGGGTTTTCAGTTCGCCTCTCACAAACATCAAAAGTGCTTCTGTGTGTAACCACCCTATTTAAAGATATGAACTTAAAGAGGCCCAGATCCGCGAAATTAGCGACACTTTAAATTAGTCAAATCGAAATGAAAAATATTACCAGAAATACATAATACAAGTAATTTACTAGCGAAGTACAGAATTAGATTATTTCAATTTGATCTTATTTATGAGTAAAATAATGAAATGATGAGTGGCGATAGGCTTGCTGATCTAAGCCCGTTAAATGGAAAAATATTTTCGAGCTTAATGACGACATATTATAATATAACAAATATTGGAAACCGATTTTATAGAACTTGTTTTTATCAATAATATATAAATGACTTAATGTTTTATACTTGTTCGGAAGTGTCATTTCATGTATTTCTATTTACATGGACTGAGACGCACGCTTTGAGTTTGGCTCCTTCTATTTGGAGATATAAGATTGCATTCTATGGCTGCTAATTTTGAAGACGTTTTGTATACACCTCAGCATTTAATGCATTAATTTTAGCGGTGTTTTTGCAGAGCGAAGCGGAGATGTGTTTAAAATATCTACGCCCTCCAGCTTTTATATTCTAATGGCACATCACGACATTTGGTACTTAAACACCCATTCACGAAACTTACACATAATTAAATAAATTCTAAGTCTACTACTGGACAACTCTTTTGCCTCAAAAAGGTTAATAAGGCTTAAAGATTAAAAGGCCTTGGGGAAAGTTCTTTTATCTTTCGAGTTATAGAAACGCGCTCCGCTTCGCACCAGAGAAATTTACTTTTAGGCGGCTTATATATATATATGGCAACTAATTGTTACCTTGGATAATGACGATGACTTTCCAAAATGTTTGCATTTCACATTTTGAAAACTAGGCAATTCTTTCTCCGATGTTGTTAAGGAACACGCGAGACATAGTTGGAGGAGAGCAGACTGCCTTTGCGACACAGTGCCTTTGAGTTCCGTAAGGCAGACATCCGTCCTGCGTAGTGTCTAAGATATGTCGCTTCCAAGTCGAGAGCCGTACGTATGTTTAAAGTTTATATTTCTGATACGCTCTTGTTATTTTTTAGTGCAATACCTTTATTACCACTACCCATAATTTGGAAACGTTACTAAGAATATAAAATATTTTAATTATTAATTACAAAATTGAACTTGTAGAAAGATTGTAGAATATAGTGTAAATTAATTTATTTTATTCTTTATAATAAGTTAATGTTTTAACAAAGACTTTCATTTTCATGTAGTTATCGAGTAAAGTTTCATACAAATCTACTTTTTATGAATGTATAGAACCTGTTAATTAGCATAATGCGTATAACGGTTGTAAATGACGGTTCTTGTTTATTCGGCAGTTTAAATTTTGCAAATATACTTAGTGCAAAACACGGCTCTGTTGACTTATAAAGTTATTACCAAATACGTAAATACCAGCACGAATCTTTTTTTGTCTGCTTTTGTCTAGAAATTATAGCAATCAATTTATTATACCTATTTATCTTTGGAATAAGATTTATACACCTTCGTGTGTTGATTTTTGAATTATATAAATATAATTTGTATTCTATGCGAATCTCTATATCAATTACTTGTGAAGTCAATTATTGTGATCATGTTCGAATCATTTTAGATTTTATCGGTCAATTTAAAGACAATTTAGTTTAGTTAAATTAATAGCAGTCTTACGGAACTCACCTTTCGATCGAATTTTAGTGTACAAAGTGCACGGTTGACCAATTTTTAACTGTACGTTGTTTGGACTAGTTAAGGTATTTTTTATGAGAATTAGTGATATTATGAATTAAAAGTATATATTTTTATTAAAGCATTATATTGTATGATTTGAATATGGGTTTTTTATATTGTATTATTTGGTACTTACTTCAGATGGACTTTTGGTAACTTATATTTACACCAAAGATGTTTCAACCCGCGACGAGGCACAGATTTCTTCCAGCCAGATATTTTATATCGCTTTACTACGGTACTCTGCAACTTGTCAGACTTGGTTAAAAAGTGTAAATTATAATTTTAGGGACCAAATTCCATGACCAATAAATGTGCCGTTGAAATGATCTGATTTTCATTTCCTCCTGTCACTCCTTTTCTGTTCATTCTCTCCTTGACATAATCGATCCATCGTTTCTTAGGTCTCCCTCTGTTCCGCGTACCATCCACTTTCAAATCTACTATATCTAATACCTTTCTTGTGATATGACTTTCTTCTCTCCTCATCACATACCCATACCAACTCAGTCTATGACTATGGAGCTTTTCTGTTACTGGCGCGACTTTCATACTTCCCTTTATATACTCATTCCTTATTTTATCTATTCGTGTCATGCGAATGTTGAGATGGACATCCATATCACTTATAAACTAAATTTCCAGTGAAACTATGATGTCCATCTCAACATTCGCATCTCTGTTATATGCAGTTTTCTCTCTTCCATCCCTTTTTTGGCCCAACATTACAATCCATACAAGAAGACAGGTCTCATTACAGTTTTATAAATCTTTCCTTTATGGGGCATACGACTGTCACACGTTACTCTCGTGACCTGTCTCCACTTTGCCCATCCTGCGCTAATAGGAATCATTTAATTCTAATAAGGTAAAATTTAAAGTAATCCATCACCTTTCATTTCCATGCTACCTAGTCTAGGAGAAAGACAAAACTAAGAATGGTTCAGCTGCTTTTTTTCCTGCTCGGACCGTAGAAACCGGTCAAAGGTATGGGTTAATATGGAAGCAATCTCATGACAAAGGCTATGGGCCTAGACAATCAATCATCCCTATTTTGGTTTTATTTTCCACATATTAGCACACCAATACGCCAAATTATGACATAAATATAACCTACATGGTGCGTTATCTAAGCAGTTGGCCGTCGACAAGGATGCACCGTCGGCGTCGATGCTGTAAGGCTCAGGTATACCAAGGCTCGGTAACAGACTGCGCGGGTTATTCCTAAAGTACTCCATACCATAATTATTATTATTATTTTCCAGTCTACTTCATAGGGGCCATCCAAGTAATACGTAAGCAATAAAATAGCTGTTTTTAACCTTCTCGTCAGCAAAAGTAAGAAAAGTTCTTTCCCCCTCCCCCTAAGCTTACGTAAACATTGGTATCATTTCCACAAAAAATGTTAGTGTTTTTAGCGATATATTGCTTATTATGTCATCACCACGTTAACCCCCCCGTCCCCATGTCATCAAAAATAAGCCAAACCTAGATCCCCTATCCCTTTCACTGCTTACGTAATATTTGAATAACCCCATAGGTAGAATTTTTCTGTGCTCCACTAATTATTAGTTAACTCCATCAATAATTATAAAATGTTTTATTACAATCATTCACAAAAGCTGGTAATATTTTTGATTGACAATTGATCGGCACTAATTGTTCTTAGTTTAGACCTATTTTTGTGACGCTATCAGGAAGCACTTGCTCGTTTGTCACGGCTTGTTGCCACAAATGAAATTTGATATCTTCTGAAAGTTTCGTAAGAAATGATAAATAAAGGGTAAATATCACTTTATCATATACATAAATTTTGGAAATACTTGGCTTGGCAGCCTGACCAATGCTTCTTCAAGAAGCAAGTTTATACCCATTTCTGTCACGATTTCAAGAAGCCTTCTTGAAATCGTGACAGAAATGGGTATAAACTACTCTGAACAATACTTCGATCGTTCCAATAAAGAATTTTGACACAATCAGTCCAAAATATTTTTAATAACAAATTTTGAAATTTTCATGCTGCCAAATTTTTATACGCTTCCTATCCGAATGTGAGAATTGGATATTTAGGTTCAATAGAGTGCCTATCCATGTATAATAGTTTTGAAACACTATATTCATCAATGGAAATTTGCAATGGATTTATTAAAAAGAATCAACGGAAAAAAACCGTTGGGGCGACGATCTACATGACTAAATAAATCCTGTCCGACTGTGCTTGCATACATAGGTATTTTTTCGTTATGAAAATGGCTAATATCAGAGATAAAAACCTTACTAACCCGAAAATTGTTGAAGATATAAATTTTGCAATGTCCCATATATTCGATTTCACTAATTCTGTGGGTGAGGCATTGATTTACTATGGGGTGAGGTGATAACTTTTGTAGCTATCTTAAATAGGTATTGCGTTTACGGTACAGTCCGGAAGGCGTAAGCTGAGGTTTGCATTTGTGTGAGTAGTCACCAAAAGTAGAGTCAGACAAAAATCTTTTAAAAATATATGTTACGTTGTATTGTTCATGTCTGTAAAAAAAACTATTTAAATTACATAATATTTTTCTTACTTGGCTATTTAAAGGTTTTCGTACTCTTCGTTTACTTGTGTTTGCAGCCACTTCACTAATAAATCGAACACAATAACAAAATATAAATAATTAAATACGTCACGCTGCTACCAGTACAAGGGTGAAGTGTGACAGGTGCGCGGCGGAGATGCGCCGCGCTTTTGGCCTATGTCACACCTACACTATCTGTGTGCACTCACACAAATGCTAAGCTCAGCTTAGGCCTCGCGAACTGTAATGGCTTTATGAAAAAAGTTGCTATTGTTGTTGTTAAGATATTTTTCATCACTCACAACACACAACTCATGGAAACATTGGTTTTCTTAACTAGGTATCTTTATAGATAAATAAATATATAGGTATATACGGAAAAAGCTACAGACAGAGGACACAGATTGAGCTAGCACCAAGGTAAGTTCGAGACTTGTGTTCTGGGATACTAACTCGACGATACTATATTTTACTACAAATACATATATAGATAAACATCAAAGACCCAGGTCAATCTGAAAAAGATCATTTTCTATCTTGACCTGACCCGGGACTTTCCGTGTCGCAGGCAGGCGTATTGACCGCTGCGCCATGGGGCTGTGTCTTTGTATATCGATATCAGATTAAAAGTATAGCCATTTTCAGCTCGACCCTTAAATAATCAGAAACCTTTTTCACAATCAACTCTTCATGCAATGCGAGTTCCCCGTGGCAAGGACAGAGGCGAGATGATATACTTACAAGTCGGCATGGCAAGCCTAATGGGTTGTTTGTCAGCAATGAATACTACCGGCTACAGGGAATCTCATCAGTTCTGCCTGTGCTACTGCTAGCTGCAGCACCTACTCAATACGATGGTTTTTTTTTAATGTAACTACATCTGTCTTACGTGAACTAAGCCGTTTATTTTGATATTTGATACCCGGATTTCATAGGTGGACCAAAAGACTGAACTGTGTAGCCTATGCGGAAACAGTTGAAAAAGGAGAGGCAGTTTTTTAAAATAAAATCACACATATCTAATGAAAACATGTTATCATGTATATTCGTGACATTGGATTACATTCATGTACGTACATATAATAACTTATATTAGGTACTTTTAACATTACTGGTGCAAAAAAAATGGTACTAAAATGCAAAACCAATGATGCACGTTTCTCATAAAGAATGCGTCTTCTACGTAATATATACAATGATTTGCTCACGAAACTACGTACTTAAACATTTATACAGACTCTGTGCAGAAAGAGAATAGCCGTGACGTGAAAGGGAACTATATTTTTACATAGCAACCAGATTCGGACGTTAGTCCGATTAAATGTTATTTCATTTTAAATCTCGAAAGATTCGTGTCGTTCTCTTGTGATTTTGTCAAAAATCATAGAAGCCTTATAAAGTTCTCCGAGGTTAACATCAAGTTTCCCTAAATCCTACGCCTATTTGTTCTTTTTTTGCACAGAGTTCTACCAGCTTGAATATTCCAAGAAATTTTCAAAACAATTTCGAATAATGTGAATGAATTCTAAGAAAAAAAATACACAGAGATCTAAAACTTAAATATTCCAAGATTTTTTTTACGCAATTCCGGGTAATGTGAAAATAAAAAAAAAGATTTTATTTTTTTTATAAATCCGCATGAATTATCTAGTTTCCTAAAAAATATAATAAGTCCGCCAGTTGGATAATCGGAAAATATTTGACACGTATTTTTAATTATCTAACTGACGGACTCTAGTATTAGGTACTACATATATTGACCTAGCAAACTAGCCTATTGAGGAGCCACTTTAGATTTAGTAGATGGTAAGTTTTCATTTATATAGCTTGATGGCCTGCCTAGGATTTGCCGTTCAGGGTGACCACATCTTTATTAGCAAGCCTAAGGAACACTAAAAAGTGTTTTTATAATCATAAACCGATACTAGAGTTTATTTGTAAAAACATTAAGAAGCATTTCTACTGAATGCTACTGCATCTGGTTCTGATTCTATTGTAGCAGCTGTTAAGCCAGCCTCACACAGGCGGGGTTCATACTCTGACGGAATGTACGCCGCAGCACGTTATACCTACACGCAATACACGCATGGCAATATCTCCATTACTATTTTACCGACAGCGGCATCCCATCTCATCACAGTATGAATTCACACTATGGCATCGAGAAACTACACGAAAAATATTGTATCAATAGTAATACAGAACCCGGACTTTTAACTGGTTCAAACTTTTACAAAAAATACCAAACGGTTTCCTACTTCAAAGTGGCTCCTCAATTTTACGGAAATTTCTTTAATGTTTAAATAAATACTGAAAAATAAATCAGAACGTGGCATTAGTCTGTGGAAAACTTTGTATATGTTTATTATATTTGTGATTATTTGCAATACAAGAATCATAAATGATTTGGAGAATCATAACTAGTAATGTGATACTATCGTGTGCATAGTGATGTGGTGAGCTTACGTAGGAAACACCCAATTACATCTAGACATCGATAAACTCATCAGTTATCCACATACATATTACAACACTAGGAGTAATGTGTACCGACAAAAATAGGTTCGTTAGATTCATGACTTCGATGTAAAATATAAAAAGAAATTGAAAGTATAAAGAAAAAATAAACGAATCGATTTTGTTTAAAGTCCCGTGAGCCTCAAACCTAACATTTATTTACATATAATTTATTTTTCTTATTTTTATAGCACACAGAACTGAAATATTTGGAAATATCAATTTTTAATATTAAACAAAATACATTGATATTAAATGCAAAATAACAAAATCAACTACAGAAAAAAAATTGGCTAACGGGACTATGCAAGATCTAAAAAGAAATGCTTGATAATACTGTATACTATTGGACGAGTCTCATCGACATGGGTTAATAATGGGAAAAGGTCACGATGACACTGATTTTTGATAAAATAATAAATGCGGTAAATTGTTTGAAAATTGCCAGACCAGGAAATCAAACCGTGTTAAATTTGAAAATTAATTCGTAAAAGTTAAAGAAAAGGAGCTAGCATTAGTGCTTGTATGACACCGTGAGCAGTAAATATATAGAAAATGTTTGTAGCTCTTTTTCAATACTAAATGAAGTATAATGTTTTTTATTTGAGCTCATATATGTATGTAAGTTTTATTTATTCCACCAACTAACTAACTCAAAAATGCCTGAATAGATTTGGATTTATGGGATGAGTGAGATGGTATCGTTAGAGTCCTGACATCGCCCCAAATAACACTTTGCTACTATATTGTTTTGGCAAGGCAGTTTTTTAATCCTACAAAAGTGACTAATGGTTTTGAATTCAAGCAGCTTATGAAGTTAGAGCATTTTTGTCGAACGTGCATCTATATTTACGCTCACGTACAAAGTATGTTGATATCAGTAATACCTACTTACAAATAAAATTTATTTCATTGGCTTTCCAAAAATTGTAATCAAATTCTTGAACTGCTAAATTGTCTTTCGACTTGTATTAATGTCTCGATAGAGCGACGTAGCGGACGTGTGACATGAAATGGCATCTAGCACCCGTAGCATGGTGCTCGCGACGCTGTTTATATCGCGTGATAAACTATTACCATCTCATTCTTTTAATATTACGAAAAACAAGATATCGATAGTCGATAAACGTGCCATGCTACGGGAGGAATGACATGCATTCCGTCCGCCATACTTAGTTGGATTCTAGAATGTAGACTAATCCCGATTCACAATAAGGGCGCCACACGACACGAGTGTTCGTTTTTCGTTTGTTCATTTTTAGATCAGATCTCGAATACTAAATCTTCAAATATGTTGTAAAACGTAAATTAAATTTTAATTTTATAGTACACGTGCTAAAAATAATATAAGAACGTAAAAATGGGTTGGATATGTTCGTACCAAAACAGCACACTTTTGTTTAAAATAATGTTGAATACCATAGATCTGTAATCAAAAATCGTATCATTGTATTTCATGTAAAACACTAAGTTGCAGTCTCCCAGCGCTTATCTGTCTGCCTGTTTGTATAGCCTAATCTTAGAAATACTGGGCTGATTTTGATGTATTTTAACGCAAACGCGAGGATGGTTGTAAAGTATTATATAATAAGATTTTGCCTTACAAAATACTCAATTAATTTTGGTTAGGGCTCAATATCAATGTTTCGAACTTAACTTGATTCTTTAAAATGTATGAATACAGATATTATTTAGTGACAAATCAGTGTTATAATTTCTCTACTTTTCCCTATATTCTAAAGTAAAAAAAAATGGTACCCATGTTAATGAGACAACCGGTATGTGTATATCTTTGTGTTGATATGAAGCTACAGTACCTACATTATTACCTTTACTGGGGAGCTAAAATATATTATTGTCGTGGTCAATAAACTATACTATTAAATTAGTGGCAAGATGTTTGCTTGCATATTTTAATGATCAATTTCAGTTTTAAAGTCTTAAGAGCCTCTAATTATAAGTAACATTATTTTACTGGCGATGACAGCGATACAATTTTAATTGTAGTGAAAAGATAAAGACCTAAAGTCCCTAGTTTGTAATCAATGTTATAAACAAAAAAAAATAACATCAAAAAAATATAATATTAAAAATATCGATATACGAATTTGATGTCAAAATATGCTCAAAAAATCAGTTAGAATACGATTGAGCAGTGTGTTTTCATTATGCATAAAACAGTATTCACGCAACGAAATTTTACGCAAATATTTTTTTTTAAATAAATTTAGCTACTTTTTGTGAAATATTTTGGCTAAAGTTGTTTATCGTTATTACTAAAATAAAATTTTATGAAAATAGTATCTCCTGTACAAAAGTAAAGGTGCAATGAACTTGCCATGTAAAGCTTGATCGTAGGCTCTTTTTTTTAACCTGACAGGTCGTCAATTGGACAAAAATTACGACATAATGTTGGTCGAATTGCGACAATTAGCGTTTCATAAAACTAAACTTAAATAAAGTTGTACCCGAAAATAAGTAATTGCCTACTTTTTGATTGTTGTAGATTAAAAACAAAACTTTTCAACGACAAGTATTACATAGAATAACTCAGTGGCAACGTGCAAAAAATTTAAAAGTGGCACCTATGCATATTTTACGACGGGTATGTTTATTCGGAGAGGTTTATATATTTATTTAATATAGTATATTTATTCGCGTCAAATTATGCGACTAAATGCTCATACCGTTAACGACTGGTAGGTACAAGTTTTTAGTTTACAGGTTGTACAACCTGTATACTAAAACCTTGCGCCAGTCGAGTGAGCTAAGAACTCCTTACCAGCTGAACAACTCGGTCACGTTTTTTATTATGAATTCAATCAAAATAAAAAATTGTCACACAAAAAAAAACTAAATAAAAATCATTATAGTTATTCAGTCAAAGATATTAATGGTAATTAAACGGTAATGGTATATTAATAAATGGTAATTAAAAAAGAAATTAAACGTTATTCATTAATATTGCGATATAAGTAGGTACTATTCGGCAAGTTTAGTTCCATTTCAACCCACAATTTTCTTCTATTAGATTTTAATTTCGTTCTGCCGCCACTTTGCTTCCAAAAAAAGTTATTTTATTTTATTCATCGTATTACTTCAGCGCCGCAATTTATTGTGTAAATGTTACATATTTTGTTACTTATAGTTTTTACTAGTTTACCAAAACTTCACCGGTAGCGTGACTAGTCACGCTACCGGTGAAGTTTTGGTCGGTGAGTGCGAGTGCCGGAGGCCCATCCGGGGGGATAATCCTTTCTGAAGAGGGAAAAATAAAAGGCCGGTATCGCTATTATCACACCCCTGGGTGTTACATTTGTCCATAATCAACTGGGCAGGCACAACAGTCTGAGACTAGCCTGGGTGCCCGGTCATGTCGGGGTTGAGGGCAATGAGTCGGCCGATGAGCAGGCTAGGAAAGGCCATACGTCGGACCTGAACCTTTCTTAGGCCTATCATACACCGTAGTAACAACTGCAATAAATGCATATGTCGACAGCAGACACCAAGTCGAATGGAGTAATCTGAGTGGACACGTACCGTACACTCCAAGAAGACACTTGGTATCGACAACGCCAAGGGGCACAAAAGATTCTGTAAATTTGACAGAAAACAGACAAGATTTCTAATGGGAGCCCTGACCGGATATTTCAAAAATATCAGTCATCTCTTCAAATTGAAAATTGTCGAAAGCCCTCTATGTAGGGCATGTGAGGAATCGGAGGAGACAATGTGACACATCTTGTGCTACTGTGACTCTTTGGCTGGTAAGTGTTTGGACCTTTTCGGATCGGCGTATCCTGATCTAGAGGACTACAGACACTACGCACCAGGTATATCCTGAAGCTCATGCAGTCCTTCTTCGGGAATCACCGTGTGGGTGAGTTAGGCATGGGGTAAGTACAAAATAACCCAAAGGTAAGACGTGCTTCCGATTTATAATCGGCCCCAATGAAGATAATTTACAGTTGTCCATGGGCAGCGGTGATCACTTACCATCACGCGACTTGACTACTGTGATCTAATCCCGACAACAAGCTTAGACCCTCTGTCGAAAATTATCGACTATTCGAGAGGATTTCATTGCATTTTGACAATTAGGCATTTTTTTTTTCAAAATTCAAAAAATGTCACATTTTCTGTACGCTTACGTGTAAGTGCGGCTAACTTGCTAACGTAACAATTAGCAAGTTAGCAACGATCCAGACGAGTCATAGTTGCTGGCGATGATTGATCATATAAGAAGAATAGATCTGTGTGAATTATATTTTTTTTTCGAAGTAACTATCTTCGTTTACAAATTACTATACAGGCGCTAAATAGATAAAGTAAACATCCCCAATAAAGGTACCTATAATAAAAAAAGAATTAATTTTACTAAATGTATAGGTATACAGCCTGATTTTGGACCTATGAGCTAAATTGAAATATCGGAATCCGAATCCCTATTAGAACACAGAATTGCAAGAAAAAAAAATATAAAACGATAAAAAAATTTAGTCCTCTCATACAAAATCACCGATCAGCTTGGCGAATTTCTATGGGAAGTCAAATTTTATTTTTAAGTTTTCACCAGTTTTTCTTACATTTCTGTATTCAATTAGGGATTTCAAGTCAGAGATTTTTATATAGCTCGGTTTAAATCTGCCTGTATGTCTTACAGCGATGTTGCCTAGTCGACATGTATGTACAAGGAACATGAGCTAGTATCTAAATGAGAAATAATATAAAAGTGTAAATAAAAACATTGAGTCGGGTGTTCTTCAATCGTTGTTCAAAGAACGGGAACGATGCTTGTTACTTGCGATAGAAGTGGCTCGCAGCTACGTATGTATGTATGAACTAAGTATTCATGGCAGTGGTCATTGGGTGAACATCCCTGGTTGTTCATTGACCAGATTGCTGAATTATTAAAAACCGTAACCGATGGATCTGGCTAACAAGGAGCGCTTACACATAGCCTGCTATTGTAAGTGATCTTGTGTTAAGTCCTCACCTAATGGCTGAATTCTCCAATGCTCGTCCATGTGCGAAAGGAAGCAAAAAAAGAGTATATCATACAGAATGAGCTAGGACATAAAGTTGTAAACTTGTGCTGTGGTCATACGATATTATTTTTATTAATAGGTACATTTATATATAAGTATATCTAAAGTTAGCTAGACATCCGACACCGTTAAGTAAAAAATTTGATTTTCTAATCGACCTGGGAGGGAATCGACACCTTGGCACCGTGGGTAAGAGGCAAACGAATTACCACTAGATCCTGGACAATGTCGCAATGCCAATATTGGTAATTTATGACAACCCCAATGTAGGCTTGTCGACTGTCCGAGGCCTTCGAACCTAAGGTTGATGATATCTGGGTCAAATGTGGTACTAAATTAAGCTCTCGTGATGTTTGTACATAAAAATAATGTTGTCATGAACAAACCGCATAGTGGAAGATCTTTCGCCCGAGAATCGAAATGATAACTCGTAATCTATCTATTAACTTCCTTATAATAGTCACCCTGATAAGAATTTGAGTGCGATCGTCAAAAGGCCAACTAGGTATATAAAAATCCACTGTTTAATCATCAAGCTCCAAGCGAAACTTTGTCGCGGGAAAAATATTATATTATACCAAAGAATGAATTGAGATAACACTGATGTCTAGTGAAAAATCGTAAAGCGAACTTGCCTATGTATAACTAATCTTATTGTAAATATTCGTAGTATGTCGAACCATCTTTGGCTAACGTTAGGATCATGTGCTGTTTAATAATTGTAAATGTCATCGAAAATTTAGCCACAGCGCTCGCGAGGACGGAAGCGAAGTCTCCGCAATGTCGCGCGACCACGCACGGCGCCGTGCTCTGCCATGCGACAAAACTTAGGCTAAGTACACCCACAAACATATTTACGACTAAACATTTTTATTAAACTTTTAATTTACTATTACACACCTTGAAAGTGCGACGGCACAAATATCTTTTATATTTTAATGTAATTGTCGATCTGAATATATTTATTTTAAACTAATATTAATTAAATACGAATCCCTATATTCGCGGATCTGCAGGACTCCGAGCAACTGCCCTTTCTTTGTATAAATCAATATAGATAAATAAATGGGAACAATTTCAAAACAAAAATTTAATAAGCTGAACGAAACTGGGTAACGATGCATAATATAAACTCTGAACAGAATACCTATTTTTCAGCCGCCAATTCTTAACATAATATTTTTTTGGGATAGGTATACATCATCTACAATAAATATTAAACACTAGAGTTTTTTTTCTAAATCTACAATCTAAATACTAATAAAAAATAAACTTGTTTTATCTTATATTATTTCGGTTTCATATACATTAGATTCCCAAATATTGATAAATACAGAAATAATAATTGTGATGACATTTAATGTGTGAAATTGACGATCTGTTACGGGCGCACAACATTAGGTATTTAGCATTGCAATACAGCGCGTTGAAAACGGCACGTTTGTTTCGCTGAAAGCATGCTTAATTAGGTCTTCAATGGTTAAAAAAAAATCAAACACCTAAAGTGTGCACGTTGTAACTTTTTAAAGCAGTTGATCGAAGCAAATGTGCGCGAACATAGTAGATAAACTTAAAGTTTCCATATAGTGTATAGCATAAGTTTCCTTATAATATTTATATAAAGTGAATACTAAGAATAATAATGAATGTTGGAGAACATCAAATCTAAGTGTTGCCGCATACCGCCTACGGCCGCCGCCGCTGCCGCTACCACCACTATCCGAGATATGTCCAAGTTTTACTAATTGTTCTAAGTTACCTAATCTTCAGTCTTCGCCCGAATCGCTATGAGGTAAGCCCTCCGATTTTAACCTGAAATTAACAAACTGCCGTTGTACATTTTGCACTAAGAGAAGTAATAACGGGAGGTGACTCTAGCAGATTCTATCACCAAGGTTTAACGATCGCTATGCGTACATTACTTCTTAATGTATCTTTTATTGGCTAATATTTATATATCAATTCTTATCCGACATCCCAATGAAATTTACACAATAATTACAAACGAATTTACAAATTTCGCGTATGTTGTGAACTTCGTTTATCTTTAATTGTATAATAAATTATGCTAGCATTATTTTGTCTGTGTACGCGCGAAAATGTTTATGCACGCTCATTTCTGTTTTCCCTCATTCCTCTCAGTAGCGCAACATTCGTTGAAACGCTCGGCACCTTCCGTTATTGGTTCTCAGAGACGCCACCCGAACTATCTCAATAAAACCAACGGGTCATTCCAACGTGGTTAGTGCCTTAAATAAGTTAATTTAGAATGGATTCAATGAGAAACTAAATTTGTTATAGTCGATTGCTGATAAATCTGTACTATAAAATTAATGTGAAATTGTAAATATATATTTAAAAAACATCATATATAGGTATTCCGTTGAGTAAAAACGTAGTCAATAATTATAATTAAGCTCAGGCCATTATTCGCTCGGTTCGGTAAAGTGCATGTGTTTAGGTGAATAATGGTCCAAACCTAGTGCTTGTTTCAGTCCACGTTTGCGACAGTTAATGTTTCTGATCGCGAGTTCGTCGTCCGAAGAAAGATACAGTAAACGTCTAATATTTTTATCGAACCCCGCTTCGCATACGTATTGCTTGAATATGTAAATGGCAGTAATTTTACACTTTATAGGATACCTTACAATCTGGTATGGTTATTACCATGCAAACTAGGCGTCATTAGTTTTACACAGATGAAATAACTATTAGAATTATAGTATAATTAGAATAAAAATCACTCCAACAAGTCAAAAAATAGGTTTACCGTTAACAAAGCATAAGGATAATGGATAAGAGTCGCCCTTTAAGGATGAAGATTCAGCTAGTTGGTCACTAGGTCACGAGGCCGTGTCGTTTTTGTAACATATTGAGTAGGTATTTGAAATTTTCGCTGACACTACAGAACCCTTCGTGTCCTAGTCCAACTCACATTTGGCAAATTTTTTTGATGATTCCGTTACTGTTTTTTTTTCAATATATTTTTATGTATTATATGCAAAATAGTAGGATTCAAAAAACTTTAAAGACTAAAAAAATATCTAAAATTAGAATAAGCTCATTTTAATAAGTTACGTCGAATATCATCACAAAAAAATTAACGCGGTGTGATTCATAAGCATAACGTAATTACCGATATTTATTATATTAAATTAATAAACTATCGGGAGAGTACTATGTAAGAAATAAACAAATAATCATTTTGTTGTCTTTTATATCGGTGGTTTCGTGCTAATTATTTCCATATATAAAAATCAAAACCAATGAGTCTATTTTATCTGTTTATTTCTCAGATATTCAAATAATCCATTAACAATATTTAAATAATGAATTAAATAAAATTTTGATGTTGTTCGATAAAGGACCTTACTTCAATCTTTTATGCCTAAGCTTCACCTATACGTCGAGTTTGAGAAACACCGTTACAATGAAGGAAATTATTTGAACCTTGAAACATAGACATTTGTAGAGTTCTAAAAAAAACAGTTGCATATGTAAGAGTCCGATTTGATTTTTTATCAAACAAGATCAAAAATAGTCGAAAAATATATAATCATCTTACCGCTACCTCGCTATTGTCTAAGTATTAAATGTACTAATAATAGCCCGCGGATTTGTCATTAATAGGTAACATTAAATATAGTACGCAGGGGTAGGGCACCAATACCTTTCTCGCCAATTTCAACCTCAAGGATAGAGCAGGCAAGGAAAAAGGCGTTCAACCTCCAACGACGTAAGAAGGAAGACGGAAAGCACGTTATAAAATAATATAGAAAAGCGTGACATCCACATGCGCGAACCTCGCAAGGGATGGCACACCAATAAACTGGACTTCTGAGATTTTTTTAATTAATTTCAGTGGCCATTTAAAGTATCAAAATAGTTCACAATCTTTTTGGTAAAAATTTGCGTAAAATTTTGAAACAATATTTATGTACTAAATTATATTTTTTTAAATCCGTTGGACATCCTCGGAGACACCCTGTATCCTTCATCTATCTGTGAATATTTCATGTCAAATTTATTCACATATCAAAATACCTTATCATCTGTGAGATAGACAATGCCGCGGGCTTAAGTAGGTATATTGGAATATGTGTTATTTTATAGTTACATTGGTTATTACTATATTATTTAATATTTAATTAGTATTGGTACCTATCTTACCAATGGGCAATATGTCAAAAAACAATTGCTGCCCTGTGTTCTTTTTGGGTGAAAAGAAGAGAAATGTCCGTATCTTTGTGATATTATTAAATGAAAGTATTTATTATGTTAAAAATATTTGAGGACCTCTTTTATTTACCCGGTTTGAAGATGTTAACACTGCCTAGTTTTAGGATAAAAGATATCTGTCAGCGACAACTGAAAAGTCAGGAATAGAGCTGCTTACATTTGTTGTCAGCAGCTCATTAGGATCCAGACACAAACTATTCAGCACCCGGAGAGGCAAAAACGAGTGTTTTCTAATATCTAAAAAAATAACGCTTTTACTTAGAGGCATATCTAGGGGAGGAAATTTTATATTTCAGCAGTTTATTTTTTGTCATATTCTCCATTCTCAGTCGACAATAATTTATTACAAAAGCATTCAAAACATTCAGTTCATTCAGCTAATTTAGATGGTCTTATTATTTTATTATTGATTAGTCGATAATTGTATAAAATTGTGTAAAATACATTGTGTTTCAAATACTTAAATAGATCCTAATAAAAATCGTTACTGGCCTATGAGATGAGAGTAAGGAAAATAATAAAGTTTCAGTTATATACATCATTAGTACACTTACAGTCACGAGCATTAATAATATACAATTGTATTCCATATGAGACCTTATGACATCGACTTAAGAGCCGATGTGGATACATATCAATGCTTGTGACTGTACGCGGGGACCGATTTTCATTGCCGCTCCAAGGCTTTGCAACGGAGCAGCGATACTTGGTATTCGGTCTTTCTAATGTCCACTTCTCGTTGCGATTCGAGTCGCAGACGTAAACTCGAAATATGGAAAAATTGTGATTTATCGAGCAATAATAAATTAATATTATACATACTTTGTTACATAAATATATAGTCCGTCAACACTGTTCTTATATAACGCAAACGAAAGCTAGAACAATGTTTAGTCCATTATTCTAGTATTTCGCTAGGAATGAGCTTGTAGTATTTTTAGTAAATGTTACTTATAGTACGTTGATTTTTTTTTTTTAGAAAATTATATACTTTAAGGTGCTAATATTTTTCGGGTAAGTATGGTCTGAACCTTGCTGTAATTTTATTCAACGTTATCGTTTTCAGCGAGACGGACACAGTTTATAGTGCTGGACAACATGGTGATAGTTACAATCTCCGTTATCACACCACCACAAATAAACCTAATTTATAGACCCAACACATTCAATATTATTTCAAATATAGTTGAGGTGTCATTAATCATAATGCATTAAGAATAATGTCACTAAATCATTTCGATACCATAATCTCCTTAAAAAATGTCAATAAAAGCTAAATTAATCTCAAATTTGATAATTCGATTTCAAAACCAAGATATACAAGTTCGATACGCCCCACAACTAAAATAAAATGTTAGCATTCAAATTTACCTCTACTGCCATGATCTTATGTGAAATTTCTCAATTTTGCCATAGAAGACAATGAACATAAAAATCTCTACTTTGGGCGTACCATAATTATTGTTTTGAAGCTGTCGATTAAACGTTACTTATCCGCCATTTCGCTATCTGAAAGCTATCAAAATTAAGCCCGCTCCACACTCTAGACAAAACCACACGAGAATAGGCGAATACGAGAGTGTGGAGGCCATTATTATTTAGTATAATTGTTTAAGACTTAAATTATTTTGACTTTTTAGGAATTGATGCATGAATTAATTTTGAATCATGGTATAAATTTACTAGTAATGTTTAAGTAAAACATACACTTAATTGAAAATTTGCATGCTATGAAACGTAGCTAAATAGGTTGGTAAATATTGTAAATGACCATAATATCATAATTTGTACCCTATTTATTGCAAATAAATGATTATGATTATTCGGCAAGTCTCGGCTATATTTGTGTAGTCTCCATGGTGGCGGTATTTCATCTATTTCAACGCCTTTTAATAACTATTTTTCTCGTTGCAAAAAGTATAATACGCTACAAGACATAATGCTAAGGCCGCAGCAGTTTCAACGTCCATCTTCAACGTCCTTGAACAGACAACTGCGCTAAGCGAGAGTGTAGAGAACTGTTCTCGATCTCGTCTTGTTTCGAATAACGAGAACGAAACCTCTCGACGAGAGTGTGGAGCGGGCTTTACGCAACAACCCGAACGGGGTAAGAGAGGTATTCTTTTTGGGAATATCAGTACTGTCTCAACAGTACTGATGTATTGTTAGATAAAATCAACATGGCGGTAGGTAACTGTGACGACAAGAGGGGTACGGTATTTTTTCATATTAGGTACTTTTTAACAGAACTGTTTTATATTTGCTTTGAATTAAACTGACCAGTTACGTATTTTACGAAACAGTCTTAATTTATATAATATGTATATATCACTATATATATTTTCACTTTCGCGCTTTAGATAAAATTATGAAAAGGTATAAAACGAGACTTAGCATTAACCCTTGTGTTTCCGTTGACGTTTCAATGGAGTTACATCCATCGTGGTTGCAATGAGACTGGGGGTTTGTGGTGTCATCTTGTGGTGTACGCAGTAGCAATAGTAATAAAAAAAATACCACTTGAATATAGTTTTTATATAGTTATTGGCACAACTACGGACTATACTAACAGTGTCAGACTTTTTGTTTGAATTCGGAAGACGCGGTTTAGCAATCGCTGGATAATGAATATCAATTTTGTCTGTTTAAAATCTTGAAATTCTTGATTTTGATCGAGTTTTGTAATCATGCTGGTTAGTTTTTTAGCTGGTGTAATTCGTTAACAGAGAAAATGGAAACAAATTACATTCAGTAATTGCCAAAATTAAACGGCGTTTTTCAGACTCGAACAAAGTCAGAAACCGTTAGTATAGTGCGTACCGAAGCTAATGTCTAAATAAAAACTATATGTAGCATTGAAATTATGAAGATTATTAGTGTAACTGCGTCCACCGCCACAAAATGACATCGTAGTACTTCAGTCTCGTTGCAAGCACGATAGTAGGAAATCCATTGAAACGTCAACGGAAACAAATAAAAAAAACCGGCCAAGTGCGAGTTGGACTCGCGCACGAAGTGTTCCGTACCAGAAAAAACGGTAAACAAATACTTTTGTTGTATGGAAGCCCCCCTTAAATATTAGTTTTATTTTTATTTGTTATTATTCTGGCAATAAAAAAAACAACATCTGTAATAATCTTAACGTCCTTGCTATTACGGTTCATGAGATACAGCAAAAAACTCCAACAACTACTCTGTTGTATGGGAGACCCCCCTTAATTATTATTGTTATTATTATTTTAATTTTAGTATTTGTTGTTGTAGCCACAATA
The DNA here is from genome assembly GCA_963082605.1 of Rhodophaea formosa. Classification (NCBI taxonomy): domain Eukaryota; kingdom Metazoa; phylum Arthropoda; class Insecta; order Lepidoptera; family Pyralidae; genus Rhodophaea; species Rhodophaea formosa. The sequence goes on along the minus strand of OY720203.1, from coordinate 15,369,674 downwards.
AAAATACATAATCTGTGCAAATTTCAACTGTCTAGCTATTACGGTTCTTGAGATCTAGCTCGGTGAGTGGTAGCAATGAAAAAGGGATAAAATATCACGTTTTTTGTATGGGAGCCCCTTTAATTTTTATTATTATTTTGTTTTAAGTATTTGTTGTTACAGCGGCAACAGAAATAAACAATCTGTGAAAATTTCAACTGACTAGCTATTACGGTTCTTGAGATAACTGCCTGGTGACAGACGGACGGACATGGAAGTATCGTGAATAGGGTCCCGTTTTACCCTTTGGGTACGGAACCCTAAAAATATAGGTATAACGGAAACAAAATATAAAAAATAATGCTATGTCCCGTTTATATACTTATACATAGTGATGTACCTATCACTATAATATTCATTTATCGATCTCATTATCGACAAAGGTTCAACACTTAATTGTTCTCGTCAATTACGCTTATTTTTCTGTGTATATTTTTTGATTTTGGTTTTCTCGATTTATAAATTAAATAGGGTAGGTATTTATATATGATTATAAATAAAATAATAATTTGTGCAAAGAAAATAAGTGAGTGACTTGGATGGAACAAAAATTTGTTTTGTGAGTATTTTTCTTTTATGCATATTTTTACAGGGTTAATTTTAAAACACCAGTAAGCTCTCAGGAGTTGATAGCTAACATCATAAATATCAATTTTTTTGATAATTATTATTTTACATTTATACAAAAATAAATATTAATTTTCCGGTGGAATATTAACAGTGTATCGTCAGCGTCGCGTTGTCCTTTCGCAGCAAGAAAACATAAACGTACTAATGTCACGTCAGGACAGAACAACATGAAAAATCGTTTTTATTTAATATATTTCGTAATGTCAAAGCTCGTAGAACAAGCGTTGTTGTTTATGATGTTAGCTATCAACTTCTACTAGGTTACTAGTGTTTTACAAGTTATCCTGTATATATATATATATAACGTATTTGTTTACATAAATCATACATTTAGTTGTTCTTCTATGCATGGTAACATTTTAATTCATTAGGCATTAAGATTTTTGAGATATCGTCAAGGAAAGTGAACAAAAATTTCCGAATTGTGACAAATTGCCCGTATTGAGGACGGTTTCGGCCTACCCGTAGGCAAAATGTCTGATATATTATAGTTATTAGACATTAAACACAACTAGATAGAGAATGCCGGCCAGAATTGGATGTAAAAGTCTCGATTTTGATACACGGACGGACCTACAGAAATCTCATTTTGACTGTTCAAATTGCCATTTTGTCATCTACGAGCTGTCAAAAGAACGTGATTTTTTTTTAATTTTTTCATTGTGCGCCTGTTTAGTGCCTGACATAATTATAGATGAAAATGCCGGCTAGGATGAAGCCAAAAGTGATGGTGAGTGGTTTATACAAGGACCTCTTGAGTGCGTGCCACTTCTCGGCGTCGCGCGCGCGGCGCTTCATGGCGGAGACTCGCTCGGCCAGCTCGCGGGTGCGCCGGCGGCGGAGCGTCTCTGTTGCCTCTCCGCTGCAACAAAAATATCAGTGTCAGGGTAATCAAGGACCTGTTATACAGGCTGACTGGTAAATTACGTTACTTATAGATAGAGGACACTCGGTATACAATTCTCGTTATATAAAAAAATAGGTACTTAAAAGTTGACCAAATTATCCAATAAAAACTAGAAATGTGGACACCCGCCCTGCGCGCGATGAGTAGGTACTAATATTCGCGTGTTATAGTGTTGTGTATAGTGCAGTGCGTAGTGACGTAATCAACGCGGGGGCGCAAGCTCTATCACACCGGACTCTCACTCTCGTTTTAACTTTAAGCTCGATCGTTCATGTATTAGGATTATTCCAATATATTATTTCTTTCGTACTAAAGTTGTTTCGTTGAAGGCCACACCCAACTCAACATAAGTGGCGCAGTCTAATCGGATGTTGTTAGAGGATTTGACTTTTTAAACATCAAAAGTTTTATTTATCTGCAACAATTAGAACCGAACTCCTAGTATAAAAAAGGCCTTTAACAAGTGTGAAAAAAAAGTGACTAAGTACAATGCTGCAGCAGAGGACCTGTTTCGTCATCCTAACGTAAGTCCAGTTTCAGTTGTTTTCGTGATTTTAACATACGTATTATTATAAGAATAATCAAACATACATTTGGAGAACTTCAGAAATATTTAGAAGTTTTTGTTGTTATATTGTATGTGTTTACTTTATAGACATACTGACGATATCTGATCAAATTTTGTGGTTTGAATTTCGGTGTATGATAAACGAGAGTCACCTTCTTGTGTGTTATCAACGAATTTGTGTTTATTTTATAATTAACATTGTTTTATTATTGTTTTTCTTCATTTCTTTTGCATAATGGCTACCAATCAGTCCATGCAAATCAAAGACGCATTGCGTATTATACCCAATTTCGACGGAAACCCAAATCAATTACACCGATTTATAACTACATGTGAAGTTGTTTTAACACGATTTTATAATGTATCTGCACCCGATTGTTTTGACAATTCTGTGCTTCTACATAGCATTTTAAATAGATTGCAGGGTAAAGCCGAAGAAATAGTTAACATTAATGGAGTCGAATCGTGGACATTAATTAAAAATATTTTGCTAAAAAATTTTGGAGATCAAAGAGACGAAAATTGTTTAACTCGCGATTTAGTTAATATGAGACAAGAAAATGAATCAGCCCAGGATTATTATAATCGTTGCATGCATATTTTGAATACTATTATGAATTATGTCAACTTACACGAATGTGACGATGGTATAAAAGAGTGTAAAAAGAATTTTTTTTTGGCTCAAACTTTAAGAACCTTTTTGTCCGGTCTTAAAGATCCATTAGGCTCTACAATCAGGGCTATGCGACCTGTCGATATGCCTACAGCTCTTAATTATATAAAAGAAGAGCAAAGTACACATTATCTTCAAAAAAGAAATAATATGAGTAAACCATTTGTATTTAATAAACCCTCTTCTAACAACTTTTACCCAAGACAACCTTTCCCTAATACGAATAACTCATTGCAACCCAATAAACCAAATTTTTACAATCAAAACCGGCCAAACTTTCCATCTAATAATAATTCTAACAATTTTAATCTAAAATACCAACAGTATAAAAAACCAAATAATCCAAATTCATGGGTCCAAAACCAGTATAAATCCTCCCAACAGTTCCATAATAATTCGCAGACAAAACCAGAACCTATGAGTGGTATATCACATCGTTCTGCTAATTTACCCACTAAGCCTATGGGGTATAATTATCATCACCTACAATGTTCCAACCCGGGCGGTCAATTCGAAGAATTGCACATGGAACAAACAAGCCCACGCATCCCAGACGCTCACGTCGCATGCAATGCAGACAGCCTAGCTGATAACGCTGCAATGGTACAGTCGCACTGCGATAACTGTACACAATTGGAATCTAATTTTAATTATTACGACTCTAATGAAAATATACAATTAAATACTTATGACGAATCAAACCAGGAGATGCAAAATTTTCACCTGGATTCCGACATAGAAACTTACACATAACAGAAATGAATGTACATATTAAACGTCAGTTGCCTTATATTGAAATAAAAAACCCACCTTTAAAATTATTAATTGACTCTGGGGCAAACCAGTCTTTCTTGTCTCCCGACGTAATTGAAAGTTATTATAGAGAAGTTCCCCTTATTTTTGAACCATTTACAGTAACTAATGTAAACGGCAAATCCACTAATAACTATTCTATAGAATTACCAACTTTTGATGAGTTCAATGAAACCACAACTACCAAATTTTACATATACAAATTTCACAATATATTTGATGGATTAATTGGATACGAAATGTTAGAAAAAATTAAGGCTAACGTTGACTTTAAAAATAAAAAAATTATTACCCAAAATACGGAAATACCTATAAAAATATTAGACTCAGGTACCAATAATCTTTTTGAAGCCCTAATCAGGTCAAAATCTACCAAGTTAGTAAACGTCCCAGTCAATATACAATGTGGTGAAGTTTTTATTCCTGAGTGTACTATTAACAAATGTTACATCCCAGCATCTATCGCATATGCAAAGTCCGGCTATGTGCACCTGGAGATATCAAATCCCACTAATAATGACATCATCATTAGCTTAGAATCACCACTTAAGGCGCATACACTTAATAACAACTTTGAAATATATAACTTTGAAATACATAATGATGAGATTGAAAACTTAGAGTCTCTTATTCGAACAGAACATTTAAATAAAGAGGAAAAATATAATTTAATGCAATTATGTCAAAACTATAGAGATATATTTTATACAAAAAACACATCGTTATCATTTACTAATCAAATTAAACACCGGATAAAAACCACTGATGAAGCACCGGTTTTTACCCGCTCTTATAGGTATCCTCACGTTCACAAATCGGAAGTTGAAAGACAAATCAAAGAAATGTTACAACAAAAAATTATACAACCTTCACATAGTCCTTGGTCGTCACCAATTTGGATAGTACCAAAAAAAAAGGACGCATCCGGTGAAGTCAAATGGAGGTTGGTTATTGATTTTCGCAAACTCAACGAGAAAACTATAAGCGACAGATACCCAATACCAAATATTTCTGATATTTTGGATAAATTAGGGAAAAGTCAATATTTTACAGTATGTGACCTAAAATCTGGATTTCATCAAATCGAATTAGACCCCAATGATATTCCAAAAACAGCTTTTAGTATTGATGATGGTTACCGAGGGCATTACGAATTTTTACGTATGCCCTTCGGACTGAAAAATGCTCCATCGACATTTCAAAGAGTCATGGACAACATTTTACGTGGCCTTAAGAATGTCACTGTTTATATGGATGACATTATAATATATAGCTCATCACTACAAGAACACATACAAGATTTAGAATCGGTCTTTCAAAGACTTCGTGAGTCGAATTTTAAGGTACAGCTAGATAAAACTGAATTTATGAAAGCTGAAACATCCTTTTTAGGTCATATAGTTACGGCTGACGGAGTAAAACCAAACCCCGACAAAATTGAAATAATTAAAAATTACCCCATTCCCCAGACAACAAAAGAGATCAAATCATTTCTCGGGCTACTTGGCTATTACCGGAAGTTTATTCCGAATTTTGCCCACTTAACCAAACCAATGACGTCTTTTCTAAAAAAGGGTGCAAAAATAACACTTACTCCGGAATACGTTAACTGTTTCAAACTTTGTCAAAATTTATTGATTAACGACCCAATTTTACAATATCCAAATTTTGAAAAGGAATTTAATTTACGGACTGATGCAAGTAATGTGGCCCTAGGTGCGGTTCTATCACAAGGAACAATAGGAGCCGATAAGCCCATTGCTTATGCTTCCCGTACACTTAACGACAGTGAATCGAAATACAGTACAATCGAGAAAGAATTACTAGCGATTGTCTGGGCAACTAAATATTTTCGCCCATATTTATATGGCCGTAGGTTTAACATAATAACAGACCATAAACCATTAGAGTACTTAATGAATATGAAAGATCCTGGAAGTCGGTTAACTAGGTGGCGGTTACGTTTAGAAGAGTTTGATTACAAAATTATTTACCAAAATGGAAAAAGAAACGGAAATGCCGATGCTTTATCAAGATTACAAATAAATAATAATGAAATCGAAGATATGCAGTTCAGCGACGAAGATGATTTACCTTTATCTTTATTTGTCAATAAATCTAATAGACATATGACAGCTGAAGAAATCTCTAACGACAATAACACCATTCATACTGAGTTAGAGAATCCCATATTGGAAATTCCTATAACTGATAAAAATGTTAATACTTTTGACAATCAACTATTTCTTAACTTTGTTCATCATTCCCCGAATAAACCTAAAACTGTCGAAATTTTTCCTGGCAAAAAACGAATCACAGCCCAAATAAAAAAAAGTAACGTAGAAAGAGATATAATTACTCTATTCAAAGAAAACCTTAAAACTGGAATTAAATATGGCATATATTTATCGGAACCTGATCTTATGTGTGATATCACTTCCATCTTACAAAGAATGTTTAAAAATTCATCTTATAAACTCACATTTTGCAAAACTAAAGTAACAGATATAACTTGCAAAGATCAACAGTATGGAATAATAAAAAAATATCATTTAGGAAAAAATAATCATCGTGGCATTCAAGAAGTAGAAAAAAGTATAAAACTGCATTATTATTGGCCTAAATTAAAAGAACATGTCTCAGAATTCATTAATAATTGTGATGTATGTCAAACGCGTTCCATTCTACGCCAGTGTCTGTAAAGCAGTGTTATTTGCTGATGATACATCACTTGTTTTTCAAGTTGATAGACAGAAGACAAATTTTGACGATGTAAATAACACTCTTACTCAGGTATTAGATTGGTTTACTGCTAATAATCTGTTGCTTAATTCTAAAAAAACGAAATGTATTAAATTTTGCACCCCCAACGTTAAGCATGTGCCAGCTAACATAGTTGTTAATAATGAAACAGTAGAATTAGTTGACTCAACAAAATTTCTAGGAATAACTATCGACTCGAAGCTACAATGGGGCCCCCATATAACAACTCTTGCTGGTAAGCTTAGCTCCGCAGCGTACGCTGTTTGGAGAATAAGACAACTAACAGATGTCGAGACAGCACGCCTTGTTTATTTCAGCTACTTCCACAGCATAATGTCTTACGGGTTACTACTTTGGGGAAAGGGAGCAGACATCAACACCATATTCGTTCTGCAAAAGCGTGCTATTCGATCTATCTATAAACTTGGGGCTAGGGACTCGCTGAGAGAGTTATTCAAAGAAATTGGAATTTTAACTGTTGCGTCTCAATATATTTTCGCTAACATACTGCATGTACATAAAAACTTTCAAAAATATAGTAAAAATAGTGACATTCATAATTACAACACAAGAAATAAGAATAAACTTGTGACAAGAGCTTGTAGACTACAGAAAACTAGTAATTCATTCTTAGGGCTTGGTATTCAATTTTACAATAAACTACCAGAAGATTTTACATCTTTGCCCTATCCAAAATTTAAAGAAGTGACTAAAAGTATATTATTAAAAAGAGCCTATTATAACGTTTATCATTATTTAGCGGATAAAAATGCATGGAGCCTTGACCTCGTGTGAGATACAGGAGACCTCAAAAACGTTATTTATCTATTGTTTTTGCTATATTGTGATTGGTTTTTTTAACATACCCAATGTTAAATTATATAGAATCAACTACTAATTGATTGTAAAACATGTAAATGTTAGCGAGCGAGCAACAAGTATAGACCATAACCTTATTTAACCTTGTTTGACAATGTCTTAAGAGTTAGAGTTAGTCATGCTCACTAAAAATGTTCAATCTGGTGGCGGCGTTGTGTGTCGGGTCGTTGAGTTCCCTCTAATATGGTTGAGTTCAGCGATGGCTGATCCACACGTCAACTCGTGAACGGGTGCTGTCAGGGGGGACAGGTCTGCTCGGCCTCTTTGAGACTACTTTAAGTATCATATGTTGTTTATTATCTTTACACACTCGATCGTTAACATAAACATGTTCCAAAAATAATAAATCTATGTATATTGAAATTGTAACATGAAAACAGAAAAAAGAAAGAAATAGAAAAGAAAGAAAAAGACAATAAGGAATAAATATTCGTAATCATATAAAGCCCTTCAGGCGAGTAGGCGACCAAAACTGTTGATAAGAGTTTCTTTCGGCGTTTCTTCTCTGCAGTGGTCGGTTCCGAAACGCTAGTAGTCTGTAGCTTTTGAACAATTAATAAATACATATTATCTAATAAGATAATTTTAAATATGATATGACGTGAAAAAGTGCCTGCAAAGGCCTATTTTCTGAATAAACGTTTTGATTTTTTTGATTTTTTGAAACTTGCAAATATGAAAGACATCCAAATAAACAAAATTTCCAGTTAGTTCCCATTCCAAGTAAACCTTTTGAGGTACTGCATATTGATACCTTAACTGTAAATCGTCAAAAGTTTCTGACTATTATTGATGTATTTTCAAAGTACGCACAAGCATATCCTTTGGAATCGTTAACAGGCATTAGTGTAATGAATGCTTTATCAACATATATGTCTCATCACGGTGTCCCACACAGTGTAACTGCCGACCAAGGAACCGAATTTAAAAATCTGCCAATTAAAGAGTTTGCAAAATTACACAAAATAGATTTACATTTTATAAGCGTCAATAATCCTCAATCAAATGGTGCCATCGAAAGATTTCACTCAACAGTTTTGGAACATATTCGCATACTATCTGTAACACAAAGTGAGTTAACCACTAATGAACTAATGCTATACGCCGTTATTGGATATAATAATAGTATACATTCAGTAATTGATAAAAAGCCTATGGATGTAATCAACGGACACACTGACACTATTGATATATTTGATATAAATTTAGAAGCTGTTTATATGCAAAATTATGTCAATAGGCATAAAGATGTAACACGAGAATTATACAAAACCATAACAGAAAAACTGAACCATAATCAGGAAATGACCATGACAAATATTAACAAAAATAGAGATGAGCCTATTACTTATGAATCAGGGAAGGCACTCTATATGAAAAACCCTTTGGCAGTCCGTCATAAAACGAAACCTAGATATTTAGGACGTAGAATTAAGAAAAACTTAGATCTTAAGGTCATAGACGATAAAAACGTTATTCACCATAAACGTATTTTAAGAAAACCTCTGAGAAGTCAAAACGTCTTGTTACAGGATCCTGGGCATGACGCAGGGTCGTCAGATAACGACAACACTGTTGGTGAACAACCCAGGAATATTTCCTTTTAAGTTAGGTAGTGTTAAGTTCCAGAAAACAGATCATGTGTTTTTACATTATTATGAATTAGATAAGCTTGATGATAGTATTAAAAATATAGAGGGCTATTTAGATAGATATATAGAATATATAAAGTCTTCGGACCCTATGTACTTCAGTGACGTGTCATTACGCACCAATCGAATACTGGTTAATATCCTAGAAGCCATACACACTAAATTTAATTTGCTATGTAAAAGATTTCCAAGAAAACGCGGACTTATAGACGGTTTGGGTACAATCATAAAAACTATAACGGGAAATCTTGATCATGAAGACGCAGTATATTATAGTCATGCTATACAAATCATGCAAAAGAATGAAGAAAATCTAAAAAATAAATTAAATTCTGGCATTTCTTTAAACAAATTATTGTTACACAAATTAAATACTACTTTGTCTACGATAACAAATAATGAATATAAAATACATGTAAAATTAAATGAGATTGTAAATGAAATAAATATGACTAATTTTAGATTGAGAGATTATGTCCAGATTAACGGTCTATTTAACTTGTTTAAAATTAATTTGCAGAATATATTAAGTCATGTAACGTCATTAGAAGATTCCATTTCTTTTGCGAAACTTGGTGTAACACATCATAGTGTGATCAGTTCAAATGACATTAATTATATGTTTAGTACCTTAACAACATTGTATGACAGATCCGAATTACTTGTAGATGAATATACAGAAATGAGAGATTATTATGACATTCTAGAATGTGCAAGTTATTATGTAGATAATTTAGTTGTATTCGTTCTGAAGTTCCCCATAATGTACTCCAAAATTTATACTTATTATCATCTCTTTCCTACCCCAACTTATAATAATACTGTGTTGATTCCACCTAAACCATTTCTGGCTGTTTCAAATGAGAGTCAACGCTATACAAACGAAGAGTGCAAGAAATTTCGTCAGAACTATTATTGCCAAGAAGGCGATACAACAGTCACTACAACCGAAAACGATTGCATACACTTGTTGATATTGAAGCAAGAGATAAGCGAGTTCTGTACCTATACTCACTTTAAGGCCGGTGCCGAGTTTCTCCAGAAACTAGATGATGCTCATTATATTCTTTCATGTACTAAAATACAAGAGTTCAGCTTATTTGTGACGAAGAAACTTATGGATCTTTTCATGGCACTTACTTAATGGAGGTTCCCGAGAGATGCAGTTTTGCTACTAAAACTCATGCTGTGAGAAATTACAAAAATAAATTAAGAGGATCACCAGTCAAACTTCTGTCATTTAATTTGACTAATATAGCAATAAAAAATGCTGTTCAACCACTCCTACTGGATAATGTTCCGTTGGATGAAATTTATAAATTGGAAAACTTATTAGAGAAAGAAAATTTGATTAATTTTGAGATTCCACGAGATGCAAGTTATCACTTTTGGATAGCACCCATTTATATAATATTGATAATTGCAGCTATTTCATATTTGATATATATGTTACTAAAATTATATGGATCGAAAAGAAACCAAGGGACTCCAGCTCCAGCGCTTGAGATGCGTAGCGGTCAACCCTTTTTCTCGAGAGAAGAAAGGGCTTCTAACTAGTGCGCAGGGTGTTATAGTGTTGTGTATAGTGCAGTGCGTAGTGACGTAATCAACGCGGGGGCGCAAGCTCTATCACACCGGACTCTCACTCTCGTTTTAACTTTAAGCTCGATCGTTCATGTATTAGGATTATTCCAATATATTATTTCTTTCGTACTAAAGTTGTTTCGTTGAAGGCCACACCCAACTCAACATAAGTCGCGCGTTGCATGTTGGCCGCGGGCTGTCTAGCTGAATTCGCGTAGGGAACGCGCGGTGTCCAAACATACCATAAGTTTGTGCCCTAATTTGAATATATATTTTTCTCTTTGTAATTAATAAGTATTTTCTAGGTTTCATGACGTAATATGTTCTTAAGTATGACACGTGATTTACTAGTCAGCCTGTATATTGGTACAGTCCGATGCAAACTTTATGGCGGCTCGGAACATCGCGTGAATTGATACCCAATATTAGGTATCAGCGGGGCGAGCGCGGGTAGGCGGGGCGCGTACTGCGCAGCTTTGCAGCTAGTACCCAAGCCGTCATTAAATTTGCATCGGACAATAGAAGAACTAAGTACCCGTAGTAACTTTTGGCATAGAAATAGGCGGAAATACTACAGGTTGTGGGATATAAACTTGTAGTATTTCCGTCTCATTAAGGGATGCTTTCTAAATAAATAATGTGGTGTGTGCCGTGTGGTTTCCGGCAGAGTAGAATAGGACCACTCCAGGTCTTCCCACGGCACAAACTAAAACAAAGCTTATAAATATCAAAGAGACCTCTCCAACCCGCCTGGTCAGCGTGGAGAGTGTAGGCCAAATGCTCGTCGTGCAGTCGTGCTCTTGCAGTGGAGACTAAAAAAGACCTGATGATGATGGTGATGGCACCGAGAAAATTAAAGATAATGTATCATCCTGTGTGCCTCTGCCATGCCTCTGCTCTCTCAATAGATTATAATCTTGGAGCTCACCTTTCCGTGGCTTGCGGCGGGGGCTCGTCGTCTTCGTCGTCGGCGGAGGAGGCCGGCGATGAAGACTCACGTGCCGGTGGCGTCGGCGGGCTCTCGTCTGAGGACGACGACTCACGAGTGTATGGATGAAGGTTTCCTGAGAACAAAAAATTGTTACAAACTTAGCTGTTACCCGCGACTTCGCCCGCGTCATATATAGCCTATATCCTTCTCAGTACCCTAACCTATGTGTATGCAAAATTTCATGGTGATAGGTTTAGTAGATTGGGCGTGAAAGTGTAACAAACAAAACAAACAAACAAACTCACTTTCGCGGGTACAAAATAAAACAACAAGCTTCATTGTTGTTTGATTCGTCATTATTTTGGCAGCCCTTATGTAATCAATAGATTAAATGAACAAACAACACAAGAATGACGAATCAAACAAACCGATGAAGCCGTACAGTTTGAGTGAAAATTAGCATGAAAGTGTAGGTTCCACTATAAAATTATTGGTAACATACCGATACTGATTCAAAAAACAAAGAATAATATCTTTCGTCTATTAAGACAAACAAAAGAATGTATGTGTATGACAACTTTTATATGCGATACTGGCCATTTTGAATATGCATAAAAAGTTTTAAATTATTTTGCTGTCAAAGTGTTGATAAAGCCTTACAGTTTTATGACGGGCTGCAGCGCAAAAGTGGGCTCAAATCACTGTAGTAGTGTAGTACTAGTGGTACGTATTTCCGCGGATTTTGTTTGCGTGTGATGCGGCCCACCTCCGATCCACTACGCCCTGACACATTTTGCTATAGCAAATATTCAAAAACGGCCAAGTGTGAGTCAAACTCGCGCAATGAGGGTTCCGTACAATATGCTTCGTGAACACACACACAATGTGCAAAAAATGTTTTATTCAATTGACTAGCGCCATCTAGTGGTGTTTTAGTGAACTATTTCCCTAGATGAACTTATTATTGTGAGTTTACCACTTAATTTTCAAGTGATAGAATTCTTATTATTTTTCCTGTAATCTTCAAGGAATGAACTATATTTTGTAATTTTTTCAAAATTTTCGGCCCAGTAGTTTCAGAGATCAGGGGGGGGAATGGTCAATTTTTGCCTTCTTTCGTGAATAAAATCAAAAGTATTGATTTTACCCGAACAAAAAAAAATATTTTTGAGATCCTCATAATGAGCCCTTTCATTTGATATATGACACAGTAAGGTTTGCAAAACTTTTTTTTTAAATTTTGTAATTGGGCCCCTCAAAATGACCCTTATTTCAAAAAAATCTTTATTTACTTTGCACATCCGTGTTTGGGTCATAGGATTACACTATCTTGCCAAATTTCATCTAATTTGGTTCAGTAGATTCGGAGAAAATCGGCTGTGACAGACGGACGGACGGACAGACAGACGCTCGAGTGATCCTATAAGGGTTCCGTTTTTCAACTTTTGTACGGAACCCTAACAAAATCGGTAATTTCTCGAGCCCTACGATGCATCCCGTCTTTACGCGGCTAGTTTATAACTAACTTTTAAAATGGCGACTCACCAAGTGATGTGCTGGTGGGTATAGCCGGGAGAGGCCGCGCGGGCGCGCGGGTGAGGCTTTCGGCACGGGGCGGGGGCGGGGGAGGCGCCTCTTCCTCGTCTGCCGCCACGCTGGAGTATATGCTCTCTTCCATCTTCTGTTCTTCCTTCTGTTATAAAAAAAGGTTTATATTTTAGTACATAACACGACCACAATAATTTTACCCGACAGATAATGTATGTTTCTACAATGTAAGTATGTTAAGTATTCCAGTTTTATTTATTGAATTCATATTTAAAATTTAATGGACCCGCCTGTACCATGCATGAAATTAGGCAAACCTTTATTAAAAAGTTATGGACTAGCCAATAACGCTTAAAAATCAACCAACTCAGGCTACAAACCAAATTAGAGACTTTTAAGCAATAACGGTATCCCAAATCAAAACTGAATTGCAATATAACTTGAAATTACCTAAAATTTGGTTAAATTGATATTAAATCTCCACTAATCTGAAATGACATTTTGCTAAACTGTCATTTTCATTAAAGTGGAACGACCTACTGTATTTCTTAACGTGTGGCCATTTTGACCAGATTTTGTTCGATTGAACTTCACACTGGCGGTTGTAAATAACGAGCACACAAGACGGCCTCTCCGCAAGAAGGCTACAAAAGATGTATTTTTGTAAACAGTGTGTCACTGGCCCCACGCGGCGAGTCTGCGTGTTGCCGGAAAAAAAAGGCGTATTGCTCCATAGCGGGAGGGGTGGATCCTTAAGGAGGATTTTCAGGCACTGCTTGCGAAAGAGCCCCGGTTTGCGAAAGAGCGGCGGGTGGCTTACGCAAGGTAGCCTTGCAACTTTTGAACACATTACAATGCTCTATACTAACAATGTTCCAGTGGCCTTACAACAAAATTTTACGCAACTTGATGCTTACGAAAATTAACTTAACTAAACTTTCCCACTTTAAGTTGTTACACATTTTAAGGCACTCTTGCATGCAAACAACGTTGAAATGTTAAACAGCCATTGTTTTCTTTGGGTTTCATCTTTGTTAAAGAACTGTTCATGCATCGTTACTTACTATACTCAGATTATACAAAGCTTCCGATACTGTCTGGTAAGAGAATTCGAACTGGTAGGACATTTGGTTTTAAAATGAAATTATCAAATTTTAACGTTCAAAAATTGTGTAAACTCACCCAGTTAGGATCCAGCCTTTTGGCGCCTTCGATGATAGCTTGGTATGAGAATCGGAGCTGGTCCGGAGTTTGGATGAGACCCATGCGGTCGCGACGCATCTCCAGCAAGATCTGCTGAATGTTCACGCTGTCTAGCCCTTCTTTTTCGATCTGCGGACAAAAAATTGTATTGTATATTAGGAAATAAATAAAGAAAACGTACAGAATACCCGGATCTATACTGCACGCGTCGAGTCTTCGATAGCGACATCAAAGCTCGCATAACGTCATCGTGGCGTAAGGTGACTGGTGACGATATAGGAAATTTCTCCACATTTTTATATATTTACTTTGTGACCAGCAAAATGCCGGTTATATTGAAAGACAGGTTTATAAGTCCATCATTAAACCTGTCCTTTTATTGTATGTTTGTTTTTCCTTTTATTTCATATATATAATGAAATTAAGGCTAGTTTGATCAAGTGAAACTAGACAACGGTTGTGTCTAAAAGGGACTAAAGATGCCTTAAATAGATAGAAATGAATACTCACGATGACCAGACATGAGTCCACGAGACAGAAAGTACCGGAGCGGCCTATACCAGCGCTGCAGTGGACTACGGCAGGTCCCACGTCTGGGTTGAGGCACCCGGACGAGCGCACCTTCTTTAGAAAGTCTAGGAAGGCGACCGGCGATGAGGGCACTCCGAAGTCCGGCCAGGTGGTGTAGTGGAACTGGATGACTTCTCGGCTCTCTGAGCTTTCATGGTCGACAATTCTGTTGAAATATAAAATGAATTATTTTACAACTAAAAACCGGTCAAGTGCGTGTCGAGCCACGCGCAGTGTAGGGTTCCGTAGTTGCGAATGACAACTTTGAGTTCACACTGTTCACACTCGCACCTCGCAGTTTAACGACCAAAAACATCTAACAAAGAAAATTTTATAAAATTTTTACATTTTCGAATACATTTTACAAATTGGTTGCCTATAACTTTTTAGTTTGTACTTAGTACTCATCTGTAATAGTTTCCCTTTCAACTTCAGTATATATACTACTGCTGTAATTTTTTTCGCGATAACCGTTTAGCAGGTAGAGGGGGGGGACACCTACCTCTAACAAAAATTCGCACTTTAAAACCAAATATTTTGGAAACGGATCCCTAAATCGAAAAATGGTGTTCTCAACCTCACAATATTTTTTAAAGACCTATTTAACGATACCCCACACGATGGGTAAATAGAGAAAAAACATTATTCCCCCACTTTACTTGTATGGGAGATACCCTAAAAAAAAATTTTTTTTCAAGTTTTTATTCTACCACTTTTTGCCATGATTAATATACATACCTATACCAAATTACAGCTTTCTAGTACTTATAGTCTCTGCGTAAAACCGCGGACGGACAGACAGACAGACAGACATGGCGAAACTATAAGGGTTCCTTGTTTACTACGGAACCCTAAAAAGAAATAAAAAATAGAACATTTTGGCGCGATAATTTCAACATATTGTTGTTTATGAAAATTTTAGGAATATTTATGGACATATTTACATAAATATTTTATGCTGGTCTATGATAAAAGAAAAATCATAGAATATACCAGGTGCTTCTCTTCCCGTAAAGTCCGTAAAAGCCGGCCGTGGGAGGGGGCGGAAACCTAAGAAGAATTATGTAAATAGGTGATGCGGCTAACAACCCATCACTATTTTAATTGCATTTTCTACATAAAAGCGCACTAATACGCTAAACGTGGCTTTTGAGGACTGTCTCACCGGTAAGGGTAAAAACGTGATAATATATATGTCTGTTTGTCTATATGAGAAAAGTACTATACAAGCCTTGGCCGCAATCAGACATTGATGGACTTACGTACGGGTACCTCGGCTCTGCCTCGGCCCACATTGACACGTTCGTCCATCAATACCTCTATTGCCGGCCGCTGCAGTAAAGTACTAATACTCAGCGTCCGCTCACGTTGATATATCTTTTCAAAAACAGAATTTTTTGTGGGACGGAAGGTCAATTATTCAAGACTGATGTTGAGTTGAGATTACATATAAAATTACCGTTATGGACACTGTTAATTTGATATGGATTCGATACCTTCATGCCCTTGTGGCGAATAGGACCATTTTTTAAAATTTTGCCTTCATATTTTCGACTAAATTTACAGCAATTTTTATTAAGAAACCAATACCGTAAACTAAATATAGCTATATTGTTTGGAGTGCCAGGTTGCTGTAGTAGAGAAATTCCGAAATGTGGATTTAAAATTATATTATTTGAAGTTAAAAAAATTAAAAATATTAGTTAAAAAGTTAGCACAAGTTGTTTCAACAATGCAAATTATTAAATAGTTATGTTATGTTGTTTGAGAAAATGTAAAATGTTATATTGATTGTCAGAATGCACCCGGACCGGCCGAAGTTTAGTTGTGCGCTGTCTAATAATTGCAAAAGGCTCACGGTGCGCAAATAAGGTAGAATAACAAAAATGTTTGAAAACATTATTGCATCAAACAGCTCCCAAACAAAGTTTTCACGCAACCCACCATACAAAATACCAACTTTATCATTAAGTATGTATAGGCATTTCAGTAATGCATTTAAATAACGTCTGTAAATATGACCGGAATCGCCAGAGCTGAGCAACAGTTTCACCTTGCAATGGATAGAGATGGGAGTTCGGGAAGCTGACGGCCAACCTTCAATAATGGAGTGGCACTCAAAGAAAAAAAATAACTTTTACATATGAAAGTGTGTGGGCTACTCCCACTTTATTATTTAAAACATGTATATTAAAATCACTCACACACTTATATACCTACATTTATAGTCATTCATATTTATATATCTACACACTTACATAATTAATCACATTCATACACCAAACATACTTACACTAATAACTATTTATTTAATAAAACACTTACCATAATATACTTACTTACGTGCATTGTGAATTCTATCGGACGAGGCAAATGCAACCGCGCACTCGGAACTTGTTTACGTAACGCGGCAGCGCGGGCGCATCGTCGCCCCTCATGACCAGTCGAGACAAGTACTTACGCCGGCTCGCATGTTGATCGCGCTTTCGATGTAAACGATTCTCGTTCGCTAAAACTTACTGTGCTAATTATCAAACTATCTTATTGTGCTTTAATCATCTTTCATCCTGTGCCTTATAAGCTTATCTATCTTCTTTCTCCTTCATACTATGTGCTGTATTGTGTGAGTGAATAAACTGTGATTTAAAGTGTTCAAGCTGCTTACTTCATTTCTACCACTTCCTTGGCTGTATCTGGTAACGTACCTATCACTCATCTCATCACTCATACACGCTTCCCGCTTCATTGGTGACCCCCTGGAACACATTACTAGAAGATTCCGAGAACAAAGAAAACATAATGGCGCAGAACAATGACGACGGCCCGGGTGCCACCGTTTCCATTGTACCATCCGATATTTCAAAAGTTTCCGTACGACTTCCACCGTTTTGGCCTGAGGAGCCAGAAATATGGTTTGCTAACCTGGAGGGTCAATTTTGTATATCTGGCATCACGGCTGACAGCACCAAATTTTATTACGTCATATCCCAGTTGGACCAGCAGTACTCAAAGGAAGTTAAAGATGTTATCACTTCACCACCGGCCACTGGGAAGTACGAAAAGCTAAAGAGCGAGCTAATTAAACGTTTGTGCGCGTCCCATGAGAAGAAGGTGCAGCAACTCCTCATGCACGAAGAACTCGGGGATCGAAAACCGTCCCAATTCCTTCGGCATCTTCAAGGACTCGCCGGCCCTAAGGTACCCCTAGACTTTCTTAAGACCATATGGACCAGTCGTCTTCCGGAGAAGATCCAGACCGTTCTCGCTGGACAACCTCAAGCGCCGCTCGAGGTCTTGGCTGATCTTGCAGACAGGGTTAACGATATCGTCCCTTCAAGACCCGTACAGGTCGCATCGACCAGCTGTGCTCCAGAAGCAACGATGGAGTCGATGGCGCATGAGATCGCAGCTCTCCGCAGGCAGCTGGAGGAATTAACAACGAGGCAGTCTAGAAGTCCTCGATCACAGGTGCGCCGACGATCCCGAAGCCGCTCCAATACCCGATCGCAGTCGAACTATAGGAGGTTCCCCGTCTGCTGGTACCATCATAAACATGGCAGCAACGCAAGCAAGTGTATACGCCCTTGCGACTACAAGAACTCGGGAAACGCTCAGGGCAGTCGGTAGAGGCGACGGCCGATAGCCCAGCAGCCACCGGTCGCCTGTTCGTCGTGGACAAGTCATCGAAGGTGCAGTTCCTGGTTGACACCGGCAGCGACCTCTGCGTCTTCCCCCTGTCCAAGCTCCGGCAACGACGCGCGCCTAGTGATTTCAACTTGACGGCTGCTAATGGCACAACTATTAATACCTACGGATATGTCCACTTTACGCTTAATTTAGGCTTGCGTCGCAACTTTCCTTGGCGTTTCGTGGTTGCTGATGTAACAAAAGCTATTATTGGTATAGATTTCTTGTCTTATTATAACCTTATTGTTGATTGTAGGAATCAGAGACTTATTGATAACACTACCAATGTAACAACTGTAGCTTCTTTAGTTAAAGATTGTTGTGATTTGCATTCTGTTAAAGTCCCGACTGGTGATTCTCGCTACCATCGAGTTCTCATGCAGGAATTTCCTGAAATTACTCGTCCGTCGGGTACACAGCGCACGGTTACTCACAACACACAACACCACATCCGCACCACGCCAGGTCCTCCTGTTTCTTGCGCCCCCAGACGTCTGGCTCCAGATAAATTAAGGATAGCCAAACAGGAGTTTGAGGCAATGTTGGCGAACGGGACATGTAGACCCTCAGAGAGTCCATGGTCCTCGCCCTTACATCTTGCACCCAAGAAGGACAACGGATGGCGTCCCTGTGGCGACTACCGTCTTTTGAACGCTCGGACTGTACCAGACAGGTATCCCATTCGACACATCCACGATTTTACACATAATATCTCTGGTTGTAAGGTCTTTAGTACCTTGGACCTCGTAAAAGCGTACAACCAGATACCTGTCTGCCCAGAGGATATACCGAAGACGGCCATCACGACTCCGTTCGGTATGTTTGAATATCCGTTTATGAATTTTGGTCTGCGCAACGCAGGCCAAACTTTCCAAAGATTTGTGGATGAAATGACACGCGGCATGGATTTCGTCTACTGCTACCTTGATGACTTCCTCGTCTTCTCCAGGAGCGAGGAAGAACATGAAGACCATCTTCGCCAGGTGTACGCACGTCTACGGGACTACGGCATGGTCATTAATGTGTCAAAGTGCGTCTTCGGGGCTCCCGAGGTAACTTTCTTGGGTTACCGGATTTCGGAGAGCGGTACCAAGCCACTAGACACAAAAGTCCAAGCCATACGTGACTTCCCTGCACCCAAGGATGTCAAATCGTTGAGGAGGTTTCTGGGAATGGCCAATTTTTATAGGAGGTTCATACCCCAAGCCGCCCAAATCCAAGCGCCTCTCAACGCTCTACTCGCAGGTGCAGTCAAAAGTTCAACGCCCATCAGCCTTACTGGTGATGCTCTGAAAGCTTTCCAAAATACCAAGGAAAGCTTATCCAACGCAGCTCTTCTCGCCCATCCAAACTGCCAGGCGAAGCTTGCGTTAGTTACAGATGCATCGGATTTGGCGATAGGTGCCGTTTTGCAACAACTCACAGACGACGTATGGCAGCCATTAGGGTTCTTTTCCCGTAAACTGAGTCCATCGCAGCATAAATACTCCCCGTACGACCGCGAACTCCTCGCAGTGTACGAGGGTATTAAATATTTTCGCCACATGCTTGAGGCCAGGCATTTTGTGGTCTATACCGACCATAAGCCGCTGACATTTGCCTTTCACGAACGAAAGCGTAACTGCACGCCCAGACAGTTCCGTCATCTGGATTACATTTCCCAGTTCACGACTGACATAAAGTATATAGCGGGCAAAGATAACGTCGTGGCTGACACGCTTTCCAGAATCGACGAACTGGAGGCACCAGTCAGCATGGCTGATCTAGCCAGGGCCCAAGCATGTGACGATGAGCTGGCAGGATATGTGGAAACTCCATCTTCACTTCGTTTATCGAAATTAGCACTTTTTGGAGACATGACTGTGTATTGCGACACAAGCACGTCAAATCAACGACCTTTCGTGCCCAAGGCCTTACGAAAACAAGTTTTTCGAAGCTTGCATTCGCTTAGTCATCCCGGCGCAAACGCGACAGCTAAATTAGTTGCCGAACGCTTCGTATGGCCCGGGATGCGGAAAGATTGTCGCGAGTGGGCAAGAACGTGCTTGGCTTGTCAACGTGCAAAAGTGAGTCGACATGTGTCCGCACCTCTAGGCACTTTCGACTTGCCACGCGCACGCTTTAAACATGTTCACATAGATTTGGTGGGGCCTCTCCCCTCCTCTCACGGTTTCAGATACTGTTTAACAGCCATAGATAGGTTCACCCGTTGGCCAGAGGTAGTACCTATTACCGATATCACGGCAGAGACAGTCGCCCAAGCTTTGTTGTCCACTTGGATAGCCCGCTTTGGTTGCCCAATAGACATTGTTACAGACCGCGGCCGTCAATTTGAGTCTGCACTGTTCCAATACTTGGCGAAAACCATCGGCTTCCAACACAAACGGACAACCGCGTACCATCCGGCGTGTAATGGACTCATCGAGCGCTTTCACAGGCAGCTCAAGGCTTCCATTACATGCCATGCCAACTCAAACTGGACAGAGATACTACCCCTGGTCCTATTAGGCGTACGCAGTGTTATTAAAGAGGATTTGCAATGTTCTTCTGCCGAACTTCTATACGGCGAGCCATTGCGACTTCCCGGCGAATTTTTCGAATCAGGCAAGACTACTGGTACTACTGATATATCGGATTTCACCGCACGCCTTAATTCATTCGCGGATAAAATACGGCCTGTACCTGCTTCACGGCATTCTAAAAATAAAATATTTGTTTTTAAAGAGCTGGCTACGACAGATTTTGTTTTCCTGCGTGAAGACGCTGTACGCCCTCCTCTACAGCCGACATATTCAGGCCCTCACAAGGTTATAGAACGAGGTGACAAATATTTTAAACTCCAGGTTAAAGGCAAGTCCGTGACCGTTTCTGTTGACCGTCTTAAACCAGCTTTTATAATGTCTGACGTAGACCAGGACACTCATCCAACTCCGTCAGCTATCTTAAAGCCAGCACCTACCGAGGTAATTAAGCCTACTAAGGTTACCCGTTCCGGACGTCATGTCCGTTTCCCGGACTATTATCGCCCCTAACCAGGTCTCTGGGGGGGAGTGATGTGGGCTACTCCCACTTTATTATTTAAAACATGTATATTAAAATCACTCACACACTTATATACCTACATTTATAGTCATTCATATTTATATATCTACACACTTACATAATTAATCACATTCATACACCAAACATACTTACACTAATAACTATTTATTTAATAAAACACTTACCATAATATACTTACTTACGTGCATTGTGAATTCTATCGGACGAGGCAAATGCAACCGCGCACTCGGAACTTGTTTACGTAACGCGGCAGCGCGGGCGCATCGTCGCCCCTCATGACCAGTCGAGACAAGTACTTACGCCGGCTCGCATGTTGATCGCGCTTTCGATGTAAACGATTCTCGTTCGCTAAAACTTACTGTGCTAATTATCAAACTATCTTATTGTGCTTTAATCATCTTTCATCCTGTGCCTTATAAGCTTATCTATCTTCTTTCTCCTTCATACTATGTGCTGTATTGTGTGAGTGAATAAACTGTGATTTAAAGTGTTCAAGCTGCTTACTTCATTTCTACCACTTCCTTGGCTGTATCTGGTAACGTACCTATCACTCATCTCATCACTCATACACGCTTCCCGCTTCAAGTGTATTAAATTTTTCCATAGCAATACGAAACAAATTAATCCGTGCCTTTTGCATCCCCACAATAAATTTAACAACGTATTAAACCTTATGTTCTTCCAAGTTTCGGCTGTATACTGCGTCGCTAAAATGTATTAATATTCATTTTTTTTTTAATTGCCCGTCTATAATATATGAAATAGCTCAAATGGCTCATTTCATTATCAGATTTTTTCATGAAAAAATTAAATTAGTGGAATAGGTAAGTAAATAAACTCCAGTTTCCAGGGGCAGCCCGTTTTCCGGGCCAATGTACACGGACAGCCGCGCGCGACGACTTTTAATTATAATAGTTTACTGGATGTTAATACATACATATATTTTCCTTAAGCTCTTTATGTTTTTCTGCTACACTTATGACCGAAAGTATGGCTCTGTCGTACATAACAGCGAGGAGAAAGAAGCCTAGCCACAGGGTAGCAATGACAACTGAAGGGCGACCAAATAGTGTGAAACACTGTGATAGATGTGAACTATGCAAATTGATAATACTTCGAGTCTTCTTCTTAGGGTTCCGTCCCTCGACCGTACAAGCAATGTTCAGCAAAATACCATTTTGCTGTTTCAAAAATACAGCAAAATGGTATTTTGTAACTTGGAAGACGAGTGTGGCTTGTAGCGGAATACATCTTGCGTTTTGATGACGCATCATTTCATGATAACTTTCTCTTTAAGATCTGGTAACTTTTTTTACAGTGCAAGCAATATGTACTCGTCTTGATGTTACTTTACATGACAATGGTTTTAATGGAATAACATTATTTCGTAAGTGACATAGGTACTTTTTCAATACATCTGCTTATAATACAGTTCTTATTACATCGAAATTTGTATCGTTATGGTGTATTTACGGCACTAGTGCTTTTTACTTTACACCAATCACAACCGCTTAATAGCCCAAAGCCACAGATGCAAAATTTTAACATTTTCATAGAATCCGAGCAAAAAGTTTCAAGTTTAGCATGAACTTTTCTGATTCGTCAGATGTGATTTTTTAACCGACTTCGAAAAGGAGAAGTTTATCAATGTACTTTTTCGGAGAAAATTAACTTGAGTAAATGTATTGATTATAAATGTATTTTTACAAACTGCTTTAGTTCCTAACTTTTATTAATTCTTCATTTGTTGAACTGCAATCTTGTTTTAGTTTATGGTAATCGCAAATGTATTGAAAAACGGCTTCGCCTCGTGCCTATAAACACCTTGACTATAATATCCAGCTTACCGTACTTGTATCATAATGTACTATTAAGCTAAGGGCATTATTGTTGGAGAAATGCTGTTATTCCGTTGGTGAATTTTAGTTATAATATAATTGTCATTTAATATTGTAGTTCTTATCTTTTTTTTTAGTATTTAGACTTAATATTCGAATACAATGTTATGTTGTTTTTATGAATAAATAAATAAATAAATAAAAATAAAAAAAAATATTTTATTTCCAGTTTTTTATAATCGTAGGTTGAAAATTTACCTTAGTTCCATAACATTCAACCCTGTCTATTGTCGGTGTGCTTATATCCTAGGTTACATAACAAATTTGTAAGACTTCAGGAACTACCAATATTTTCGATGATCATTAGTCAGTAAGTGAGTGTTGAAATTTGAGTATTATTGATATTAATAATCGCTACACATTTAAAAGTTGTCATGTTTAATCAGTACTCTATTGTCATCATATCCTGAGAATGAAGTTTCTCGACCGAATCTATAAGGGTACAAATATACGACGAAACGCTTCGAGAAAAGGTTACAAAACTCTTGCATAACTAGTCTAGCACAATTTTAAAGACAATTGACGTCATGTAAAAGCTCCCGCTGGAAGTTGCCATGGCGACTTCGGGTAAACGTTCCGTCGATGGTGCTTTCTTATTTTTCCTTATTTTATCTTATTTGAGATGGTGATATTATTTGTAATATCACATTGAAAATATGAAATACATGTAGAGATCAAATGGTACTTGGTTTTATTGATTATGCTTTGTTATGAACGTGTTTCATTTAGCAATAGTTATTTATGCAACTGTTGATTACAAATAAGGGGTAAGTATAAATTCAAATACGAATGAAGGTTTTACACGAGGCGAAGGCGAGTGTGATAAGGAATTTCAATAATGCTCGCGCCGTCACGGGCGATGAGACATTCCTTGCTCTGTGGTGACAACAGTATCACATGAGTGTTTTAATACCTAATTATGTACAGCTACAAGGGTATATCGATATACATATTGATCCGCTATAAAAGCTTCTGATACCATAGGGTGTTGTATAACAGTGTAGTAGGAAAAAGTATAACTTTGTGTGTGTGTGTGAACTCAGGGTATTGCTGTGTATCTATAAAAACAAACTATGTTTAGGTAATAATATAAATATTTATTTTATTTGCAATACCTATATCAAAAACCAGCCAAGCGCGTGTCGGGCCACTCGCAGTGTAGGGTTCCGTAGTTGCGAATGACAACTTTGAGTTCACAGTTTAACGACCAAAAACATCTAACAATGAAAATTGTATGAAATTTTACATTTTCGAGTAAATTTTAAGAGTTGGTTGCTTATAACTTTTTAGTTTGTACTAAGTACTAAGCTCTGATAGTTTTCCTATCAACTTCAGTATATATACTACTGCTGTAATTTTTTTCACGTATCCATATATAACTCTCTAACAAAAATTAGCACTTTAAAATTAAATATGTCGGAAATGGATCCCTTAATCGAAAAATGGTGTTCTCAATCTCACAATATTTTTTAAAGACCTATTTAACATTACCCAACACGATGGGTTTGTAAAGAATAAACATTACTCCATCTTTATTGTATGGGAGCTACCCTAAAAAAATTTTTTTCAAGATTTTTTTGCCATTATTAATATGCATACCCATACCAAATTACAGCTTTCTAGTACTTATAGTCCCTGAGAAAAAACCGTGGACGGACAGACAGACAGACAGACATAGCGCAACTATAAGGGTTCCTAGTTTACTACGGAACCCTAAAAAGAGTATAAGCCGAGAAGCACAGAGAACTGTAGAGCAAGAATATATTTTTAAATTTTTAACAACGTTATGGTTCTTTTTATACTTATTGGCTTTAGTCTAGTAGGCATAATATTTACATTGTCTATCACATGTACACTTCATGTACATCGTTTATACAGACTGCCCAAAAAAAGTACGTAGAACGTTTTCAGAGTTCATGTAAGTATGTATGCAATTTTTTATAATCTATTCTTTGACTTTATTCGATGTATCGTGTCATCGTTAGAATTTGAACCATCCCGACAGATCCCGACCGAGTACGATGTACGTAGTATACGTATATTTTCCTGTCACGTTGTGCTGCTTGTGTATTATTATTATTCGTTGTAAAAGCTTGTTTTTTTCATTACTTGCATGTATGTAGTATATATTTTATTTTCACAAGTATTCTACAACGGTATGTTATATCTAAATCAATAAGGCAATAAAAAATATGTGGATCATTTGTTTGGTTGGAGTAGGTACTAACTATAGAATAAAATGGAACATACAAGAAGCACTTCAAATAAGCATGAATTTTCCTTAAAAATACTTAATAAAAGTGGTAAAACATTTTCATTTTCTTTCAATGGGATGTTTACGTTGATTTACAAGCTTCGCATTAGTATTTCTGTTCGAATTTATATGTATTCATTTACAGAAGGGCAGAGAAATTAGATTATTAAATTTCCACGAAAATATATTTGCGGTTCATTTGCGGCATCAATAGTATATATTAACTTGTTTTATAGTAAAGTACTCTGGGCCTCAAGACACAGCTAAGGAAGCAAACAGTTACTATAGCAAGAGACACAGAATAACATCATCATAAATCATCAACAATACCAGTAGTTGTGTTCATTGCAAACATTCCGGTAGGTACTAGGCGGCCCCCGTCAGAGTGCGTCGGGCCGATCGATTGAGCGTGCCAGTGCATAAAGCTCACTTATTGCTAGTTGTCCAAACGGGAACACAAAAATGTATACCTACGTACTTTTGCGGTGAGGGGATGTATACCGAAGTATAACGTAACGTTTAACTTAAAATATACTTGCTCATCATGCTTGTCTCCAATAGTTGAACAGTGTTAGATTATGTATTAAAAGTTAGTTCTAGCTCCGTGTTTGAGGGCGAGCGTAGGAGGGGTGTGTGTGTGTTGATTTCGACAAGAAAAGTGGCATTATCAACGAGATAAAAAACCGGCCAAGTGCGTGTCGGGCCACGCGCAGTGTAGGGTTCCGTAGTTGCGAATGACAACTTTGAGTTCACACTATTCACACTCGCACCTTACAGTTTAACGACCAAAAACATCTAGGTAACACTGAAAATAGTATGAAATTTTACAGTTTATAAGTTGGTTGCCTATAACTTTTTAGTTTGTACTTAGTACTCAGCTTTGATAGTTTTCCTTTCAACTTCAGTATATATACTACTGCTGTAATTTTTTTCACTTATCTATATATGACCGTTTAGCAGATAGAGGGGGGGGGGACACTTACCTCTAACAAAAATTCGCACTTTAAAACCAAATATTTCGGAAACGGATCCCTAAATCGAAAAATGGTGTTCTCAACCTCACAATATTTTTGAAAGACCTATTTAACGATACCCCACACGATGGGTAAATAGTGAAAAAAAAATTACTCCCCCACTTTACTTGTATGGGAGCTACCCTAAAAAAAAAATATTTTCAAGATTTTATTCTACCACTTTTTTGCCATGATTAATATACATACTCATACCAAATTACAGCTTTCTAGTACTTATAGTCTCTGCGTAAAACCGCGGACGGACAGACAGACAGACAGACAGACAGACAGACAGACAGACAGACATGGCGAAACTATAAGGGTTCCTTGTTTACTACGGAACCCTAAAAAGCTGCATTTGAGACGCAATTGTAAAGGCCATATCTGAATTTTACAAGTTACCCGTTTATTCAAATTATTTAAATCAATTGGGGGCACCACTGGCCCCCAAAAAGTTTATGGGTCCCCTAAAACACCAGCCTGCGACACGATGGGCACCGAATTTGCTTCTCGGGGGCAAATACTTATACTTTGTTTCCACACGTATTTGTCAGCGTTTCGGAGCCTACTCAAGGAAGTTTGGCTTCAGGCAGGCGGTCAGCTGTAAAACCTTTCGCCAAATCATATTACAGCATGAATGCTATCCGACGCCTCATAGCTGAGGACGCAACCGGGAAAAAAGCTCGAATATGGAGGAAGCTGACTGAAATTTAAGATATTGGATAAATTTTACCGGTACAAGGTGTACCGGTAATACGCTAAAATTGCACAAAAAGCTATACTTCTTTTCATTGATATAACTAAGGTATCCTAAATCGGAACGACTGATGTTGAATGCTGACTAAGTAAATGTGGATAAATCCTCTTCGCTAATCTGCTCGACGGTGAGTTTGACGTCGGTAATACGCTGTCACTTACCGGAACGCCCTAGAGCAGTCCTCTTCTCTAATCTGCTCGACGGTGAGTTTGACGTCGGTAATACGCTGTCACTTACCGGAACACCCTAGTGCAGTAATAGTTGCAGTCCTCTTCGCTAATCTGCTCGACGGTGAGTTTGACGTCCGTAATACGCTGTCACTTACCGGAACGCCCTAGTGCAGTCCTCTTCTCTAATCTGCTCAACGGTGAGTTTGACGTCGGTAATACGCTGTCACTTACCGGAACACCCTAGTGCAGTAATAGTTGCAGTCCTCTTCGCTAATCTGCTCAACGGTAAGTTTGACGTCGGTAATACGCTGTCACTTACCGGAACACCCTAGTGCAGTAATAGTTGCAGTCCTCTTCGCTAATCTGCTCGACGGTGAGTTTGACGTCGGTAAGCTCCATCTTGTGTTGCTCTCCCAACCCGTGAGGCCAGTACCAGTGGCACTTGATTTCGTTCTTTTCGATGATCTTGTTTAGCATAAGAATAGCACGGCTGTTTTGCTCCCAGATCATCAACCAGAAGTGGCTCACTGTGAAAGCCAGTGGGCCCTGGGTCAGGATGTACTTGCGGTTAGCTTTTTCCATCTGTGGAAGAAAATATATGATAAATAATTTTATTTAGCAAATGCTTCCGAATAAAGAATACAAGATATTCTTACTATCTATGCAGAGGTGCAACCTTAACTGTAAAAAACATATGTGTATCAAACAGAAAAACAAATAAAATACAAATTATACGATAAACCGTTTATTGCGAAAATCAGGCTTTACACACGTTTAAATTCATCGGATTCGCCAACTAGTTTCAGTCTGTTACGAAGACTATTTCAAGCGTCTACCTGTTTCTGTTATTAATTTAGATCATTAATCCCATCAATAAACATAAAGGTAAAATGAGAGCCAAGTTCAATTTAATGATAAATGCCTTGGTTGTTGACTTCAACGAAAAAAGAAGTGAGATCTAAATGGGTGCCAAGTTCAATGGTCAGTCCTTAAATTTATTTATAACAACATAAAATATCATTTCTTCTTATAACTTAGGATAACATATATATTAAAGCCTAAGGTCTGTTTTGGCTAGTTCTCATATACAATTATTATGTTCGATGGCTAGTTTCTAGCAGCAAGCCAAATCTTCGGAATAATAAAATAAGAAACGACAAGACTTGTCGGTTCTAAATCGCCAGTTCTAAACCTGTTACTTAGTAACAGGTTTAGAACTGTAATATAATTCGTATTTAAGAACTGACTTTGGGGCTTATTGATATTATACCACAAGAAAGCTACACTTTTTAAAAATAATTAAAATGGTATAAAACATTTTCCCGCCATTTTTGTACCTACTGTGTTACTTTGTCTTTACTAACGAATATAATAAGTAGTTCCCTTGTACTCATTTTCTGTATATATATTGTCTTAACATGTTTTTCTGTGTACATAAATGAATAAATAAATAAATAAACAGATTTACAAAAATTGTAAAAGTTTACTAAAAAAAATTAAGGAATGCGAATTAGACCGAAAGTGAATTTTGGTGTTTATGACCAACTAGAGTTTCAATTACATATTGAGAATTTTGATTCAGTTACATCACTTTTGTATGGGCGGGTAAAATCTTCATACAAAATACGAAAAACTTTTTCCCCCACCTAATATAGATAATATTATTAATGCGAAAGTAGCTGTCTGTTTACCTCTTCTCGCTTCAACCACTGAAGCGGATTAGATGATTAAAGAAGGTACTTAATTGAAGAGGTCTTAAAACGCCTTGAAATAGCTTATAATAAAATCTGCTTTATATTTTAAGGAAATCTTTGTTCATTTATTAATATTTTGATTAAATTAAACTTGCCCGTCCCCATTTCAAATTAAAAGTGTGCCTTACAATATTTTTTAGGTATACGCTTACGTACAGAAATATTTCTTGAAATCCACACATAATGCAGGTTTTATGTTGATTCTTATTGTGAGAGTGACTTAAACTCGATTTGTTTTGTTTTGTGGTGAATTTGCAAAATATGGGACACAAAAGTAACAGAATAGATAAAAATTGAAAAGAGTCAAGGGTAAAGGACGTCGTCCAGGGGAACACTTGTTTACACCTCTTTGGGACCGCCCCCGAAGATAATAATCAATTTGTTTTGCGCCTAAAGAAAAAAAATATAGACTAGATATTCCAAAAGAGGGTATCAATATTGACGGAATCTCAAAATTTCCCAAGGACCAGGAGTTTTCTTTTCCCATAGCCCATCGAATGTCTTCTGCAACATTCAGCAACGCGGTGATGGCTTTACAGGTCCAGGGTGCTCTACGGTAAATAATACATAGTCGTAGAGGGGACTGTAGACGGGTCGCAGTAGAAGCGTTTGTACAACTAAATATTCTAGCGTCTACCTGTTGCTATTATAAATAACGTTTGTTCATTGGGAGCCCCCTTTTGAATTTGTTTTATTCTGTAATACATCATCTTGGAAAATTTCAACTGTCTAGCTATCACAGTTTATGAGATAGCCTGTTGACAGACAGACAGACGGACATCGAAGTCTCGTTAATAGGGTCCCTTTTTATCCTTAAGGTACGGAAACCTAAAAATAAGTTTAGTTAGGATTTACGCAAATTTTAGTATTGCTTTATTATGGGTAAGAAGCTTGGGCATCAAAACTAACACAAAATCCCAAAAAATATATATAAATATAATATAAATATGGGACATCCGGCGGCTAGGTGGGTCGACGACATTAAAACCATTACTGGAAAGAACTGGCTCGCGATAGTAAGGGAGGCTTATGTCCAGCAGTGGACCGCGAAAAGCTGACGATCATGAATATAAATATACTTAGTCAGGTCATAAGTTTCATAAAATTAATGATACACTTTTTGATAATTATGAAGAAATTATATATGAAATTAAAGGTAATTTAATTTAGAATACAATTTTATTTACATTTTTCAAAATCGGGTCGCGTCGATTAAGGGCATGTATTCAAAATAGGGGATATTTTGAATACATGCCCTTAATCGACGCGGCCAATAATCAATCGCAGCACGCACCACATTCATATCTATTTCTGCCGCTGCTTTAGCCAAAGATGCTCGTAGAGATTCCAAAATCTGATGAGGTTTAGCGTAGACTTTCTCCTCCAAATGTTGCCATATATTGTAATCCAGTGGGTTTAAATCTGGACTAGAAGAGGGCCAGTCTTCATGTCCAATAAAGTCAATTCCACGGGCGGTCAACCAGTTTTGCGTGCTTCGTGCTCTATGAGCTGGTGCAGAGTCCTGTTGGAATATCCAATGTCTGTTTTTGAACATTGTTTGAGAAAGAGGTTCCACTATGTTTGTTAGGACGGTATTTTGGTACACCTCGGCACTGGTTTTTACACCTTTTTCACAGAAAATCACCTCAGTTAAGCCTGAATATGAAACTCCAAGCCAAACCATGAGTGACGAAGGATAATGTCCTCGTTGAACCCTTGGAATATGGCGTGCTGGCTTCTTCACTGCTGTGGGCATACACCTTATGATTTTGTTTATTA
Organism: Rhodophaea formosa; assembly: GCA_963082605.1. Taxonomy (NCBI): domain Eukaryota; kingdom Metazoa; phylum Arthropoda; class Insecta; order Lepidoptera; family Pyralidae; genus Rhodophaea; species Rhodophaea formosa. The sequence continues at coordinate 15,338,539 of OY720203.1, read as the reverse complement.
TAACTTTCTTCGATGTTAAAAATTTTATCATCCGAAAACAAAATTTCGAGGTATTTTTTTCCCGCGTACCGCCGTAACAAAGCGCGGGATCTATCCAGCCTAATATTTTTCAATCGCTCGTTCAAAAAATGTCCGGTCTTCTTATGATAAGCTCGTAGTCCTAGGTCTTCATTTATCACTCTTTTGACCGTGGTTCTGCTTAGGCCCATCTGAAGAGCTAAGATTTTTCGTTTTCGGATTCGCGCCTTCACTGCTTTGATGATCACTGGTGTCCTAACTGTACGATGTCGGCCGGTCCTCTTACGATCTTCGAAGCTTGAATCTTCAGTGAATCGTTTGATAGTGCGATAAACAAATCGTAGGGTTATTTTCAATTTTTGTAGATTATTGAAAATTTCTTTTGGAGCGTAACCACAGCGGTGCAACTCGATAACCGCTACTCTATCTTCTTTCTTCGACCACTCCATATTTGAAAATGAATAAAAATTAATATCTTTTCTATTTTCGGCAAGCGCAAACGTTCTATTTTTAAAAGTTTTGACAGAACTTATAACCCGACTAAAGTCCCTTTCATAAGAAGCTATAAATTATGTAAACAAATGTTCAGGGGTTCGCAACATTTGGATGAAATAAAAAATAATATTGTTTGTTTTTTGTGTAAAAACATAAACCAAAGAAGAGATGGTTAGAACTATTTTTCCATAAAGAATGGTGGGAGATTGCAGGTGAAGTAATTATTTGGCATCGTAAAAAATCTTTTGCCCTGTATTAAGGCTCAATAGCTAATAAAAAAAAAAAACAATTTATAGCAAAAGCTGTTACAGAAACTTCATTATAAATCAGTGAGACTCAATAGCCAATAAAAAAAAAACTTATAGCAAAAACTGCTACAGAAACTTTATTATATCTAAGAAATGCGCCAAATGCTTACATTCACGGAGTCGGACTCGTTCCTGTACCAAAAAACATTGAGCGACAGCGTTTTGTATCGTTAAAATATAACCCGACTAATTAGAATTGGTCTTTAGTTTCGTATTACCCGTCAAGTTTAAGTCAATTGTATTTGGTTAACTCATAATATTGTCGCTAAGTAACTCCAACTCAGTAGAAGTTTATTGATGTACTTAATTTATATCTTCTCGTGGCGGGGAGTTCAGGTATATACGGACAAATTACACAGATTGCCGATAAGCCCCAAAGTAAGTTCGAGACATGTGCTATGAGATAATAACTCAACGATACTATATCTTAAAACAAATACATATATAGATAGACATCCAAGATCCGGGTCAATCTCAAAAAGATCGTTTGGTCATCTTGGCCTGACCGGGGATCGAACCCGGAACCATTCGTGTCGCAGTCTGACGTGTCGACCGCTGCGCCACGGAGCTCGTCAAGTAATATGATAATTGTGAATATCTTCGTAATTTTGCTCTATTTCCCATCTATAATCTGAATCTGTTTTTTATAGGTACATTATATATAAAAGGAAACAATGATTTTCGTCGAATTACAGCGAATCATTTTTTTTTCTTTTGAGATATGCCATGTATATTTGAATATCATACACATTTGGAGCTTTAGTGAAGATTGTATTTTAAGCAACGACTTGACAGCTGTTAAACGTTAAATGGGCTTGCGTTGAGTAGTAATTCAAATTTCAAGTACTTTTTAGGTAAGAAGCTCTTTGTTTAAGAGAGATTCTCAACTAAAATTGTAATTAAAATACCTTTGAGTGAGTACTTCGATAAAATTTGAGTACGACTTCAGAATGATGAAATTTACTATTTAAGCAGTCTGAGTATTCGGGCGTAAGTACGTGGTAAGAACACTACATTTGAAATAATATTACATAAACTTGATCTTGATAGATCTAACAGATTATGTGATACAGTAACAAATTATGTGATACAGCAATTCAATTATTAAAATAAAAGCATTTTCTTAAAACACAAGACCCGCACTTCAAAATTAATCAAAAATTCCACCCGAATATAAGCTGGTTGTATTTAAAAATTAATCATCTAACAAAATTAATAAGCAGCCCTCTTCTCAAGCGTGGTCGTCGCGTCGTGCCGTTCTCGTACGAGTATCGCTTTCAACTCAGTGGAGCGGATAGCCAACCACTACATACAAATTTGTCTATTGTCTAGTCCACACTTGCTTTCAGGTCGACTAAACTATTCAGGGATGTAACACAACACAGTTTATTTGTTAGTATCACATAACCTCTCGTGGAAATTTACCTCTTTAGAGATATGTTTTTACCCAATATCTGCGCATAACACAATTCTTTTTTAATGTAATAATCCGTACGTTTCGGAAAAAAAATCTATATCTAACTCAAATGAAAATTTGTGAAGTGCCTATTTTGGGTTACGGTCTTCATCTAAATATATATAACTCAAAGGTGACTGACTGACTGACATAGTGATCTATCAACGCACAGCCCAAACCACTAGAGGGATCGGGCTGAAATTTGACATGCAGGTAGATGTTATGATGTAGGCATCCGCTAAGAAAGGATTTTGAACAATTCTACTTCTTAACGCGAGCGAAGTCGCGGGCAAAAGCTAGTTGAGATTATAAAAACCTAAAAAAAAATATTTTGTCACGTTTTCTTTTGGTTAAGTAGGTATATAATAAGCGTATAAAATCGTCACTTAAACATTTGTGAAGACAAGCATATGTATATGACAAGCCATTAACTAAATAAAAGCTTCGAGTCGAAACGTCACATCGCCCCCTGCCCGTTCCAAAGTTCTGTTGCAATTTACGAACTTTGTCGCTTACACTGTGACACCATCAGTTACGAACTTATCATTGTCCTGAATTGCAATATATTGCATAGTACATGCCAGTTGAACGTAGTTTCATCAATACCTCCTTATATTTACTGTAATATATAGTTCGGGAGCCCAAGAAAGGATTTCGTGATTTATTCGAGCACATCAGGTTCAGATATATGAGGACCTTACATAAAGTTAAAGTACCTTTAAATTCAATTCATTCCATTTATTTATAAATGGGAATGGAGATTGTGTACGAGTATAGAATTTTAAAATCAACTAAACAATACATTTTATATATAATTTCAACACTAATAAACGAAAACCATACATTCAAGACAGACCTGTCAAATCAAATATCCCATAACAAGATGCTGGAGTTTATAAAATTGACTGTGAGTGTGGTCATACATTGGGCGAACAAAGACCCGTCCCCGTATTAAAAAACATATTGCTGACATGCAGATTAGGCGCTCAAAGAAGTCTGCAGTCTGTGAATATGCCCTAGACAAACCCAAGTATTATATGCGTTTTGATAATCCTTATGTCCTTGCATAAGAAAACAGATACATTCCAGGAATGCTTCGTGAGGGAATTGAAATTGAAAAACATCCTAATTTCAATAGAGAGGATAGTTGGCAGTTACCACCAGCTTGGGATCCAGTCATCAATTTATTTAAATCTCAAGGTAAGCAAAAACTGATAGATCTTCGGAAACTGGGAGCCAATACTGCGTACATCCGGAACGTTATCAATAAATATTGATAATTTACACACACGAAAAACAAACACAAAACAATAAATATTTTAAGCGGTAGTTTTTGCAGTTCTACTAGACCAATGTCAACTTAGTCTATGTGCGACCACGAACACTGTAAAATGTTCGAAACTTTAGATGTATAAATAATGTAATAAACCCGATAAAACCGTATCAAATTAATTCTATTTAAATGTGAAACATTAAAGAAAAATAGAAAGAGATAAATGGAAAGAGATGAGAGAGACCTTTGCCCAGCAGTGGGACAATATAGGTTAAATAAAAAAAAATGTGTAACAATCGCGAAAACATTAGGAGACAAAACAAAAAAATAGTCAAATATACTATCCAATAACAAAAAAAATACGTAAGTAGTTTTTTAATGAGATTAATTGATTGAATGCTTAATTTTACACAAAAATTATCAAATATAGCTTGACTTCGCACCAAAGATGTCCTATATTGGATTTAGATAATCTTTACGCAGCATTTTTATAGATGTTTTTATGCATTCTGAATGCTATTCTCCTAATTATTCTTCTTATAAAGGGCCCACGAGCGTCAAATCTACTAGACCCAAAAAGTTTTCTTTGACATCGCTATATAATGAACATCAATATTTTTTTTATATAAGCTGCGAGATCCTCGGGCAATTTTTTCTTTCTTAGTTCATGGAATGATTAATATTTGCCGTGGCTGGATGTTTGTATTGATCTTATTACTTATTTGTAGGTATTCATCGGTCTTCGACTTCCACTTTGTGCGGAATTTACTATCTACATTTTCTTTACAGGTGATCCAATAATTTTGATAAAGGAAATGATACCCTAATAAATACGAAATATAATATCGATAAATAACCAATTAAAGCGAAATATCAACAAAACGAAATATAATATTATGAGCTACATAAACAGCAATAACCAATTAGAGCAAAATATCACCTAATGAATATCCGTTAGAAAGATACACATGTTAACGAAAATCCCTAATACTTCTGCTACTTGTGTGTCGTACAAGGTTAAACTAATTATTTCGCTCTTTTTAGGGTTCTGTAGCATACGAGGGGAGGTCAATATATTCGCGGAATGAGGGGGAAGGGGGTTGAAATTAAACACGAAACTATTTTTCCTTTTCAATATATTCTCCCTTAACCTTAATACATTTTTCAGATCTTTCCAATAATTTATTTATACCATCGAAAAAAAATGTTTTATCTTGGCTATCAAAATAGGCCGAAATTGCAGACTTGACTTCTTCATCGTCGCCAAATTTTTTTCCACGCAGCTCCTTTTTCATTTTTGGAAACAAATAATAGTCACTAGGGGCCAAGTCTGGACTGTAAGGTGGGTGGTTTAATTTTTCGAACCCGCATCGGTGAATGGCAGCCGTCGCAACATGGCACGTGTGGACGGGTGCGTTGTCGTGCAAAAGGAGCACACCTTTTGACAGCTTTCCTCTTCTTTTTTCTTTAATAGCTTCTTTCAATCTATCCAGTAAAGAAGCGTAGTACTGTCCCGTTATAGTCACACCACGATCTTTGTAATCGATCAACAAAATACCTTCTGTATCCCAAAAGACAGTCGCCATGATCTTTCCGGCCGATTGAGACACTTTAAACTTCTTTGGAGGGGGTGTGCCTTTTTTATGCCACTGCATCGACTCTTGCTTCGACTCAGGTTCATAGTGGTGAACCCAGGTTTCATCTCCAGTAACAATCCGGTCCATAATTTCTTCCTTATTCTCTCCACAGAGCTCCAAAAACTGGCGAGAACACTCGACACGCTCGCTTTTTTGAAGTGGCGTGAGCATTCTTGGAACCCATCTTGCACTGACCTTAGTCATCCCAAGATGATCATGTAGGATGTTTAAAATGCTTGTTTCGGATACTCCAACCATTGCTGCAAGCTGCTTCTTCTTCAACCGGGCATCTTCCAATACAAGTTTTTCTACTTTTGCGACGATTTCCGGTGTGGTGGCCTCAATTGGTCGTCCGGAGCGGGGGTCATCTTCAATAGACTCTCTTCCTTGTTTGAAAAGTCCATGCCACTTGTAAATCATGGTTTTACCAGGGGCAGAGTCTGCGTAAACTGCTAACAGCTCTTGAAAAATCGTCTGAGCGGATTTTCCTTGCTTGGTGAGGAACTTTATAACGGCGCGGTGTTCAATTTTCTCCATACTCGCTGACTTCTTCCCGATTCACTTGTTTGTAGGTCAACAACTCAAAAGTTTATGACCCGATTTGGTTCAAACTTGGTATATATACTCTTAATGAGGTGCTGAACAAGTTACTACCTGGACGAGTAAATCAACCCCCTCCATCCCCTCCATTCCGCGAATATATTGACCTCCCCTCGTATATCTAAGGTTTTAATGGAGCTCCTAGTTCCGTCATGTAGAATTCATCATCATCATTTCAGCCGCAAGAAGTCCACTGCTGGACATAGGCCTCCCCCAAGGATCTCCAATATGACCAGTTGGAAGCGGCCTGCATTCAGCGCCTTCGTGCGACCCTTATCAGGTCGTCCGACCACCTGGTCGGTGGGTGTCCAACGCTGCGCTTGCCGGTACGTGGTCGCCATTCGAGAATCTTTCTGCCCCATCGGTTCTTCGCGCTATGTGCCCCGCCCACTGCCACTTCAAAGAGCTAATCCGCTGTGCTATGTCGGTGACATATGGTCGGTGTCGGTATTTTGGACGAGAAGACGTTGCGGAGCTTCCCGAACGCTGCCCAGCCGAGTCGGATTCGACGAAAGACCTCGTCCTTGAAACTGGAACTGCCGACCTGGATCAATTGACCCAAGTAAATGTACTGCTCTACAGGTTCACGGGTGAAGTTTCCAACAATAACTGGTGAAGGCGCAACATGGACATTCGACATAATTTTCGTCTTGTCCATGTTTATTTTAGGCCCACTTGTTGGGAAACTTCATTGAGGTCATTGAGCATGGTACTTAGATCCTCCAGCGACTCTGCCATGACGACAATGTCATCAGCAAATCGAAAGTGAATGATATACTCGCCGTTGATGTTGATCCCAAGTCCATCCCATTCCAGGAGCTTGAAGGCGTCCTCCATTGCAGCGGTGAACAGCTTTGGAGATGTGACATCTCCCTGTCTCACACCTCTCTGCAGTGGAAAAGCCCTCGTACTCTGCTCCTGTACTCGGACTGACATTGTGGCGTTGCTGTACAAGCACCTCAACACTTCGATAGACCGATGGTCGACACGACATCGCTGGAGAGACCGAAGCACAGCCCATGTTTCGAATCAAAGGCTTTCTCATAGTCCACGAACGCTAAGCATAGTGGCCGGTTATACTCCTTGGTCTTCTGTATAACCTGCCGCAGCGTATGGATGTGGTCTATGGTACTGTAGCCTTTTCGGAAACCGACTTGTTCGGGAGGCTGGAAGGCATCGAGCCTGTTCGTGAGACGATTCGTGATCACGAAAACAGCTTATAGATGTGGCTCAAGAGCGTGATGGGTCTAGCGTATTATCGCCCTTTTTGATAAACAGCACCACCACACCCCTATGCCACGCTTCCGGCGTCACGCCCTCGAGCATAACGGAATTGAAGAGCCTCTGAAGGACTTTCAGTACCGGCGTTCAGCCCGCTTTCAGAAGCTCTGCTGTGATTCCGTCCTCGCCCGGCGCCTTGCTGTTTTTGAGCTGCTTGAGGGCAATCCTATTCTCGTACAGGCTGATATCCGGGATGTCTTCGGTAAAGTGCCGGGTTAGTTTGGCCCTAGGATCTTTAGCCAAACTTACAATGGGTTTGGCTACTGAGGTATACAACTGTCCATAAAACCTCTCGATCTCTCCCAACACCTCGGCCTTCGTCGAAACTACGCCGCCGTCCTCCTTCCTTCGCCTAGTCAATCGGCTCTGCCCAATAGACTCCATACTTGCGAACACTTAGGAGCCTTTGCTTTGCTCTATCGTCTTCTTAATACGCTTGGTATTAAAGGAGCGAATGTAGAATTGTAGCATCATAACGTTTTTGTGATAAAAGGTTGTTTTTAACAAATTTTAACCTATAATTTGAAATTATCCCAGGGTCTAAATAGTATATAGTGACACATACGAAAACACCCAAGGCTCCGCCTAGAATCTTTGTGATAAATTGAAATAGTTTTGATCTGAGGTTTTGATTAACGTAAATGAGTTGTCATTTCTAAACGATTTTGATAAATGTAATTAGAAATAGGTTTTTCATCTCACCTACCCTTAAACAGTGTCATTAAATGCAAGCAAAGTGGGCTGGATGGTCGCTATTACGACCGCGGGCTATAAGATTTCATTCTAATTCCATAAAGCCCGAGAGCGCGTTAAGTATTTTTTTAAATTTAATAGGGCACTATACCATGCACACGTGTCAAATCTTCTACATCCAAAATGTTTTCAAGTCGTATATTCAAATTTGGAATAGCTAGTGAACCCGATAAAAAAATTGAAATATACTGCGAGATTTTTGTCCTTAATTCAAATTTGGAATTGTTAATGGCCGTGGTGGCTGGCCGTTTGTATTCACTGATCGTTGATTTCCACTTTTTGGATAAAACATTTTCATTATCTGTGGAATCCTCGGATACATTTTCCGCTCATTCTAGTTTGCCGCTATTTATTTTTAGGCAAAATATTTTAGTCGTAATCTTCATTATTTTGCATGAAATACATTCCCTATGATAAATTAATAGATGGTCAATAATGTTGATTTAGGTAACGTAAGGTAACAGCCAGCTTGACGACGCATAAATATTAATTTTCAAGGTAATTTTTTTTTTACTCTACTATTTACTCGGTGAGATTAAAAACATTGTGTGTATCACGGCCGGTATTAGACATTACAAACTCGGACTACTAAAAGCAGTCGCTCGTTTGACATAATGTCTTCTATACCGCCCTTGGTACACAATATACTAATACTACAAACACAAAAAAACTGGAGATGAAACTTCTTTGTTTTATCAACCGACGAAAAAACGGACGAAGTTATCACGTTGACGCGTATTTTCTTTATGTATGTCCACGCAATATTTTTTGGTGTATGTACGCCTTCTTACAGAGTAGTTTGATATAATTCTTTTTTATTGGAAATAGTATACGCCTAAGTTGGTCCCATATAAATTAAGAAAAATATATTTTACCCTAACAAGGTATGGTAGATGTTTCACTTTTCGACGGTTCAAAGTTTGCGTTAAATCTTTTTATATTACCTGGTGTAAAATCATGATATAGTGATAAAATATCTATTGCTGCTATTCTCATGCAAATCACAAAATCCGGTCTAGGAAATGAGCGAATATCTTGGGTATCATGTCATAAAGATGCAGCTCATTATTTTGATTCTCCCAAGCTTGACGTGGCTTAGGTGTTATGGCCCAAAGCTCTGCCTACTTCGATTTTATAAATAAAATAATCAAAATGGTAATCTTGCACCATAAGAGGAATTTACAGTGAAAGGAACATTCTGCGACAAATCGCAGTTAAGTAGTTCATTCGGATTTAAAATATCGTAATTGAAGTAAAATCTTCTCTTAGTATTTCATTTATAAGCTTTTTACAAACATAACATAAAAAATATTTTTTGTTTTTTTTTCTTCTGTTGATTCAATATGTTAATATATGAAAAACTAGTTAAGGGCCCACACTAGGCGCACTAGCGACGCCAATAGTTTTATTCCTAATACTTTACAAATAGAATAAAATTCAAGAATGTAAATCATATGAGCCTTAGTAAATAACTTGAAGTATTTTTAGAATCATGTTTTAATCATATGAGAATTAGTAATTTAGAGAACTACTGTTTACCGCCTATAATGGCCGTTTTTGGCGGTAATCTTTTGATTTTGATTTATTTTTATTTGATTCTCTTAATGACTGATTCTATTAATATTAAAACATGATTCCAAAAATACTTCAGATTATTTACTAATGCTTAAATGACTTACATTCTTGAATTTCATTATATTTGTAAAGTATTAGGAATTAATGATTGGCGTCGCTAGTGTGCCTTGTGTGGGCCCTTAATATGAAGATTTCAATAGTTAATTTTACGAGATTATGGAATCAAAATCAAAATCAAAACGTTTATTCAGAAAATAGGCCTTTGCAGGCACTTTTTCACGTCATATCATATTTAAAATTATTTCATTAGATATATGTATTTATTTATTGTTCAAAAGCTACAGACTACTAGCGTTTCGGAACCGACCACTGCAGAGAAGAAACGCCGAAAGAAACTCTTATCAACAGTTTTGGTCGCCTATTCGCCTGAAGGGCTTTATATGATTACGAATATTTATTCAATATTGTCTTTTTCTTTCTTTTCTTTTTTCTTTCTTTTCCTTTTTCTTTTTTTTTCTGTTTTCATGTTACAATTTCAATATACAGAGATTTATTATTTTTGGAACATGTTTATGTTAACGATCGAGTGTGCAAAGATAATAAACAACATATGATACTTAAAGTAGTCTCAAAGAGGCCGAGCAGACCAGTCCCCCCTGACAGCACCCGTTCACGAGTTGACGTGTGGATCAGCCATCGCTGAGCTCAACCATATTAGAGGGAACTCAACGACCCGACACACAACGCCGCCACCAGGTTAAACATTTTTAGTGAGCATGACTAACTCTAACTCTTAAGACATTGTCAAACAAAATATGGAGAAAAATACATATGTTTTAACAGCGCTACGCAGTAGAGGATTTAGTTAAAGTGAGAAGCAAGTGATTCAATTCTATGAAAATAAAAAACCTTTAAGCCTTTAAAAGGGATAAAGACGTGATACTATGTATGTATTATAAAATTATTCTTCGTACTTAATCAGTGAATACTAACTTTACATTATTTTCGGAACAATCGTAAACAACCCCATTCGCAGCGGCTACTTGTGATCCCCTTTGAATAACAGTTAATTTAAATAGTTTTGAAACGATGGTGGAATTGAAAGCTATCGATATGCCGCAGCGATAGCTTTAATCAATCGCTATTCAGCGCCACGCAGTAGCGGATTCAGTAAACTGAGAAGCAAGTGGTTCAATCTTATGAAAATAAAGAAATCCTTAAAGAAATTATAAAATTACTCTTCGTACTAATCGGAGAATGAAATTGTTTATTTTAGTTAGCAAGGTCTAAAATCGCCCACTCCCCATAGAAAACTCCTGGACCCACCACTGGCGCTACGTGCGTGTTGTTTAAATCAGATACAATACAACAGTAAACAATATCACTCAATCAGAAAGCGAAGTAAATAAACACACTGATTCCGGATAAATTGAATATGTCCAATTCATTTCAAACGTATAATGGCATCATAAAAATACCTTTCACTATGATACCAAACGCAATAAAATGTATTGTCTTTAGTAAGGTTAAAATATTAATAACGTCTGAAGGTCCTCTTTAATAGTGTACAGTAATATAAAAAAACTTTAATATTTAAATTTAAAGCAGTTATATATTTAGTGGAAATAGTTGTTCTTGGGTTAATGCTAATAGGCAAAGAAACTACTAAGTGTTTTAAAATAATCAATAAAGACGCAATAAAGCTCAGTGCTCCATACGATATAAAAAACGCCCTATATAAAAACTTGAGCAAAATGCAATTTCTCATTTTGCACCAGAGTGCAAAATCGTCACGTATGTTTCCCACTTTTATTCCTGTTAAACTTTCAATGTAACATACTAAATATAAAAGCAACACGCGCCTGTAAGGAACGGGATTTCGTAGCTAAACTTGTCTTCATAGACGTTTCGTAGCAACGCTGCGTAGCCTGGCGTAGACATTTTGTAGACTAGCGTAGACGGCTGGTAGCGCAGCTACAGTTTATCAGAGCTAGGAAATTGCACGTCAACTCGCACCAGTACTTTAATTACATGCAAGAATTCTCCATACAAACGGAAAAAACGACACATGGCAATATTTGGTTATTTTGGTGTCAAATTAAGCATTCAATAAATTAATCTCAATATAATTTACGTGCGTCCCTATACGGCTTAGTAAAATATCAATGGTTTGAGAATTATAAGCCTCTTAAAATTTGCATGGAAATGTTGAGAGGTTTATAATTGTCAAATTACAGATAATTTTACCAAGCTTTATAGGAAAGTACGTAGATTTTAATAAGACTGATTGATTTGATGCATAATTATATTCCAAAATTATCAGATATTGCTATAATTGCTTTTGTCGTAATTGGCTCTATTTTTGAAAAAAAACCGGCCAAATGCGTGTCGGGGCACGCGCAGTGTAGGGTTCCGTAGTTGCGAATGACAACTTTGAGTTCACACTATTCACACTCTCACCTTACAGTTTAACGACCAAAAACATGTAACAATGAAAAGAGTATGAAATTTTACAGTTTATAAGGTGGTTGCCAATAACTTTTTAGTTTGTACTTACTACTCAGCTCTGATAGTTTTCCTTTCAACTTCAGTATATATACTACTGCTGTAATTTTTTTCACGTATTTATATATAACCATTTAGCAGATAGAGGGGGGGGGGGGACACTTACCTCTAACAAAAATTCGCACTTTAAAACCAAATATTTCGGAAACGGATCCCTTAATCAAAAAATGGTGTTCTCAACCTCACAATATTTTTGAAAGACCTATTTAACGATACCCACACGATAGGTAAATAGAGAAAAAAAATTACTCCCTCACTTTACTTGTATGGGAGCAACCCTAAAAAAATTTTTTTTTCAAGATTTTATTCTACCACTTTTTTGCCATGATTAATATACATACCCATACCAAATTACAGCTTTCTAGTACTTGTAGTCTCTGCGTAAAACCGCGGACGGACAGACAGAAAGACAGACAGACAGACGGACATGGGTTCCTTGTTTACTACGGAACCCTAAAAACGGGTTTTTCAAAAATAGAGCCAATTACGATTCACCATACGGAAACTTAAAAACGAGTGGAGGGTCGATCGACTGGACTTCAAGTCAAGTAATAAGGAAAATCGTAGTACTAAACTAATTCTATCGCTTAAGGGTGCGCTAGTCAGGTGTTTCGCCATACAAATTCCGTAGGGTGATGACTCCGTTGTTCGGTATCGTCTGTTTAAAGTTTTTAATTCTATCTATTTGTTTTGTCGTTATCTATGCTTGTATGGAATCATAATTGTAAAATTGTAAGTACCTTAAAAGTTATGGGTCTCAAAACATTCCGTTTTAACACGTAATTTTAACGCAACTTTGGGCACAATTAAATACCGGAAGGAGTATAAAATCTCTAAAACAAAATTCATACAAGCATAGTTTGGTTATTAAAAAATATAACTTATTTTACTTTTAATAAAAACATTCAGCTGTTTTATCACAAGAACACTTCTCCCAAACGCATACTCGCGAATTTTTAGACGACGAAGATTTAGATTTTCAACAATATTTGTGTTTGCACACACTAGACTGTTGTTCCGATGTGCTTATACATCAGTGTAAATAGTTCCGCACTGTTCATAAATCTAGTTCCGAATCTATCCCTTTCTCAGCGAGATAGCACGCATTTTAGCCACGTGCGCTGACGAGTTCGAGTTCCCGACTAGCGCATCCTTAAGAGTCGCTTGGACGCGCATGTCTTCATACAAACGGAAAAAGGGAATTGTGGCAATATTTGATAATTTAAGGGCAAGATTAAGCATCCAATCAATTAATCTCATTATAATCTACGTACGTTCCTATACAGTTCGGTTAAATTATCAAATGTTTGAGAATTATACGCCTCTTAAGATTTCCATACAAATTTGAAAAGATTATAATGAGATTAATTGATTAAATGCTTAATTTTACTCCAAAAATTTTAAATATTGCCACAATTCCCTTTTTCCGTTTGTATGGAGACATGCGCTTCCAGGCGACTCTTAAGTCATACATGATCCTAGGCCTAAAGATAAACCAACCATTCCTTAGTTTAACTTCGGTACTAACTCATCTTGTAACTTACAAATAGGTTTCTTTTAGGTATCAAAAATATATGTACAGTGTTGAAAATGAACTTATACTTATGGGAAGTATATTATTAGTTCATTTTCAACACTGTCGTCAACATTTTTTTTGCACAAATACTTTCTCGGAGCAATTGGTTATTGTTCTGAGATTGTTTCATTAAATAAGAAGTCATTATTTTTAACCAATTATAAACAAATGAGAATTGAACACAATGGAGAACATGGATGGTAATAATTCTATTTGCTTAATATAATTTGTATTAACCATGGTAAATGAATATCAAAGAATGTTTTAATATTTTAATCGGCGATGAAGATGTGATACTTTAAAGTTTCAATTAGAAAGATAAGGCCGATATGGACTGGTGACGTTAAAGTCCGTATCATCTATATGTCACCGGAAAAAAAAAGAATCATAAGTTGATAAATTTTCGAGTTAGTTAACAACTTCAACTGTCTAAAAATCATAAACGGCAGTTGAATATTATTATTTGACCTATTGACTAACTAATTTACTAACTTTCGGAGCCTGGGAGTAATTTTATAATTAACAATTTTGCCACAAATCATATCATACACACATGGGTCAATAGTCGCTCAGTGTACATTTTAACGTTTATTCATAGACGTTACAAATCCTCAGATTTGTCATTTGAAAATTTATGTTTTAGTTATAATTTGAGATAGAGATGTGAGAGTTCGCGTATACTAAATAACTATTTAAGGCTACGGGGGAAATGCACGAGAGTCATTAAACCAATCAGCGTATACCTCGCCTTCGTCGAATCATTTAACTGGAAGATGCCGAAGATTAATCAATTTACTAAAATACATATTAAATATTTAAAATAATAAAGTTCAACTACCGTTTATGATTTTCCGAAAGTGTAAATCAACTTTACCACGAAAATCGATCAACTAACGATTTTTGTTATTATTCGGTGACATATACATTTGCCAAGGAAAATACGCTTTTGCGAGTTAAATTCATAAAATCGTTATATCTCGTTGGTTTTTGGACCAATTTTTTTTGTTTTCTATTTTTAATTTTCTTTTGAATATCTATGGCTAAACTGGTTAGATAAAACATTTTTTCATGCATATTCCTACTAACGACACTTTATAAACAGCAACTACTAAACAATAGATTATGAACACACGGCCACAGCACCTTTGATTCATTAAATTAATAAATATTCTTTTAAAATCTAATAAAAAAAAAGAGTTTAGATTTTGTTTTCTTTGGAAGAAATACAATTTGTTATATACGCGCGTACATGCATTATGTTTCAAGCACAGACAACTCGTATTAATCCAATACAATTATTATAACTTATAACCTACACCTAACTAATGTCATTCATAATTCATCAGATTTGGGCTATGGTGCCAACTATAGAACCTAATCTGATGCGTACATGTTGAGTAAATTAAGTACGTATGCAAAGATAAACTTTAATCCAGAAAAGTCGTATTAGAGTACTGAATTTTTTATGCCTGGCCTGGCTGATCGATATTGAGACCACTTTCATGTTAGCGTATGCACTTTGGCGCTACTAGACATTGCACTGCAGATTATTCATTGTTGTCTTTGGACAACATGCACATACGCTCTATAATGCGTTCGCCCAAAGAAACCTTCTATAATAAACTCGTATTACCAATTTGTTCATAACAAAATTTTCAGGTTTTTAAAATATTTGGTCTCCTTAGGAAAGCGATCGTATTCTCCCTTTGAAGTTGTTCGGTGAATTTGTATGGGAGTTCGAAAACTTCTTTTCGTATTACTTAATGGAAGTTTATTTGTGTTTGTGTCAAAGACTTCAGAGTCTTCAGACATAGCAAATTTTGAAGCGTTCAAACAGAGCTTATTAACACCGTTGCGCTTAGCTCACACCTAAACTCTGTATCGTGAAGACGCCGTCCACGTCACGTGACACGATTGCTTTTAAATGAGTGTTTCTTGGAGTAGGGCACGTCCACCTCAGTTTATATAGAAGTCTTTGGTTTGTGTCCATCGGACATTCGACGGTTAGGTCAAGTGCTGTCCATTATTTGATTCATGCAGTAAAAAGTAAGTGCGTGCATGCAGCAAGGGATCAAATCGTTCTAACTCTGGTTATTACGGAGAAAAGGTCGCGAATTCAAGGATAACGGGCGCCCGCCAGGGAGCTCCGGCTAAACTGTATTAGCTGATTGCATACGACCTCGCCATTGTATGTGCGCAATTTGTTGCATGTTGCTAAGGGCGAGCCAACTGGCTTAAATAACATACCAATTTATCCGACAATGCAACGATACTAGACGAGGGTATATCCACAATACGAGATACTATCAATAGGTATTCTCAAAAATAAAATCGAATGTATGATACAAAGTAGTATTTTTTAAAAAATACCTGTATTAAATTTTTCCTAGTGCCCGTTAGACGCTTAATTCTGTATCTCAAAACTACTGTACCGATTTTAATAAAACTTGCAATGTTTCCTTAGCAGGTCTATGCTAAGCCCAACTTTAGAAAAAAAATAGTTTTGAGATATTCGCGGCAGATATTCAATGGTATATACGATTATGAAATTTACAACACATTTAGAAACTGGTATAGACTAATATATACAAAAGCTGTAATTTTGATAATGTTACATACATATTTGCCGAACCACTTTTTTTTTAAAGTCGGTTTAAAATTTGGAGCGATTACACTTGCTTTGACGACAACTACCTTTTATTAGCTGAGTATGCAACGTTAATTAGGGTAAGTTATATAATCAAGAATCAAACGTTATTTGATATACATTTTTATGAGGATTATTTCAACACTTATTGATTATCATGTTCGATTTCACAACTGTAAAATTGTTACTTCAGTAATTAGCTAAGTGTAGTGCCGTTTCCAAAGCGGAGGTCAGAAGAAGTTGCAACTGACACAAACTGTATATCGCATTTTTTCCAAGCGACGTAAACTCCAATTTTTAGCCCGTTAGTTTAATCAAAAAACATTTAACACATTATTTTTCTTCAGTCAATCAAACAAAAAATGAAAAAGACTTTTTGTTAGAGGTAAGTGTCCCCCCCCCTCTATCTGCTAAACGGTTATATATAGATACGTGAAAAAAATTACAGCAGTAGTTTATATACTGAAGTTGAAAGGAAAACTATCAGAGCTGAGTACTAAGTACAAACTAAAAAGTTATAGGTAACCAACTTATAAACTGTAAAATTTCATACTATTTTCATTGTTAGATGGTTTTGGTTGTGAAACTGTAAGGTGCGAGTGTGAATAGTGTGAACTCAAAGTTGTCATTCGCAACTTCGGAACCCTACACTGCGCGTGGCCCGACACGCACTTGGCCGGTTTTATCATTATAAGTTATTCAAATAATTTCCTATTTAAACGTGTCTTTATAGACCTTACTTCTGATTTCTTATATTTATATCTGTGCGTCTTCAGCCATTTTTAAACCGACTACATCTAGTCGCAGTCGTGCTTAATCTCACACAGAGGGGCTTATCACCAGCTCATGGCTAGCGATCACTGTGTGTACAGGATTGTATCGGAGATCAGAGCAATTAGCCTAAGCTCAAGGTACATAATGCTGTTGTTGTACAATATTGTTCGTTTTCCGATTGTGTAAGTGATTTATTAGATGAATATCTTTTCATATAGTTCCTAACATAGGTTATTGACTCATCATCATTTCGAGTAGGTGACACGGTCAGTCGGACCAAGCACACCCTGGTGTCAGAGTTCTTCGGAACCGCCTCTCGTCCTGACGTGGTTCCTTTAACGACTACCAGATGGCAGCCGGGATCAACGGCTTAACGTGCCTTCCAAAGCACGGAATTATCTTTCTTATCAGACAATCAGGTGATTCATGCCGCAATGTCATAACCAAACTGGAAACAAGTTAACAAAGTATGAACTAGATATATTTTTATGCCGCTTGTGATCACCAAGCGTAAAACTATTAAACTTATTCAATTTTGTATGCATTAATCATATTCTTAAAAGTCCCTGTTAAGGCTTAGGCCAAGACCATCTAACTTAAAAAATATATTTTCGCCTGTTTAAAATTTACGACATCTACACAATCGTGAAAAACATCTGGGTGTACTCATTTTGATCTAGACTCAATAAGAGAAGCTTGGAAGTGTATGGCTTGAACCCTATCTTGACTGTGCTCGGAACATAAGCAAATTCAAATTACTATCCACATAAAGCCGGCGCATGGTAGTAGATTTGGCGTCGAATAGGACGGTAGAGTACTAAATACGCTATTAACTATACTGATGTAAACAGTATTGGTCGAGAAAAGTACCAAAAATTGGTTAAGTAGAGTGTCTCGCTATGTGGGCGGGCAATCTTTATTGTTCTTTCCAAGGACTGCTTCAAGCAATTCATTATACTCTAACCATGTACGTATTAAGCTTGATAATCGTGTCGTAGGATGCTAACTTGACAATACTATACTTTATTATAACTACTTAAATTGATAAACATCCAAGACCCAGGGCAATCTGAAGAAGATCGTTTTTTTATCAAAATAGATATTAAACATCGTTTAAATATTTTTTAACATAAGTACATCATTAGGAGCATGTGTGGAGTGAAGTTGAGAGATTGAGTGAGAAACGATGTAGAGGGGAGGGATGTGGAGTGAAATAGGATGTAGTGACAAAAATTGAGCAAGGAATGTTAAGGTGGTTTCAACATGTAGAAAGGATGGATTAAAGAAGACTCGCAAAGAAACTCTATAAGGCAAATGTGACCGGAAGAGTAAGTCAGGGCCGGCCTCGACGCTCATACCGTGACCAGATTGCGGACATTCTTGCCAAGAAGCAAGTCAGGAGTACCACCTAGTAAATATTCTGATATCTATGGGAGTACCCGGAACCGGCGAGCATGTCTGAAAAGAGTGATGGATGTAGATGAAGCGAAACATTTTTGTAAAGATCGTAGCAGCAAGTGGCGGTCCTTAATGGTCTCTGCCTACCCCATAGGCATGATAGTGTATGTATGTATAAGAACATCACATTATTTAAAAATATTAAGTGAAACCGTATGTTGTACGGGACTTCCCGATTGGTGCTATTAATTTGCTTGAAATGTTGTTCTCGGAAATGTAGCTTGTCGAGGAAAACATAGTTGTGTGTGTCGCTCGTCTCCACTGGAGATAATTAAATGTCCTCGCCATGCCGCTGTGTTAATTTTACTAACCGCCCACCCTCAGCTCAGACAATTGATTTGATCTTTTTTATATACTCTGCTACAACAAGACATTAATAGACGGTAAATGTCGCTTCTAAGGCCGGTATTTTCACATCATAGATTAAAAAAAAAGTCTTTTGCACATTATATGATGTTAAACGAAACTGAAGTTAGCGTCGTACAACATTCAAACCGCTGACACATTCTGCAATTCGCAATTCAACAGGACGTGTTGAATCAATTTTACATAGCGACATAATAACTTTTATTTTTCTATTTACAATATTATACAATAATAATAATAATAAATGTTATACTGATTCCACGTACACTCTTAGCAAATTCCACTGTAAAGGATTCATATTTCCGTACTCAGAAAAACAATCGCCTAATATCAAAGCTCTAAGCCTAGTATAGTACTAAGAAGCTCTCAATGCAAAGCTTCTTGTTATATAAAATTTATACTCGTACTAGGAACTCCCATCATTAAGTCGTACTTGCTGGCTTTACATTAATGGTAAAACGATGAGAGTTAATTATTACTGGAGAAAATACAAACAGTAACATAGTTAAAAGTATTTTAGGTATTCTGCACGTACCAATAGGATTTGATTTATTAGTTTCAGATGCTTTTTTGTCTTATTGGGCTCACAGGGGTAATGTATCAAATACACACACATCAAAAATATAAAATATAAATTAAAATTTTAAGAAAGCCCACCTATATCCCGACTTTCCGGTCATAACTTGACAACTTGACTCAAACGGAATGGAGATCGAACCAGAAGGCGGGCTATTGAATTAAGAAATAAGATTTTAACGCATGAAAATTCTAAACAAGAATAAAAGGTA
Source organism: Rhodophaea formosa (assembly GCA_963082605.1). Classification (NCBI taxonomy): domain Eukaryota; kingdom Metazoa; phylum Arthropoda; class Insecta; order Lepidoptera; family Pyralidae; genus Rhodophaea; species Rhodophaea formosa. Next base: position 15,318,969 of record OY720203.1, on the reverse strand, counting down.
ATATTATTGCATAATAAATAATCATTGGCATTAAGAAGGCATAACATTATGCATTTCTAGAGTAGGTAAGATCATTTTGTGTAGTCCGTGGACAGAGGGGTGCGGACTTAAGTCGGCTAGGAAGGAAAATGCAGGTAGGGAAATACAACACGGTATAGAAAAAATTATCTATAAGGCAAAAAAGCCAGGTCTGCGACTTTTTCTTATTATAAATAAATAAGAAAAGGTATAATACTAGGTATGGGCATTTCATTGTTTTTCAAGTCATCGCTATGAAAATCGGTGTTAATCTACATGGGTAAACACTAACCGTCTTATTATAAAAAAAACCGGCCAAGTGTGAGTCAAACTCGCGCAATGAGGGTTCCGTATAATATGCTTTGTGTACACACACACAATGTGCAACAATGTTTTATTCATTTGACTAGCGCTATCTAGTGGTGTTTTAGTGAACTATTTCCCTAGATGAACTTATTATAGTGAGTTTACCACTTTATCTTCAAGTGATAGAATTCATATTATTTTTCCTGTAATCTTCAAGCAAAGAACTACACTTTGTAATTTTTTCAAAATTTTCGACCCAGTAGTTTCGGGATCAGGGGAGATCAGGGGGCGGGGGGATTGGTCCAGTTTTGCCTTCTTTCGTGAATAAAATCAAAAGTATTGATTTTACCCGAACAAAAAAAAATATTTTTGAGATCCTCATAATGAACCCTTTCATTTGATATATGACACAGTAAGATTTGCAAAACTTTTTTTTTAATTTTGTAATTGGGCCCCTGAAAACGACCCTTATTTCAAAAAAATCTTTATTTACTTTGCACATCCGTGTTTGGGTCATAGGATTACACCATCTTACCAAATTTCACCTAATTTGGTTCAGTAGATTCAGAGAAAATCGGCTGTGACAGACGGACGGCCGGACAGACAGACGCACGAGTAATCCTATAAGGGTTCCGTTTTTCAATTTTTGTACGGAACCCTAAAAAACGGCAAAAATAGGTTTAAACCTGTTCTACCTTCGTTCAGACTTGTGATGGATCAAGTCAAGTTTAGGAAATTAAACTTTCCTTCATAATAAAAAGTGATCTAAGTCACGCACGATCGACTTAGATCTGAGACGATCCCCCGAAAGCATATTTCATTCGTTCAATCATACATCGTTCCGATCTTCATGACAATTGCAATTATTTTTTAAAATTTGTTGATTGAAATAGTATAAAACTTAAAAATAATAAAATTGAAATGATAATAGATGTATATTTTTGTTATAAAATGATAGATTCAAAGGTTTGATTACATAAATCATACTTTTTACCTGCAAATATTTTTTTACGTAACTGTTGGTAACCTTAAAAATCTGAAACAGAATGTATTTAAGCGCGTAACAAAATGTATTTTTTCCAAAGAAACCAAATAGTAACCACGAAAATTGTTTTATATTCGATTGTAAGAGGTAAATTTTCAAATGGTCGTGTGTACAAAAAGTATTGTTTTGTAGATGCTGATAAGGATCGCCGATAATTATGTCGGAACTAACCTCAAAGTTTGTTTACGATTGAGAAATGTTTATTAAATCAATGGTTCCAGGTGTTCAAGCATGGTTTTCTAGTTGTTGTGAAATAAAAATGACAATAATAGTGTTGAAAGTGATAAAATAATATATTTACGACATATAAATCATTAAATAATTTTACGTGATATTTGTGATAGTTTTACTGCTTTGTATTTATTAAGTATTCGCTCATTGTAAAATAAGTAAGTATCGAGTTTTCGCGTAGATTCTAGCATCAACATATACTTTTGTAGAAAAAAACCTATTTGTTAGTTACAAAATGAATTAGTACTGAAGTTAAACTAGTGAAATACTGGTTAATATTTTGACCTAGGATCATGTATGACTTAAGAGATAAACCTTTTTTTATAATACGATTTTCCTTAGTACTTGACTTGAGAACCGACTTAGAGATGGTTTAATAGTTAGTCCGCTTTTTATAATAAGACGGTAAAAGTTTACATTGAAGGTTTTTAAAAAACATATCTTCAAGGATTCAAATAAGGGTTGCAACTTAGGACAGAAAATTTATTATTTTGCAAACCATCAGTAAATATTAAAATTAACTTGAATTAATTGTTTCAAAAAAATTATCGCTTAACGACCTAAAATAGGGGGTGAAACTTGGTACGAAAGTTTTACGAAGTTATCACCATAAAAATTAGAATTGGTGTCGAGTTCATTTATTTCAAAAAAATATTCTCAAGGGGCCATCTTAAATGCAAGCGAAGCGGGTACATGCTATATAAAATGGTTTGTTCTGACAAATCAACGCATAGCCTAAATCACAGACTAGAATCTAGGATTTTTTTCGAAATTGTATCTCTAAAAAGAGCAAAAATGGGGCAAAGTTTGAATAGGACATGATTCCTTGGACGAATCTACTTTAAATCTTATTTTTCTTGAACATACAGAATTAATGGAAGACGTTTCCAATGTTATTAAAATGTATACTCTGACAAGGTTAAAAAGCGGTATAAAGGTTTTTGTTGTTTGGCTTTAAAATTGATATCAGTACTCCTTAGTGCTTATAATTAAAATTTTATTTCGACACAATCAGATTCAAAAAATGTTGAACTCACATAAAAGCCAGCTGCTATTCAAATTGTTTTAAACATTGGAATCTCTAAGTCTAAAAATTAGTATACTGTTACCCTTCGAATCCGCGAGAAAATGCTCATGTAGGATCAAAAACATAAATGCAGCATCCATAAGCATGTTCTGTATAAGCGAACAACTGTTTGATGAAAATGAGTCAAATATCATAACTACGAAGTAGGCGACGTGAAAGTACCGCGCAGAGTGCACTAGCGCATCGCGCACCACATTACCAAGGTTCCAGAAGGATAGCTTCACAGCACATGCAAAAGTGTACCCAATTGCAAACTCCGCTAACCCGACAGCGCGTTAGTTTAATGCTATTTATCTTGTTCTATAACGTTGCAAACTTTTTACGCTCGGATGCCTGCCACCAAGCGTACTTAAATACATTTTGTTACGTCTTTTTCCCTTGCGGGGTAGACTGAGCTCAGGTCTATAAGACCTAAATCCACGATTAGCTTGGTGGTGGGCGTGAAAAATGGAACGTTCTTGGATTTGCTTATGCCTTATTACTTATTTGAAGCCTTTGCACTTAATTTTAGTGCTTTTGTCAGGATATCTTAGGAGGAGAAATGTGGGTCTATTTCTACTCGTAGGTTGAAAAGTACATGGCCCAAACCAAAGAATAGCTCTTTAAATTTTGTCTTTGCGAAGGAAGAATTGGAAAAGTTTGATAAAATCTTACAATTTCAATTGGATTTTTATTTTCGAACATGTAGTTGTTAAGGCGCTCCTATAGTAACACCCAGCAATTAATTCTTTTAATCCTAAATTATATCGAATTATTAAAATCTAACAAGTGCATAACTATTAAATTACTTGTAGTATTTTTGTATTCATTTTAACAAATTTTTGTTTGATAAAATAAGAGAAAAACAGGTTAACGCCAAAAGTGGCCACTTTTGGCGTTAACCGATTTTTCTCTTTAAATATGGCACTAGTAAATTACTTGTAATATACAAAAAATACTATAAGTAATTTAGTAGTTTTGTACTTGTTAGATTTTTAAAATTCGATACATATTAAGATTTAAGGAATTTAATTGCTGGGTGGCGCTAGTGTTACTATAAGTGCGCCTTAAGCATGAATTTTGGCTTTTTCTACCAATTCTACAGCAATAAATGTTATCTGCCTTCGACAGTCATCATCGACAGTTTTGCACTCTCCATATTTAGTATTGCGCGTGAGGAAGTGCATTACACGCTTGCACTCTTGGCTGACCAACACTTTCCATGTAACCCGATTATTTCAGATTTAGCTCATACAGTAAGAATCGAACGAGACCACGCAACTTTTTATTTAGTTCCGGACGTTAAAAATACAAAAAAAAATTAACTGCTGTCAGGGGTATCCGTATACAACGTGTATTCAAAATTTCATGGCGAGAAAGGGTAAAGAAAAAAAACAGCCAAGTGCGAGTCGGACTCGCGCACGAAGGGTTCCGTACCATTATCTATACAACATAGGACTATCAAGCAAAAACGGCAAAAAAGTCATGATTTTGGTGTGGCACCTTAACCTTAATTTTAATTTTATTATACTTACAAATTAATATTCTGTGAATATGAAGTCTACGTTTTTACCGTTTGAGTACGGAACCCTAAAGAAGCAATCAAGTATACAAATCCATTATCAAATTTATAATATTATTAAGATTTTAAGATGTCCAATTAACTCATCACGGAATTTCAGGCGCCAGTAATCTCATAAGAACTCCCAATTAACGATGTGCGGTGTCTGAGTTGATATTCTAAGAAACGTTAAAATATTGCTCTTAATTTATATTAAAATCTGTTAATTTCATAGATTACTAAACAACTTTCTATAAATAGTCATTCGTAGCGAAATATAGATAAAATAAAACCGACCAAGTGCCAGTCTGTCTGTATTGAGTGTACAACATTAAGCTACGAAAACGCTACAAAAACTACGTTTCCAAAAAGAAACGAGGACCCAGTACGAAAGTGACCTCATCCATGCATGTGAATCTCTCGTAAGGTTAAGGGTGCTCCTTGGCCATTTCGACTATGTTTAACCTCTATAAAAATGATCAAACATAAAGCACAATACCCAAAAAAAAACATATATTGTAGAATGGTTTTTATTCTTTACTTGCTGAGGAGGACTTTTTTATAAAATTCATAGATTTTTAGAAAAAAAAAGTACCGCGTACATCTATTTTTATTGCAAATATTCATTAACTACGTAACTCTTTGTCTTAGAGTCATGCAATTTTTATGTTCAATACAATACCAATCAACCTACAAACTCTTACGAGAATTTTTATTTTACAGATTATTCTTCTTCTCACTATTAAATTTATGTTATTTAATATTTTGAATGTGCGCAACAAAATAACATTAAAATTGAAGGGGTCACAAAATGTATACGTCATAGAGGTAAATATTAAGTTTATGTTATACGTAAATGTACGTAAGTACTCGTATGTCTGTTGAACGGCTTGACCGAGATTAAAGCAAGTACTATCATTAGGCTCTTATTCTTCCTGCACGTGCGTTATAGGCTATATGACGTCAGCAAAAACAATATGATGGACGTAACAAAAAAGGAGACCCTTATTTTTCATTTTTTGTAATAATACTACTTCTTCATTGATTTAATTTGTGGGAATCGATAGGGTAAACTGAGCTTTTGGTATTTCCACGTCCGGGCCTTCCCCATAAACTTCTGTGCAATACACAATGTATGTTCTAGATTTATTTTCCGTCGGAAAATTTCCAGGCGCTGTGATTGGCGTTTTTTAATTTAGTCGCAAACTGCCATATTGAGGTTTTAAGTTGAAACGTGAGTACGAGTGTTTGATGTGTTTAACTTATTGTACTGCTTGAGAATATGCTCTCGATTTCCTAGAATGGGAAATTAAACAACAGTAGCCGGAAAGCGCAGCGTGGGATATGTATGCACCTACCAGGTGCTCGGAGTGGCGTGTAGTTTTGAATGTTGGATGAAATACGTGTTCCTTAATTTCTTGTTTTTAACTATTAGTTAAAAACGTATTTTTTGCAAATTTTATGTCTAGCGCAGTAAGAGCATAACACGTATGACAGAAAATAAGTTTTTAAACTATCCTAACGAGTAAAAATTTAAGACAATACCTAATAACGCTCACCTAGGTACGGTATATCTATCTATATAAAATGTTTGTACATTCTATAATTTTAATTGATGGACATGACATTCAAATGTGTAGTAAGATCACTTCTTAATAAAGGAAATTAAACTTTCACCTAGTTTAATACAAAATACGTGTACCTATACCAACCAATATCTATACCAACTTTATTTAATTTTTTATATTAATTACCCCTTACGAAGTAGACAAAAATAAGGCCATAAGAACACATCTAGTCTGTTGGGTGTACATGTGAAAATCTGAATCAAAATACCGGAAAATTTACATTATTAAAAAATTATACATAATTAATACACTTTTCAATTTAGTTATATTAACCTAATTTTATGAAGACGGCTGTAAAAGTTTACAATAAGACACCAACAAACAGGTAGTTACCTTAGGGGAATATTCGCAAAATCAATGTATGTATTGCATGGATAATGAGGAGTTAAACTAAAGTGACCAAATTAATTAACCAACATGTAACAGCCGATAATAGACATTCGAGCAATGTCAAACGTCCATAAACAGCTTATTGTAGCTGACATATGAAAGCCGCCACGTATCATGAAACCGTCCAAAGCTAAAATTATGTTTGGGGAAATGCGACATGCCGGCTTGTCCTAAATAGCTTATAGGACAGCTTGTCAAAGGTACTCAATTAAGCGCCGGTGCAATTTTAGTCTGCAACGCTGGGTGCGCTCCATTATCGTTCGAAACAGTCCAATATCTGATCCGAAAGCCTTTATGGGTATTGACAGCAGTAGCATTACAGCTCTCCACATAATAGATTTTGTAGATGCGACGTATACATTTTGTGAAAACATACGTACAGGGATGACTAAGGTTGTACATGTGAATTTTACGGGGTCCCTAAAAGTCTCTTGTGTTACTGAATCATACAATAACATGCAGCACGGATTTGCCTAAATTTGATATGTTTGAATTTGATACGTTTATTACCTAGATTACGAATGCCTCCAATGATTTGAAATCACACGGGACGTACGTTGCGCAGCGAAACACTATTAACTGAAAATCATATACCAAAATATTCCTGCCTTACCAAAATAATCCGTGAAAACACTATTCAACTAAAATTCGTAAAAAATAGAGAATATGCACGTAATTTTTTTATTTGCTTAGTATGTCTAATAACCACAGTAAAAAAATATGAACGAACTTTTAAAATATCTTAAACAGCGACGAAGATGTGAAACTTTAAAGTTTAATTAAGAAAGAGAAGTCCGATATGGACTAGTGACGTCTTAGTCTATTTCATGCATACATTTGCCATATAAAATTATGTTTTCGCGAGTGAGATAGACATTTTTTCGTAAAATCATTTTATCTCGTTCGTTTTTCAACCAAATTTTGTTCTGTTTTCACTTTCAGTACTTTACTGTTGAATATTTTTGGATAAACTGGTAAGATAACAGATATTTTTTTCATGCATATTCCCTGCAATCCGGTTGATTGCAACTATGTCTGTTTCATAAAATACATATAGATACAGTTTTCTGATTAACATGAGGCTTTCAGCTCAAAAAACCACATTCAAATACGTTTCTACGAAGCGAAGGATATTCTTATAATGAGTATTGTATGTAACATATAACAAATTACCTAATTAAATTAAAAAAGAAGCATATTCCCGGGCCCACCCCTTAAATACCGTGTATGAGCGAAAAATTAAGTTTTATATTAAATTCATACATTTTTATTTAAGCCAAAAAAAATATGTGACCATTCCATGTAAAGTTTAATTTTACTGATGTTTGTACCTTGATCGATTCTGTTTAGTTACCGCTATCCATACAAACTCAAGATTAAACTTTTGTTTTTATTTATAATCAAAAACCCCACGAAATATAAACTTGCTTTTCGTTTTATACATAGATTTAAAAAACATAGTCTTGTTTTATAGTTTTGTTGCAGTTGTTAATTATTTTATGGGGGACTGGGCTTCATAGATCAGTGGGTTGATCAATCTTTTGGTGCTAACATTTAAAATGGTTTTTATACGAATATTCTAAAGCACCAAGGAAAATATATTTTTTTCGTTCAGAATAAAATGTGTTAAATAGATTTTGAAATTGGAATTATGGAAATATGTTTTTGTGTGATGTACGTCTGCTGGCCAGTGACATATTTGTACAATTATAACACCTTATTGTCCTCATATATACTGCCAACTAACTAACTTAACTCGTTTTTTAATAGTTCCGTAATATAATTGCTAATTGGTGAGAACGAAATCAAAATAGAGATGGGTTGCTAGCCGCATCGCCTACTGACATAATTCCAGATGCCGGGATGGGACCTGATCAAGAAGACAGACCAACATCGAAGGAACCTACCACCACGTAGCCCACTAAGATGCTAAACGTGGCCATAAGGTTTTACAGACCTAGGCTCTGTCTACCCCGCAAGGATGAAAGACGTGAGAGTTTGTATATTATGTATATATGTAATATAATTGCCTATTCATTGTAACACTACATTTATAATGGGTTTTCTTGTTCTTTACAAACAATGTGTTGTGTGTACATACACACTAGATTATTTACTTTACTACATAATAGTCAGTTATCATGATTATGGCAGGTATCCGACCCTTTGCCATAACCCAGCATAAATCCACCCATATTTCAGTCCCATAGCCCATTAATTTCCCTTTTAAAGTGCAATAGTTCCTCCTCTGGCCAAGACCTGTTCAAGGACATATCATACATTGGTATTTCCAGGAACGGGTTCTGGCTGGAAAACTACATTACATCATACATTTTTAATTATTACAAAATATTGTTTAAAAGGTAGAAATAAAAAGCTCCATGGAAATGTATTTAATTAGTCTGGAAGTAAAGAAATGAAATTGGTTTTTTATGGGGAAATCTAATAAGATAGTAATATAACAGTATACTAATCTGAAGGTAGAAATATTAGGCTATTGAAAAATGTATATAAATAATCAATAACACTTCAATCAGTATAAGGGTACCCACTGACTGTAATATTTTATTTTTTATAAGTGAACCTATCGAGGTAGAAATGTAATCATATACAAATCGATGAGTATTAATCGATAATAATTCGACTAAATAGGTCTTCATTGGATTAGGCAAAGGTTCCCGCTGGGTCTACGGACATCAATCGTTGGCCAGAGAGTGGTTTTAATTTAGCTTCCAAGATTTGACCCACACGACACAAATAAGACAGAACCAGGGCGAGTTAAGAAAAGGTTTGTTAAAGCAGTTTTTGTAAATCCGATGAGTTGAAATAAATACATACTTGATTAATAACAAACTTCGCACTTGAAGGCACTAACGCATCGAAGTTCGCATTGCAATACTAATAATTATACAAGGTGTTAATAATTTCAAATAGGCTAACTTTCAACATCAATGTTATCCACATACATTCTGCATTCCAGGCATGGCCATTTTGCAGGAAGTACATTCTACGTAGGTACATGTACTTTTGTTGTTCCCAATAGCTGCAATGTTTTGGGAAGAGCTCTCTTGATGACATTGTTAACAACATTTCTTAATGGAATTCAATCAACCACTTGATTTGTTTGCCGTATTTAGTTAAATATTATGAAGCAAAAAACAAAGTACTCTCTGTAAATATTCCGACAATGTATATTTTACCGTAACATATATAGCACATTGTACAGCAGAACTTTTTTTATTTCTTACTCTGCTGCTGACTCTGACTCTGGGAAACAGGGGAGGATCATGAGGGTCTAGGCTGTCAGAAAGAATTTTGAAAATCGGCCCACTACTTTCGGAGCCTATTCAATGCAAACAAACAAACAATCAAATCTTTTCTTTATATAATTTTATAATTATACTATAAAACCTTCCTCTTTGCTTCTAACGATTCTAGGTCCAAGGGTGAAAAGTATTAATAGTTCTAATTTCCTTGGCAGTTCGAAGAAATTTGCAAAACATGTGAAAAAAAAATGATTTTTACTCAGCTAAGTGATCCCATCCTGAATTTTCAGATTTTGGAAATAATTAAAGATTTAGGATTCCCAAATCTGAATATGATTTTAATTACAACTTGATGCCTCCGCAAAGAGTAAGTCAATAAGGTTTTTTATTTGTTTGTAAAGCCTTCAATTATTTTAATCTTGTCTTTTCAGACTTTATTTATTGGGTTTGAGACTTCGAGCAACACGGCTTTTCCGTACTGCTCGAAGGTTTGAGATCATTCAAACTTGACATCAATCGCTAACAAGAATCACCTTAATTGTTTCTTTTGAAATTAATAACTACCAACTAACGATTTCGTTTGAATTTTAATCTAGAAATAATTCATTCAATTTAAAGAAAAGGAAACATTAATGAATAATAAGAAAAACTTGGATTCTGTATTATTAATAATATTACCAGCAAAATTTTCCGCGACTTCATCCGCATAAATAGGCTGGTTTCCTAAATAAATATAACTAGTCCGTTACTTAGATTTATTACAAAACAGCGTATGTTTTTTTTTATTAATCAAACAAATATTTCGTGTTACAACACTTTTTAGCGAACTGTGATGCCACGAGTCCCCACTTATGGAGTATAACGGGCTTAACTTTGTAATTTAACCTAAAATTAACGAAAGAAAAAATAAGTCTCCAATATTTTTTGATTATTTAACTAACGGAATAATTACAATATTATTATTTTGACCCACTGTTGTTATTTAGAATAAGGAAACTAGCCTATTAAAGCCTATACCATCCGCAGATAAATTAGATTTCAAGGTAAAATTATTTTGATTAGCTTCGGAGCCTATTCAATGCAAACAAACAATTTTTTTTTTACAGAAATTCCTTTATAATATTACTACAGAAGTATAGATAAAGCGTGTAAATAAATATAAAAACATAGATACTTCGCTGATCGAGTAAAAAGGTACTGTATAAAAAGACAGTGCAAAGGTAGAGCACCGACAACAGTTCCAATGAAAAGGAAGGCATCGCTAAGTGGTTTAATTCAATAGAGCATTTCCTAGCAGTTCATTGTCGAGAAGTGACTCTTTTAACTTTAAATCAAAAGTAAAAATACTTCTAGTTCAAGTCAAAAAGAAGCGGTAATACAATTTAGAATTCGCGACGGCCAATTTAGAAACTGGTTGCAAGATTCCTACATATAAGTTTATGCAAAAAGTATCATTCTCAGGTTCATTGTGAACGAAATTGTACGATTGTACTCAACACCGAGTAGAAATATTAACTTCTAGGAAAAACTTTACGATCGTCGTTTCTTTATATAAAGTATTTAATAGAAGTTAAGACAAACAGGTAAAATGTAGATATTTTTTTCTCTTTATTAATAATTAAATTAGCCATTTGTCTCCCATCTCACCTAATGGTAAGTGACGATGAAGACTAGGATGTTACATGCCTATCCATAACCATTGTTTTATTTTTAATAAACATAGTTTTGTTCCCTTGCACTCCTATATAAATTTTTAGGTTGCAACATTTTAAAATATAGACGGAACAAAGTAAAAATATAGGTAAAGTTGTACATTTTAAATTTCCACTGAAAAGGTTGTGTCACAGTGTACTTATTGTTCAACCCAACTTCTTGCGCTTAAATTGATCACAAAAGTTATCGCGAGCCAAGCTGTGCTTTAGTTACATTCGCTGAGCCATAAGTTAAAATGATAAAGAAACAAAAAAACTGAAGGAATAGTACTTTCAAAATTTGATTATAACATGTCTATGAACCATTGACAAGAAAACGGCTTTCAAATAAAAAAAAATGCCGAAATGCGAGGGTAAAAGGGTTCACATAGGGTATAAAGGGCTCCGTAGAAGCAAACTTAGATTACTTAGATTAGCCAAAAACCTCTATAATTTTTCGCCAGCAAAGATTACTTCATTTTTCATGTTATTTTTGCGGCTAAGGGGTCATTCAATTATTACGTAAGCAGTGAAAGGGGGTGGGGGGGGGGGGGTAAAAATAGATATATTTTGCCTACGTAATACTTGAATGGCATCTTACACAAAACCAATTTTTGTTGAAAATGTTTATTGAAATACAGAGCATTATAGGAGGTACATACTTTTTGCCACTTTGGAAGCGCCTATTTTTCAGCTTTAAGCACGATTTTAAGAACCTCAATGTCACCTCGCACGTTTAGGTTTGAAGAATAATAAATTTTGCATACAAATTTTAGGGTACTTAGAAGGACATAGGCTATAATATCACGCGGGTGGAGCCGCGGGTAACAGCTAATCGATAATAAATATAGGTACATACAAGACCGTTCAGAAAAAGAATGAGCATAAGATTCCGACGCTTCCAAGATGATTGAAGAGTACGCTATTTCTCTCGTAAAACTATATTATTTTTTATCAGTTTTAAATTACTCTGATCAGCAATAACAAGGAAACAGAACACTTTAAGTTATTTAATATGAACTTATCTATATGTACCCACTTAAAAGGTTTTATAGGAAAAACGTCTAAATGTTAAAATCATAGTGTTATTTGCTTTTTACCAACTGTTCACCTATTCTCAACCTGAACTCAATACTCTGGTACATGAAAAAGAAAGCGACGTAAAATGAGAGCCTTTTGATTATTGATTTGTACCTAGAAACTTTAACTTTGTGTCTCTTGCGTCATTCAGGGTGCGCAAATAAAAACAAATATTACAGAAACGGATCCCTAAAACGAAAAATGGTGTTCTAAACCTCACAATATTTTTTAAAGAACAATTTAACAATGCCCCACACTAATGGGTTAAAAGACAAAATAAAAATTACTACTAATTGTAAGAGAGTATCCTTAAACATTTTTTTTTCTATATTTTTATCTAACACTTTTTTGGCATGATAAACATACATTCCCATGCCAAATTACAGCTTTCTAGTACTTATAATCTCTGAGTAAAACCGCGGACGGACAGACAGATAGACACACAGGGCGAAACTGTAAGGGTTCCTTGTTTACTACGGAACCCTAAAAATCAACCAAATCCAAAACCTCTATTTTGATTGACAACCACCAAAAACAAAATTTTTAATTCCAGTTTGTACATTTACGTATAAGGTTGAAGTCGGTTTTAGTTTTTGTTAAAAATAATTATTTATAAAACATTCAGTGTTTCAAACGTTACTATTTACATTTTCAATGTAAAGAAAGCAGACGCGAACAGTACATATAGAAGACTCATAGATGTATAAATGTATGTGTAGTAATAAACTCAGAGCGTAGTATGTTGTAAATTTTCCATCGAGTATTGAAAGCTCCACTCAGACAATACTGCGAGGGCGTAACTTGGAAAACAAGGGGATTTCAGCAATTAAATTATAGAAACGCGTTCAGGAATTCATCCCACCCTATTCAGATCTATACAAAAAGTAATAGTCTAGACAACAAAATCATGTTCAATAGAGATAAAGCTCCTTCAATATAATGAGCGATAGAATATTGAATTTCGAATAATTTCGAGAACAAGTAGTATTGTTTTAAAAATTAAAAATCCGACTATCCTTTCATTTTTTAAATTCACGTATTTAAGACGAAACTAATGATACCACGGTTATAGTGATCCATATGCCTTTTAAAAAATAAAGAAAGTTACCAAACTGTGCTCGGGTAAAATTGTATCGGAAGTCTTTTCAGCAGTCAAATAATGGCTATTAAGAGTCGCCTGGACGCGCATGTCTCCATACAAACGGAAAAAGGGAATTGTGGCAATATTTGATAATTTTAGGGCAAAATTAAGCATCCATGTTTCAGAATTATACGCCTCTCAAGATTTTCATACAAATTTGAAAAGGCTTGTAATTCTTAAACCATTGATATTTTAACCAAGCTGTATAGGAACGTACGTAGATTATAATGAGATTAATTTATTAAATGCTTAATTTTATTCCAAAATTATCAAATATTGTCACAATCCCTTATTCCGTTTGTATAGAGACATGCGCTTCCAGGCGACTCTTAAGGGTACGCTAGTCAGGTGTTTCGCCATACAAATTCTGTAGGGTGATGACTATCCGTTGTTCGGTATCGTCTGTTTCTAGTTTTTGATTCTATAGATTTGTCTTGTCGATATCTATGCTTGTATGGAATCATAATTGTAAAATTATAAGTATGTACTTTAAGAGTCTCAAAACATTCCGTTTCAACACGTAATTTTAACGCAACTTTGGACACAATTAAATACCGGAAGGAGTATAAAATCTCTAAAACAAAATTCATACAAGAATAGATCGGTTATTAAAAAATTTAACTTTACTTTTTATTAAAACATTCAGCTGTTTTATCACAGGAACACTTCTCTCAAACGCATACTGGCGAATTTATAGAAGACTACGATTTAGATTTTCAACAATATTTGTGTTTGCACACACTAGAATGTAGTTCCGATGTTCTTATAAATCGGTGTAAATAGTTCCGCACTGTTCATAACCGAGTCTATCCCTTTCTCAGCGAAATAGCACGCAAATTAGCCACGTGCGCCGACGATTTCGAGTTCCGGACTAGCTCATCCTTAAGCTGTTAAATGATTAAAAAATTTTTTTGCCTCTTTTTCGGCAGGATTACTATGTATGAGCAATTATAAATTTCTAGTACAAATAGATTCTAAGCTAGACTGCGGACAGACAGATAGACTGACGGACATAGCGAAACTATGGTTACATGTTTAAAAAATTGTTAAAACAAACCAAACGTGTATACTAAATACACGTTTGGTTTGTTTTAGTTTTTCAAACGTTCCTTTCCTCCCTTAGGTTTCTTACGTAACAAGTAAAACAGTGGGAGAGAGACGGCCTGTTCTTGTTTTTCCTTACGTCCCAAACCGAATGATCGTTTTCGAAGTGTCAGCAGAATTATTGTTTTTTGGTTGGTCTCTAGTTTTAATTTGTAACATTTGATCAAAAATTGCATCTAAGTGCATATTTGTACTCGTATATTGACCAAAGACGACCGAAGAGATCGGCTTACTATAATCTCATCGGGCAAAAAAATGCTTGTCAATCAAATACATAATATGTTGTTAATTTTGAAGAATATTTACTTTAAAGACGAGTAATAAGAAATTTCGTGTCGTTCTATACGAAACTAGCGACCCTCCCTGTTTCGCACGGGTAATGGAGCATATTATGCCTATCATAGAATCGTATCAGCGTGTTGTCCCGTTTTGGATGAGAGAAACGTGCTTTATTTATTTTCGAGCGCGTTATTTTTGCGATAACTCCTAAAGTATTCATTTAAATTATACGGTGGAAACGATTATAACAATAAGCATAAAATGGTTGATAAGGATTATAACTGCTAAGTTTAAATAGCTTTCCAAATACCTACACATTCTACGCGATAATTTTTCGTAAAAACTTGTGGAATTAGATAGCGAAAAAGATAGCGTACTTTAAGAGATATATGTCAAACATAACAGACTTTTGTCCCCAACATCAATCATACAATCCCACAAATTTTCACTTACATACACATTTATTATCAGTAAGATAATTTGTAATTGGGCATGCTTAGTTTTAAAGGTTATGATTTTATCTTTTATGTAAAAGAAAACACTTTTCAAAGAAATTAATTATGGTTTTTCTGGAATTCAATAAAGTTTTCATTCATAAAACCTTGTAATTTAAATTTTCTCCTCGTCATTTTCGTTACTGCTTTTTTATGGAATAAGGGAGAAAATCAATTTGCTTTTTAAGATGTACGATTAAGAAAAAAAAATATATACAAGGGATTAAATCGCGTTTGGAAAAAATACGACCGGGAATGACTTCACTAAACGCGAAATTAATTTTCTCAAACATGCTCGGAAATGTTGGCATTACTGTAGTAAAAATAATACAGGAAGTTTGTAATTCTTGGCTCCTGCATTTCTTTGCCGGCCTCGGCCAGGAAGTAAGTATGTAAATTACTTCCTGGCCGCTGCTCAAAACTTTTTAATTTATCTATGTAATCTATGTAACGTAAAATATGTCACTTGTCATACAGCCAATTACTACCACCGCATTTAAAAAAAAATGCATATAATATGTGAATATGACTACAATTTTATTAAAATATTGATATGTGATCATACGAAAATATGCTTAATTTTCGTTGCGAGAGAAAAAAACAATAATCTATGATCTATTACATTTTTATGTAAAATATGACTGGGCTCTATGGGCATTGTTTTCTTTGCTGGAATTGACAACTGAAAATTAAAAAATTAGAAACGCGGGAATGGTGTTATTTTCACTATCGTAGTGATTATATGCTCTTTGTTCACTATACCCGTAGTGATTAACGCTTTGCAGTAAACATTGATTGTTTTCGATAAATATGTGCAAAGTTGGTTATTTATTTTAAATGAAACGGTTCAAAATGAGTTTTAGTGATGAAAGCAACACTGCAATGGATTTTAAGTACCTATTTCGCCGAATTTTAAAGTGGAAAATTTACTACCGGCAAATACCTAGTAAGGGGAAATATTTAAGGCATGTAAGTTTATGTGTAACTTTAAGTTATATTTCCTCACATTTATTGAGAAAAGTTCCATACTTTCCTCGGCGGGAAAGGGATTGCCGGACTCGTAACTATTGTCAAGGCCTCGCTGTCGCTCGGCCTTGAAAACTATACTCGTCCGGCAATCCCTTACTTCCCGGCCTCTGCAGTAATGTACTATTCTTGAATATCTCAGTAATCTTGTTTTTAAAATCTGTAACATCGAAAATATTGTTATTTGATAATCTTGAAATAGTTTTCGATTCAACCAGTAAAAGAAAAATTTAGCATAGCTAATTATAAAATGAAGCGAAATCTGATTATGAATTTATGTATTCCGGTTGAACTATTGTAATTCAAGTATTCAACAACATGTGTTTCTCTTCCCATGCAGATCGAAAATGTACAATGAAATATTCGTTTAACGATATGTTGCATGGAATTAATTAACAAATTACATTGAGCACAGTGTTTGTTATTATTTAAGTTATCATCATCACCATCTCAGCCGCAAGAAGTCCACAGCTGGACAAAGGCATCCCTTAAGCATTTCCAATACGGCCTGTTGGACGCGACCTACGTACAGCATCTTTCTGCGACCTTGGTCATGTCGTCCAACCAATTGGTCGGTGGGTAATGGGTATCCAACGCTGCGCTTGCCGGTACGTGGCCGCCATTCAAGATCCCATCGTACTTCGCGTCTTCGTCTTTAAGCTATACAACCTCATTAATATGGATTCTATCTACGGAGAAGGAAAAGTACCTACGTATTTCTAGCGTCGTAGGCAATCTGCTGCTTTAGGAAGGGTGTTGTGTACTCTGGTATCCTATCCCTAATAGTGATGTTACTGAACTTACTGAACATAAATACTTACGATGGACACGCAACTAGAAATACATTTTTTTTTAAAGTAATTGTTTTCTCTTTTGTCTCAGAGAAAACATAATTTTAAGAAATTAATTACGTTTTTTCCGCGATTTATTAAAGTTTTCATTCAAATACGTGAATCGTTAATTTTTGAGTTAATAACGACAATTTCTCAATTTTTTGTAGGAATTAGGTAGGAAGTCAATTTACTAAGTGACTTAATGTCATTTATGATGTGTTTAGCTAGGGAAAGCATTATATTTGAATGAAAAATCTACAAAAATAGGGTTAAATCAGGGTTAGCAAGAATGCGTCCACGAATGGGGTTACAATACGCGAAATTAATACCTTCCTATTTTAAGTAAATCTGTGTAATCCGTCGTTTTAAAATATTCAAATTGGTTTGAAATCAGCAATTTAAAAGAAAAGTAAGCTTTACAAGTTACGTAAATAGATTGAATATTGAAGGTAGGTGTAATCCTCACGTTGTTTTTCTCTATAGGGAAATATCAAATTGATAAGGCATTGCTCATTTATTAGAAGTAAATAAAAGTTAAACTTTTTATGTAGGACACCAGTTCATGATTTGTTTACAATTAAGGGGATAATTTTATTTGATATGTATAAATCTGTTTGAGCAGGTAGTTAATGAATATGATGAAAACTATATTGTATGTGTAGGTAATTGTGAATTTGCAGGTATATTAATCATGAGGATATGGCAATTAAAAATGTTGGACAATTCTGCATAGGGAAAAGATTAGCAGACAGTAGATGATGAAATTTATATGTAAAATACATTTTTACAAATTTTTGCTTTAATTACAAATTTTAAAATTTATAGTAAAATATTTAAAATACATATCCTCTAATATATTATACGTATATGTAATTTAAATCTGGAAATAATAGTTGAAACACCATAGAGGGATTCTTCAGTGAAAATAAGCAAATTAATTTTATTCTTCTTCTGTAACAAAGGATGTCCAGGATTTGTTAAGGTAGTCCACTTTACCTGAAATGGCAAAAACAATAGCTCAGTAGTGTAAGAACTTACCTTGACTAAATTAGCATTGATGTAGTCACGCTCGCATCGCTGCAGGATGATGCGGCTGTGATCGTAGGGGTTGACATCGCGGTAGCGGTTCAACGGCTTGTTTTGTGGCTTTTTTGCCTCTGTGCAAGTGTAAGGGTATAATTGGCATTCTCTGCCAATTTTCTGAAACATAAAAGTAAATAGATTTTACTTTTTAAACTGAGTAATATATACTGTGTTTCATACATATTACACATGTAAATTAGAATTTAAAAAAAAAACAATATTTTTAAGAACATTGTCTTTAAATTGTTCATGTACCTACTTATAAGTGATAGGGTAGTGGCAACTAGATCAAGATAAAGATCAGGAAAAGAATGGTAAAAGATGTAAATGGCTAAAATCCCTATGGGATTTTGCAATTTAAGGCTGCTATAGTTATGATGAATCCAAAGTAATGGTCACATAAAAAGTTTTTGGACAGGATTAAAAATAATAAAAATTAATATTGAATGTACT
Source organism: Rhodophaea formosa (assembly GCA_963082605.1). Lineage (NCBI taxonomy): Eukaryota > Metazoa > Arthropoda > Insecta > Lepidoptera > Pyralidae > Rhodophaea > Rhodophaea formosa. The sequence continues at coordinate 15,300,274 of OY720203.1, read as the reverse complement.
AATATTAACATTCGTCATACTAAAAAAACTACATTACGAACACAAACAAAAGGAGTAGTTGCGGCGCTATATTCTAGATTACCTAATATTTCATACTTATCGGATTCAAGCTACTAATCAAATGGAACAAATTCCTAACTAGGTACATACACACAGCTCCAATCCTCATATTAATCTCGGACACACCGACACTTCGAAACTAGACTACGTACAAGTTACGATTATGCGTGGCATAACTTTCATAAAAGTAGCGTCATATAAAAAAAAACACCAACCTGGTAGACAATAGGCCAAGCATTTCTGTTGGCTATGTCCATATACTCCGCTTCCACGCTGTTCGAACTCATTTTGTCCTCGTTCATGGCGAAATCATTTCATCTTCGGTTAGTAACAAAGTATGTTTTACGAGCCGGATGCCGCGATGGGCAGAGCGGCAAGTTACTTTGCCGGCTTATGTACCACTATATATAGTGTTACTAGCCCTCTCGATGGTAATTTATCACCGTGTCACACTTGTCCGACGTCTGATGCCTAAATGATGATATCAAAATATGAATCGCCGAAACGAAGCAATCTAGCTGAAATAGGTAGACATGTGTGGATTCTTCTTGGTACCTACCTACCGTCGTGAAGTGCATCGTAGGGATGTGAAAAAACTATCGATTGTACAGAATCGATTATCTTGAATTCAATATCGCTTTTTTAAATTAATTAGGTTGGAAAAATTACATATTCTAATATAATTACTCTCCGACCCCGTCGCATTTGCCACCGGAATAGAGTGCGAAGAGTAGGATCAGCTCCAATTACTGGTACCGAACGGCAGCCCCGGTTCCAAAGTTCCAACGTAGCTTTCGACCCATACGGCAAACATGAGAGTTACTGCTCTCCAAAGGCTTTGACATTGTTTCTCAACTCGGCCCTTCAAGCTATGCATGCAAATCGCAACTCACAGCCCATCAGGCATGTAAGAGTTTGCTGCGCAACACATGCAACGCCCAAAGCCGAAGTCTGTCCTTCTTAGAGGCCCTTTGGCGATGTTCGCCCTACAGGTAGAGGACATTCTACTCTCACCACAAAAAAAGTCCGGTGTAGTAGTAAAAGCCTACTCGACTTCATAATTTTAAAAAATATATTTAACTAGCTTTTGCCCGCGGCTTCGCTCGCGTTAAGAAGTAGTTTTTGCGGTTTTACTTTTGTTTAGCATGTGTAAAAACTTAGGGCCTACAAAACTTCTTTGTACACAATATTCTTAACTAATCTGTCATAAGGCCAGATTACTACTATCAAGCTATTGAGTAATTGAAAACTTGCTCCAGTCATTAACCACATTCTGACAATTTCTGAACGCACCTCCATCGCTCTATCTTGTGTTCCGTACATTAAACAAGAGAGAGCACGAAACAAACATGCACCGTCAGTAACAATAGGGACGACAGTACATTCTTCAACTTCTTTTTTTATTTTTCTTAGCGGATGCCCACGTCATAACATCTACCTGCATGGCAATTTTCAGCCCGATCCGTCCAGTGGTTTGGGCTGTGCGTTGATAGATCACTATGTCAGTCAGTCAGTCACCTTTGAGTTTTATATATTTAGATTACCGATCTGTTTAAAATTGACAAAGTTTCATACAAACTTTCATCCCCTATTTTATCCCCTTGGGGATAGAATTGATCAAAATCCTTTCTTAGCGGATGCCTACGTCATAACATCTACCTGCATGGCAAATTTCAGCCCGATCCGTCCAGTGGTTTGGGCTGTGCGTTGATAGATCACTATGTCAGTCAGTCAGTCACCTTTGAGTTTTATATATTTAGATTCTTCAACTTCTTTTTTTATTTTTCTTAGCGGATGCCCACGTCATAACATCTACCTGCATGGCAATTTTCAGCCCGATCCGTCCAGTGGTTTGGGCTGTGCGTTGATAGATCACTATGTCAGTCAGTCAGTCACCTTTGAGTTTTATATATTTAGATTTTCTTTACTATGTGTCCTCATAATTTTTTTTTATAATGTTATGTTTGGTTTCCGAAAATTCAAGCTGCTTTTAGGCTTATATGACAGAGTCTTACGACTGCCACCTGTTGCGGCCACTGGCAACACCGGACGTCGCGGAGTGGGCCAGCGGATATACGACACACAACGACTCTGACCGAATCACCGACACGGCACGACACCATTTTGTCTGTACTCACTTGTTAATTTTCTAATACACGTAGTATCCATCAAAGCGCCTTCTTCTTTATACAGTCCAAACACAGAACCTGCAGTAGCTGCTAGAACATGGTCCTTCTCCCAAGAACTTCCAGGATACGGATTTAGCAAGAATAGGACGTGTCGCTTGTGAAAGGTCACCCATAGAGAGAACAAAGGACGCTGAGTGAGTTCGTTCCAATACCCATCTTTTATTCCCGTGTTTCCCCTCGAATTTAGAGTACCACTTTCTGGATCTGCTGTTGAGATTCCTTCATAATTTGGTAACTTTAAAATTCATCTTTATTGCACGCCTAAGTGAATGCGGAGGATACTGAATCGAGTTCCCAAAACTTGACAAGTTAAGACTCAATGTTTTGTGTAAAATAACATTCTGATTTTGTATTTTGTGACTCTCGTTGACGTATTGCACCTGTGAGTATCCAGCCTAATTTAGAGTCACGTAATTTAGTATATTGGTTACCTAAATTAATTATCTTGGATCCCAAAATATCCCAAAATGTCTCGGCACCCACGAGTATAGCAATTTCAGATGGGATATTAAACGTGGGGTCAGCTAACTGAATATGACTATATCCCGCTCAAATAAATTTTCGTTAAAAGTGTAAGATATATATTTTATATATTTTTCACTCTCCGGTTTTAGAAATTACAAGGGGACACACACATCTTACCGCTTTGGATGTGTTTATTTTTCAAACTATTGAATCACGAAAAAATGGTTTTAGGAACATCATTGTTATTTTTTGAAACCAACATAAGACATCCCGCAAATATAGATTTGATGAAAAAAAAAATGTTTCAATTCAATGTACGGTGTGGAGGGCTCGCTTTTTTCTTTTTTGTTTTTTTTTTATGTTTGTATTAATATCATAATCGTTTCAGAATACATCTACCTTCCATGTTTCAACAGTCTAGTCCTAATAGTTTACATTTAGACTACAATACAGGGGTAACTAATAGATTTTTTGTTAAGAATACTTTATAACGTAATCGTTTGTCTTTTTAAAAACTATATGATAATCGAATTAACAAATTGTAACAATGGATGTTTAATTAATCGATTTTTCTGATTAATGTCACATCCCTAGTGCATCGCTGTCTCCGTTAGTATTGCCATAGCATATATTACACAATCTACCAATAGAAGGTCTGGGGTACTATTTTTGAACATGTTGACACTCGTCTTTCACTCGAACGATTTTTAGATGGAAAAACCCCGAACAGCGAAATTTCAAAAAGCGGAATATTTAACCGAGTGAATTAAAAATACTTAGCGACTGATGATGACCCTATTAATAATTTGAGCGAAACGAATTTGGTTGGCGAAAAATTAACTAAACGAACGTTGATCAACAAAAAAACCCAAACGAGCTTATACAAGTGAGCTACGAATAATTCAAATCGAATCGTGAAATATTAGGCGTGGGAAAGATTTACTGAGTGAGCGACTAGAATTTTCATACTAGGCGACTTCAATATTTAATTAGAGACGATTTTTTATCCGAGGTTCTACACGTTTTGTAAGCTGCTTTATTAATGATTATTGGTTGTTATAAGTATTCTTTTTGGGGTCTTTTGTTTTCTATTATGATATGATGAAAACTGCAGATTGATTCGTGCGCGCGAATTCGAAAGGGGCGGGGTGACAGCCACGTGAGCTGGCATGAATCCGTGAATCCTGCTGGGCCCCCAGCAGGATTGCTTAAGAGTGAGGCTTTGGTCTGTTGACTTGTAATCCAAGTTAGTATTTTTGGATTTTTTAAATTTGAATTTACAGTCACTCGTTTGAATACTACCCTTTCAAAATTTGTACCCCTGATATTTATGTTCAATAAAAATAGAAATTATAGGGATTTTTTTGGTGGAAAATCCAGGGGTACAGTTGGGGTTTGCCTTAGACGATGTTGCAAATTTATTTTAGTAGACTTTTTAATAAAAAAACTGGTGTATTTTGGTGTAATAAATGCTCTTGCTCATGAACAATTTGTGAAATAGTAGTAGACTGTTAAATGGACTCTAATAGATTTGTCGACAGAAACTCCCACAAGGCTATCAAAGAACATCTTTAATGCCACTTGTTACAAACTTTACCATACAACACCGTAAACTGGAAATTAGCAGAATAACTGAAATCTCGTTGGAAGCAATAATTTAAAAGAAGAAATTAAAGAAAAAAAATTACACCTGCTGATTTTGTAATCATTTGTATATATTTGATAAGGAAAACTGAGGATGAACCTTTTCGTTGCTACTGCCTTAACCCCTTACTGCATGAATTATTAAAGAGAGAGATTAAAAAAATTCTTTTTGCGAAAATATATTGATTAACGCCTACATATTGAGATTAATTTGAGTCTAAAAAATAATAACTTATATTATAAAAGTTATTAAATGACGCCATAAATGGCTTCGTATGCAGTCTAGTCAACTAATTTTAAGCCAAATGTATGCGTATGCATTTATGAATAAACCAATTTATGCTTCGTAAAATTTCTTACAACAATAGCTTTTGCCATTATAACACAAAAAGCATTTTATTGTTACAATTATGGCAATACGAAACGATACGATATACGATAAAAAACGATATTTCAAACAATTTTGGCATAATTGTCGGGCGTTCTTCTTCCAAAATAGATAGTGGCCAATCCCATCAGAACACACTTACTCCGAAGGCATATCTTAATGTATTGCTGGCGTATTTCGTTAGTTTTTCGCGGGTATTGGAAAGTCATCTAATCAAGAGGAGTGCCGCCTCGGCTGGATGTCGAGGTTTCAAGAACACTAGATGGATGACCAGCCGGCCTATTTACTAACTCGGATGACAGGTGTCGATGCCTATCACTCTAGGATTTGCTGTTACAATGCGGTTTTTGTATTTCAAGTAAAAAGTTCGAGCAAGCAAAACCCGCATTGTAATTGTAAATTCTAGATTGATAGGCATCGACACCTGTCATCTGAGTTAGTAAATAGGCCGGCTGGTCATCCATCTAGTGTTCTTGAAACCTCGACATCCAGCCGAGGCGGCACTCCTCTTGATTAGATGACTTTCCAATAGATGGCAGGTTCCTTGGTGATAATAGCTTTTCCTGGCTGTCGCATATGCTCGAATACGGTTTTAAGTTCAAAATCATACAACGGCATATATCAGTCTGCAGTGATTTAGCGCCATAACAACCAAGCATTTAGAAGGAATATCACCATCACCAGAAATAGTATTTAAATTATTAGTAGTGCTTTAGAATCATGCTAGATCCACTTCTAAAATATGATAAAAAAAATAACCATAGATGCATACCAAGCCATATTTGACAGGAAACTTTAAGACCAGAATGCATGCGAAGCCAAATATGGACATTTTTAAAAAGTGAAGAAATGAAAACAAAAGATGCAAGATAAAACAAAAATCAAACTTTTACCATGTTTTAGAAAGTTAAGAGAAAATAGTCTTTTTTCATGCATGTCCTCATCTTTTGGGTATTTTATTTTTTAATTACAAAGTAGCACTATATTTCCTTGTACCCAGCTCTCGGCACGCGTTGAATATAACCCTTAAAATATATAATAAATGTCATTTAAAATGAACAAATTATTTACGTGCCAGTTTATGATAAAATTCTGGTTCTAATGTTAGTCAGTTGTTTATGATAAGGTATATCATTTGGCTATAAAAAAAATTTTTAACTTTTGCGTCCATTTTTGGTTTCGTATGCGGTAAGGGGTTAAATTAGCTTTAACCGAAGCTACAAACTTAAAGAGAGAGTTATGCTGAAAATTTTAAAAATGTTGATTAACTAAACTAGTAGAAACTAGTTCTTATCTTTGTTAACACAAATTAATTTATGAACTTTTGAATATTAATGTATGTATTCTAAGCTAATAATCCTTTTTTGGGGTTCCGTACCCTAAAGGTAAAAACGGGACCTATTCACGAGACTTCGATGTCCTTCCGTCTGTAGGCTTGATATGAACAATACTATCAAGCCTACAGACGTATATGAAAATAAAGCTTTGTGTATGGTCTGTTATAAGCAAAAAAAAATCATGTCTGTGGAAATAACAAAAAGGTGAATTTGAAGCTTAGTAGGTCGGAATCTACCTTCTAACATGGCTTTTTCCGTGTTGCTCGAAGGAATCTACTAAATAGTAGTTTCTATGAATAATATTGTCTATGTTTACCCACCATGATTAAAAAATTGAGTTTTAGTCTATGAATGCCAAGTCGACTTGAAGTCATTCATTTGACGTTTGAAATTTCCGGAGCCGAGGCGATTGTTTGCGCGAATCTCTTGTGAAATCGAGCAGTCAGATAGACTTATAACTTAGGAGATGGCATCGCCACGTACTCGACGTAAACTGAACTCAATCCGCACAACTGATGAAAACCATGTAAGTACTTTTCACAAAGTTAATCTTCTCCGTATGCTAGTTATGATTTTATGACAATTTTGATTTTTCCCAGAAATGTTTTGAATGTGGGACCCTGAACCCGCAATGGGTTTCGGTCACGTACGGCATATGGATTTGCTTGGAATGTTCTGGCGTTCACCGCAGCCTCGGGGTCCATCTCTCGTTTGTCCGCTCAGTCACCATGGACAAGTGGAAAGACATAGAACTGGAAAAAATGATGGTGAGTCTTCACATTCGTTACTTTAATCATAACGTCATTATTTTGCTATGCATCTAGTTATTTCATCTATTTACTACACAATTGGTTGTATTCTTGAAGCTATTGTACAACAAAACTACAATATTACTCTGTTCTTCTAAATACAAGTCATGGAAATGTCCAGTATTGTTAATTCTTTTAAAATATATTGTCCTTTAGACGTATAATCCATAGAAAAAGAACATTATAGAGAGTGGTAGCACTAGGTGAAAGTGCCCTTGAATTTCCTGACATTAAAAATTTGAATTCTATCTCTGCCAACTCCTTTCACAAGAATGTTTCTGATTTTAAGAAAAGCATTACCTGTATAGCTTGTTACCAATGTTAAGCTTATCTTACATACAACATCAATCGGAAGACTTGGAGTGGTCCTATTCTACTCTACCGGTTACAACAACATACAACCTGGCCACTATATCTTCTTTGTATTATTATTTTGCTCTGAAACCATTCACTACAGAGATTGTAATAATTTAAGATATTATTAACAAACAAAAAACAAAAACCGACTTCAACCCTATCAATTTTTTTAATAAGCAGAAGAATAAAATGGAAATAAGTGTAATCTGAATGAAACCTCTGGCTCATTAAAAATGACATAAAGATACGAAAAGATTTTTTCTCAAAGTCAATTCTTCAATAGAGCAATCAAAAGTACTAAAAAGTGTTTCCCTGCTCCCCTCTACCTTTTGGGATCTCTAAAAACTAAATTGAGGTTTCTAAAACAATTTTTCTACTATCCATTTTTCTACTATCCCTATTTGGACTCGTTTCAACCTACAGCCCACTACCATGCTTGACTTATATGAAAATATAAGAACTATTGTTCAATTGTAAGACTTGAAAGCATAAGTAATGAGTAGGGCATCGAAGAACTGATTATTATTTTCAAGAACCGGGTTTTCGGTTCCAAACACTATCAAGAACTGGTTACCCAGTTCTTTCTGTTCTTCCAATTTTATAATGAAAATGTGTAAAAAATAAAGAACGTAGAAAATGTAGTGATTTAATTGTAAAGTAATCATAAAATCAAACATTTCGTGGCAAATCAAAGGACACTACTGGTGAAGTGCAGTGGGAATCTTCCCTTCCCAACTCTCCTCTATATGTGTAATTGCAATTCACGACCGTGTCATGGTCTGGAAGCATTTCATGCTTTCGCTTCCAACCACGTCATTTACCTATTACCACCAGGCATATACGACGAATTTACCTGTAGGGCCTAAAATATAATGCATTATCTTTTTATTATTGCTAGATTTTTAAAAATCTATTTAAAAAGGTAAGAACCGAAAAAACCGGGTTTTGATATTTTAAAACCGGTTCTCCTTGTGACACCAAGAACCGGATTCCCGGGTTTTTCGGACTTGGGAAAAACCGGTTCCGATGCCCTAGTAATGAGTGAAATACAACTCAAGCGTCTTCATGTTTGTTGTATGGGAGCCCCTTAAATATTTATTTTATTCTGTTTTTAGTATTTGTTGTTATAGCGGGAATAGAAATACATCATTTGTGACAAATTCAACTGTTTAATGAGATACAGCCTAGTGACAGACAGACATCAAAGCTTGGTAAATAGGGTCCCTTTTTTACTTTTTTGGTAAAAACTTAAAAACAAATATACCAATTTCATAGTTACTTTATTAGTAGCCATCTTAAGCGAAGCATAATAGTGATGTGCTTCCCACTCACTAGCGACTGCACCCCAGACATAAACAAACATAAACACATCCAACTACGTATAGAGAGTGGGAGGCAATAGGGTGGCAAGGGGAGAGAAATGCGTATGTCTAGTTGGGAAAATGTTATTCTGCAATATTAGAGGAATCTTTTAATGCAATTTCAATTCGAGATGTGTCGGATTGCCAGTGAGTTTACAAATGCTGTCGAAGCTTTGTTTGTACGGAGCAAGGACTGTGCAGCGTGTAGCTGTTTGTTGTTCAAGGGATATGTTTAGTTATTGGACAGAAACAGATAGGGCTTTTATGGCGCAATGGTATACACATCAGTCATATTAACAGACCTCAAATTGGATGTACCATAGAATGCAATCAGCAAAACGATCACATGGCATGAGTTAGTTTTGTTATTTCCATATGGTTTGTCTTTTCCCGAGGATGTAGAAAGAAGCAACTTAATAACTTCACTTACATCTTGTGAAAAGCATGCCAAAAGTTGGTTGATTTGTTTCCACAAGTTCAATAGGAATGGATTTTTTTAGATTGTTATGCGGCTTAATAAATAATCTAATTGATGGGAACAATATTAAAATCTTTTGGATTTGCAAGAAAATGATTGGATTCCCCAAAAAGATCCGTTCCTGTTGGATAGCGAGCACCGTGTAAACTACTTGTGAATAACACAACTAACTCCTAAACTATAAGTTTTTCTGGTTACAACTTCATCTGTGGGGCTTCGGAGCCCGGGCCCGCTATTGTGACAGCTTTCATGCTGTTATATGATTTGACATTGGATTTTTGTTTTACATGGTCCAAAATCCGAAGAGGGGTCGACCTTCACCCATCTGTTTACATGAAACAAAGTATAACAAATATAAACACCTAGCTTTTGCCCGCGGCTACGCGCGTCTTTGTGTCGATCCTTCGGTAACTATTACTATTCCCCGAAATGAAAAGTAGCCTATGTCCTTCTCCGTACTTCAGACAAGGAGTACTCAAAATTTCATAATGATCGGTTAAGTAGATAGGGCGTGAAAGCGAAACAAACAAACTCACTTTCGCATTTATAATATTGGTAAGGATAAAATAATAGTACATTGTGTAGCAAGGGCGGGATAGAAGACATTACGTCAAACGAGCGACTACTAACAAGCACGAGGCGAAGCCGAGTGCTTTTAGTAGTCCGAGTTTGTAATGTCTAATACCGGCCGTGATACACACAATGTTTTTCATCTCACCGAGTAAATATTAGAGTAAAAAAAAATATTTTTCATATTATATTGGTTGAAATTGTATAGTATGAATATTCTATATAGTTTACCTTGAAAATTAATATTTATGCGTCTGCAAGCTGGCTGATTATATTATCTGTATTAAAATTATTGACCATGTATTCATTTATCATAGGGAATGTATTTCATGCAAATTAATGAAAATTACAATTATTTTACTTATAAATATTATGCCTAAAAATAAATAGCGGCAAACAGTGAACAGAAAATGCACAGATAACGAAAATGTTTTATCCAAAAAGTGGAAGTCAAAGATCGATGAATCCAAATTTGAATTAATGACAAAAATCTCGCAGAATAGTTCAAATGTTTTTTAATCGGGTTCACTGGCAATTCCAAATTTGAATTTTCGACTAGAAAACTTTTTGGATGTAGAAGATTTGACGCTTGTGCATGGTATAGTGCCCTATTAAATTTAATAAAATACTTTATGCGCTCTCGGGCTTTATGGAATTTGTATGAAATCTTATAGCTCGCGGTCGTAATAGCGACCATCCAGCCCACTTTGCTTGCATTTAATGACACTGTTTAAGGGTAGGTGAGATGAAAAAGATTTTTTGGGGCAACCCACTTGCAGTATTTTTCGAACATGTTTATGATACTAGCTGTTTGTGGTAGGGTGGTAGTTATGGGTTAAACACTGCGCCCCGGCGACATAAACCAACTTGCTGTCATAATAGCGGGCTCTGAACTACGCATTACAGCTTTGAAACGCTCAGATGACAAAGAAAAGGCGATCAATAAGTTTATTTTCAAACATATACAGAAAAGTGCTTGCTTAGACTTATCTATTGAGCTCAAACACTTTATCTTCTTTATTTTAGAAATGCCTATGGCCGCTTTCTTACTCCATCATCAGATTGAGTCTACTATAGATACGGAGCAATTAGCTATGCTGTGACAGACAGACACACAAGTAATCCTATACGATTAGGTTTTGTCACATGGTCGTACGCAACCCTGAAACACCGTGTCTGTGCAGTTCACGAAGGATTGTAACCCAATCTATTCATGCTTTCTGAAGTTATGATGGATTAAAAAAGAAACTCTTGTACAGATATACTTACATCATCATCATCAAAAGTTTGTAACATCCCGTTGTTGGCTATGAGCCTTTCGTCGTATATCTTCCATAGCATTGAAATTACAATACCATGGCGAGATTGCTAGTCTCATGGTCATCATCAACATCGAATGCCCTTTACATCCCGTTGTTGGCTATGAGCTATCTCTTCGTAAATTTAAATTACAAAACCATGGAAAGATTGTTAGTCTCATGGTCATCTTCTGGTTATCGTCAACATTCAATGCCTTTAAAACCCGTTGTTGGATAGATATCATCAATGAAAGTTTTCAACATCCCTACGTTATTTGACGAGCTCCGTGGCGCAGCGGTCAACATGCCAGTCTGCGACACGGGGGTCCCGGGTTCGATCCCCGGTCAGGTCATGATGGAAAACGATCTTTTTCAGAATGACCTGGGTCTTGGATGTTTATCTATGTAAGTATATGTCATAAAATATAGTATCTTTGAGCTAGTATCCTGCGACACAAGTTCACAACTTACTGTGGGGCTAGCTCAATTTGTGTGATATGTCCCTATATATATATATATTTATTTATTTCGAAGTCATTCGTCGTAAATCTTCCATTGCCTTAAAATTACGAAACCATGGTGAGATTGCCGGTGACATGGCCCCATCAACATCGAAAGCCTTTAACAACCTGCTGTTGTTTGGAGGCTTCTCCTCGTAAATTTTCCATGACTTTGAAATTACGAAACCATGGCGAGGTTGCCAGTTACATGGTCATCATCAACATCAAAAGCCTTTAAGATCCCGATGTTGTTCCGAGTTCTCTTCTCGTAAATATTCCTTAGGATTGAAATGACGAACCATCGCGAATTGTCAGTGACTGGTCATCATCAACATCGAATTTTTTTAATATCCCGTTGTATTTTGAAGATTTCTCCTCGTAAATCTTCCATAGTATGGAAATTACGAAACTATGGCGAGATTGCCAGGTACATGGTCATCATCAACATCATAAGCCTTTGACATCCCGATATTGTTTCGAGGTCTCAACTCGTAAATATTTGTAAGCCTTAAAACAACGAACCATCGCGACTTACCAGTCATTGGTTTTCATTAACATTGAAATTCTTTACTATCCCGCTGTATTTTGAAGGCTTCTCCTTGTAAATCTTCCATAGCCTTAATTACGAAATTATGGCGAGATTACCATTGGCTGGTCATCATCAACATGGAAAATTACGTAACTCTTATGCACATATATGCAAATCTGATCACAATGCATTAAATTGATGTCAAAGAGATGGTCTAATGATGGATATCATCACCAAACGCAGTGCTAAGTAGCTCACAATGGCAAAAACGATATTTTTGATTGATCTTTTGAATATTAAATGACCGTAATAAACAACAACAAAAAAAATACTTACTCCTTTTCGCAGTTATAGTATGATTTAAGACTGTTGGTTCTTCACTACGTAAACATAGTTATTACATGTTACATGCCATAAGAGGTCCTTGTTTACTACGGAACCCGAAAAAGTATAATGTACCAACTACTCTACGCGCGCGAAGGGTTTGACCGAAAAAAATATAAGCAAGCATGCTAAATAATAGCAAACGTAGAAGCTGGCCGAGATGCGACAAACAAACAACCCATAACTATTTGATTGCGCATTACACTAAACATAGCCTTTGGGTGTTTAAGACTGAAACTATTTGTTTGTTTCTTTGCATTGAATAGGCTCCGAAACTACTGTACCCATTTTCAAAATTCTTTCACCGAAAGCAAATTTATCCGCGGGTGACATGTGCTAATTTACGCGGACGAAGTCGCGGGATAATGGCTAGTTCTGTATATATGTGAATTTAACTGTGGTTTGTCCGTATATATAAAAAAAAACTAGAATAAATTTCACGCATAACTCTCCATCCTTCTTCATAGTATTACACGTGTAGTGTGCGGGTAATGTATGCAGATTGATAGTGCATTTAGTGGCTAGATCCTTCCAGGTAACGGGCGTCTCCGAGGCATCTCCGGATACTCTTGGTGGAAATCTATGTAAACTATCGTAAAAGGTCTTCTAACTTATGTAATCACAATGTTGTGAAATAAAATAAAAGAAATATTTAGTTCCGCTATTCTGGGAGAGATATTTTGTTCTCGTCAATCCCTTGCTGTGGGGGTCGGATAGGTCGTTCTTTATCGTCTAATTTGATATTGTATATATTTTGTCGTATTTGGATATAACATTTCCATTATTTTCTGTAAAACGTTACCTACGCGCAAATATTAATTTTCAAGGTAAATTATTCTCAAACTATACAATTACAATAAATTCATAAAAAATATATATTTATTTACTCTACTAATACGTATATACTCGGTGTTATGAAAAAAAGTGTGTTTCACGGGCCACACAGAATAACAAACTCGGACTACTAAAAGCACTTGGCTTCGCCTCGTGCCTGTTATTAATTAACCATTTCTCGATTGTTTAGGTATGTTTTCTTTACCGTCTTTCCTCCCTCTTTACAATTTATTATTACATGAATCTGACATTATGCATCAACCTAAGCCTATACGTTTTTCGAAATTGGTGGAAAAGTCGATGCAACTTTAACCTTATACGAGCTTCGTGGTGCAGCGGTCAACACGCCGGCCTGCGAGTCCTGCGACACGGGTGGTCCCGGGTTGGATTCCCGGTCAGGTCAAGATGAAAATTATCTTTTTCAGAGTAACCTGCGTCTTGGATGTTATTCTATATATGTATTTGTAATAAAATATAGTATCGTTGAGTTAGTATCCCATAACACAAGTCTCGAACTTACTTTGGGGCTGGCTCAATGTGTGTGATTTGTCCATATATATTTATTATTATTTATATATAGCTGGCACATTTTATTTTCTTTATAGAAGTCCGAAATAAGTTCCTCATAGATACTTCCTTTGTTATCTTCCCACATTCAAATTGCATAGACCTGGTAAATTTTACCACAGTACTCTTAAATTGTCTGACATTAATCTTATTCATGTCAGGTGTAATAAAAAATATGATAACAGATTGCTTAGGCATTTCTTATTTTTATTCAAAGAAAAAGAAAGTCGGTCGCCCGTACAAACGTATAAAGCACAGCGTATCGTTTGCTTTTAGCGAAGGTTCCAGCTTAATTAAAAGCGATTGGATTCTGGTACCTTTAGTGTCTGGTATCTTAAATACATACACATTTTCAGAAATGCTGCTCGAAACTGTTCTAAGCTTACAGCGAATGTGTTTTCTTATCGAGACAATCTAGCACTCGCCCGAGAGGTGATGTTAACAACCTATTGGTCCCGGCAGCCTTAGACTATCACCCGTATATTAAGTAATTTATGAGGCGTCCTCAACTTTACTTAACCTCAGTTATTCGAAAAGAATGTTTTTGGTTACAAGAACGTTATCAACTCATGAAATTTCCTCAGTCGAAGGGAGGATAGAACTTTCAAATTTCCAACTCAAGTGTTCTCCGATGAGTTTGCGAGAAGGAAAAATTTTCTTATGACTTAAAATACGCGGAACCAAAGAATTTGGCCGAAACCACGTCATCATTGACGCCAGATCGGCAACGACACGGCGAATACTTCCGAGTCTATGTAGGCAAAATAATTTTTCAAGTGTACCCTACTGCTCGTTTTGAGCACGCAAGTAAGACTTAATATCATTTTATATTGATTCAATCAATATAAAATAATATTAAGCACTTACTAGCAGTGCCGCTGTTATTACGGTTTAGAACCCTAAGTGGATGCCTTCTCAGGTTAAAAAAGGCAATTACTTAGAATAGAAAATTACCCAGAAAATGGCTATTTAACCGCTGATGTCAGATTTGATAGTATCGACCTAAATGTCCTTTATCTATTAAAATATAGTTCAACAAAGTTTCACAATACTATAGTATTCTAGATTTGTTTTGTTTGTCGCGTGGAGTGGCTATTTTAATGATTCATACTTGTACAGTTGTCCGTTAAACTCAATTCTTCACGGCTGAAATTAAAAAAGAACCGCTTGCGTTTAAACATAAACACCTCCTAGCTTGCTACGAGTAGTTTTTAAATTATGTCGATACTGACTCAGGATGAACGATGCTTCACTACTCAAAGAAAATTAATGCTTTGGCTTACGGCTTAGCCCGTGCGAACTGTTATTTATTATTGCATTTCAGTTGCTTGTATTGATTGTTATCATAGAGTTATGATCGTCATTAAATTGAGCTAGCTGCCAGAGCGAACGTAAAAGATTATCAATTTGAACTTAAAGTAAAAATAACATTATTTGCGTTTGTTTATCGTGTGAGCAAGTGGCCAACACTGGTGTCAGATTTTGAAGCTGCCCAAAGACATCTGATATAGTCTAAAGACTAAAAGTACTGTAACACTAGTACAAATACGAGTTATTTTGTGTTATGAGTATTTATTGATTTTTAACCTAAGTGTTCATTGACCTGGCCGGGTTTGCAATATGCCTTTATATTATTCATAAAATTATCATCTGATCATCATCTCAGCTGCGAGAAGTCCAATACTGCTGAATATTGGCCTCCCCCAAGGATTTCCATTACCAACGTTTGGAAGCGGCCTTGCATCCAGTGCTTTCCTTCAACCTTGGTCAGATGGTAAGACCACCTGGTCGCTGAGTAACCGGCGCTGCCTACGAATAAGTACGTAGTGCTCTGCGCTAGCCGGTACGTGGACGCCATTCAAGATCCTTATGCCGCATCGGCCGAAGGTTATACGCGCTATGTGCCCTGCCCTCTGCCACTTCACAAAGCCAATCCGCTGAACTATTATGATCATCTCAGCCGTAAGATTTTTGTATGAAAATATACACGACCGCTCTCAAAAGCTGGCCACAGGCCTCCCCCGAAAGCAGGTATTGGTGATCGATTTATTACATGTGGGGTTGGGCTTCGAATCTGATAAAGCGGTTATGGGTATCGCTCTTAGACGCATTGGAGCTACTATTATATCCTGTGAAATGAAAATGATGATAAATTTATTATAATTGTTGTATTAAAAACAGGTTGGAGGAAATCTCAAAGCGAGGGAGTTTTTTGAAAGTCAACCGGGATACAACGCCTCGATGACCATCCCGCAAAAGTACAACACCAAGGCTGCGGCTATGTACAGGCAAAAGGTAAGTAAGCCCAAGTGTGTTCGTTTTTTCTCAGTATGTCATGGAAATATAACAAATTTAGCCTATAATGGTATGGTTTTACACGAAACATTAAAGTTTATATCCTTTAGAACAAAAAGGCAGAGTGGTCCTTTTCTAGACCAACACCCACACGGCCTTCTATATTAGAGCTTGGAGAGGGTTCATCCTTGTGCGTTTAAGAGCGTATCCTAGCAGTATTTTTTCAGTTTGGTTTCATACAAATGTATTTCTTGATTTTCTCGCTGAAACTGCTGCTAGAGGCACAATTCTTTTTTCATAAAATCTAGTACTAAAATAGATACCTACTTATGCCACTATTTTTATATTTTTTCAAAAACTCTGTTTTTAAAATAAAAATTAAACTATTTTCAGAAAAAAATAAAACATTGGAACAAATTTAAATAAAAAAAATAATATAGAGAAATACATTCGTATGTAAAACATACTGCTAGGATTCCCTCTTAAAGCTGACCATAATTAATTATTAAAAATTACATTCACATACCTAACAAATAGTTGCATCGGATCTAGATAGGTTCATTAGCCGTCAAATCACTTAGCGTTTCTGTGAATATACCTTAAGATCGAATCCAATTACCGAATCTGCAGAATCACAACCACTGTGGAGTTGAAATTTTTTATTTATCTGGTTCTGTTATTTTATCCCTTTTACGAATCGTGAGAAGACTTAGATATTAATTATTTGGTAGACAAAATAGGCTTACCGATATATCTGATGGAAAACTGATTCATAACGCCTATGAGCACTTGGAAAAACCAAGGATGATACAATATATGTATTTACGTCCTTTCTAAAAGGCATGCTGTTGTCATTTGGCAACATTGTAGCTTAATAAGCTTAAAAGCGTAATAAGCTTCGTTGATGCGGAACTCATTTCTACAAATGAGGGAATGCATTATTTATTTTCATGTAACATTGACTCATTTTTGTTAGTAAACAACTTATAATCTAAGATTTTTAGTAAGTAAATTCAAAGTTCAAATTCAAAATTCAAAAATGCTTTATTTTTCTCTCCAATCTATATCTATACCCACAAATACAAATTTTGGTACAAATTGTATACTTACGATAAGATTGTGAGAGACTGGTGTCTGAACTAAGCAGAGCCTGTATCTCAGTACACCAGCCTCTCCCCTCACGAATAAGAAATCCGACTTTATTTAAAACAAAAGGTATGGTTACAATACACGGGGGATGTGCAGAAAAAAAGAAGACAAAAATAAGACAAAAAATAAGTATCTCATCTAAGTGAGTTCGTACTTACAACCTATAAACTAGTTTTGTAAGTAGAAACAGAATTATTAAGCTAGTTCGTTCGGAATCATGTAGTTAAATTATGCATAAATTAATTATTAGTGATGAATGTGTGTGTTTTGTGTGTATGTGTGTGTGTGTGTGTGTGTGTGCGCGCGCGCGTGTGTGCGCCCATGTGTGTGTGTGTGTGTGTGTGTCTGTGTGCGCTTGTGTTTGTGTAGGTGTATGTTTGTGTGTGTATGATAGGTGTCTGTTTGTGTATTATGTTAGTATAAATAAATATATACGGACAAATCACACAGATCGAGCTAGCCCCAAAGTAAGTTCGAGACTTGTGTTATGGAATACTAACTCAAAGATACTATATTTTATAATAGATACTTATATAGATAAACATCCAAGACCCAGATCAATCTGAAAAAGATCATTTTCCATCTTGACCTGACCGGGGATCCAAACCGGGACCATCCGTGTCGCAGGCAGGCGTGGTGACCGCTGCGCCACGGAGCACGTCAATTTTCCAAAATGTTCCAATCAATTAAATTAAACAAAAATTACAATTACAATAGCCATTTCGACACCACTCCCCCTGTTAAAGAGAGGCAATGGTTGACTTACAAACAGTCCAGCCTAGGCGCGATGTTGTAGACGAGATTGTTTGGATAAATTCATGCTAACTGTTCAAGTTTGTAGTCTTTGGGGTGACAACTCCCCATTGATTTATTACATACATAAACTTTTTTTACTAGATCACGGCCCTTGCTGAAGGCCGTCCATGGAGCCCCTCAGACTACAAGCCAGAGACTGTCGAGAAGCCGGTGGAGTGGACGCAGTCCCGCGACTTCTACTCCTCGGGAGATAATACCTTCCACACCAGCGGATCGGACAACAACATCAGCTATCAGTGAGTCTATTCTACTCAAACTTACGAGTACATATATCTAAGGTAGGAAAGCTTGTAATATTAATTTTTACATTCTGTATTTGGTAATTCCGCAATCGCGGTACTTTTAAGGTTCCGTTCGTCATCTGTTCTCTCATCAGTTAGTCGGGTGTTGGTAACTTTGTTGCTATAAATAAGCATGTACATACATAGTTGATCTTCCGAAGCATATTCAAACATAAAAGTCTACACCTTAACAAATTTAGATTTATTACAATAAAATAAATAGCACCTAGTCGATTTTTCTTGTCATACTAGTTTATGAGATAATTAAGGTTACTATTTTTATTATTTATAGTACAGACATATAAGTTAATATGAAGATTTGAGGTGGACGGAGGGAGTAAAGATATCGTTTTAAACATAATCGCACCTGAGAGTTTGTCAGTGGAGTATGTCAAATAGATCATATTCATAGAATAACCCCCTGAAAAATATTTAAGAGTAAATGTTCAATAGCGGAGTTTTAATTATAAATGACTCTCTATTTTTTTTTATTAGAGAATAGTTCTATGCGTGGCATTTGCAATAGTGTTCAATGACGATACTATTTTTGGGCATCCATTAGTCCTAAGCCTAGTATCCAAGCATCAAACTCAACAATTTCACAAATTTAGATTATTTGTCAAATGTCCATGGAGACCGAAATCTACCCACCCAGCGCTCCGTTAACTACAGCGGCCTGAAATGCCCTACCACAAAATAAAACAGCTTTGTTTTGTTTGTTTTTCGTATGTGTAAGTGGCCAACACTGGTGTCAGATTTTTCAAGCTGCCTTAAGGCATCTGACATAGCTTAACGACTGCCATCAACGATGACAGCCGGGACCAACGGCTTAACGTGCCTTCCGGAGCACGGAGGAGCGCGAGATATTTTTATTCCACTTGCGGTCATCCATCCAAGTAGGGACTGCACCAGGAGTTGCTTAACATAAGTAAGCGCTTATAGAGCTCACACCCACTGGACCATCGGGCTCCTCGCTATAATAAAACAGCTAGCCTAAGCGAGACAAAGCCAAAGTTTTATTATAAATTATATCGAACATGGTTTTTTAAATGAATTACTGGTACCCACGTAATACATTTTAATTTAACGACACTAATTATTACCAAGTTTAAAGCAATTAAGCTCGTTTCATTTCAAAGAAAATCACCATTTACTAGATTTACCTCGTAATTGACGCGTAATAAGAAACTTCAACAGTTGCTTCTTATTGCGGTGGTACTGTAGGCAAATAAATGGGATCGATGACATTTAGCTACTTGCCCAGCTCAGATGTATAAATATTTTAATTATCTGCTATCTGGGCTCAAGGTCGCGACGTAATCATTTAAAACCATAGAACTACGAAGAGCTCTCCATAGACACAGCCCAATCGTACCCCTATGGGGGGTAGTCTCCCCCTCGCGGGGGGTCGCGACCCACGTTCTATACGTGGGTCGAGGAGCAATTATCAGAAATTAATTTAATTTAAAAATATATAAAAACTGTCTGGTTGCGTATTGAAACCCTGCAAAAATACTGTAGAAATATTAAAGTGGAATCCCACATTATTACTTTTCTCATATTTAAGCAGCTTATGTATTCAATTAAGGCCAGTATTTTATCAAGCGCCTGTAAATTAAAATTTCATGTATCAAATATTAGGCCATTACCTATGAAATTGGCGTTTTCAGAGAATTTCGAGCAAAGTGAATTTTTCATACTAACGTTTTTAGCATTATTTCGGGTTTCATAAATTCAACAAAAGTGAGATTTTGCCTAGATTTTGCATGTACTTACGGACAACAGTAAGCCTACTTTAGACATTATAAAATTTATTAAAAGTTAGAAAAATACACACATTTTTGATCGAAACGAACGAACTTGAAATGAGTTCTCCAGTTCCAATACCTAATTAAAATCACAAAAACAAAAAAAATAATGCATGCAGAATGTTAATAATATAGGCCACTTACAAGTTTAAATAAAAAAAAATGTGCTTACCTGAAAACTATTGTCATTAGGAACAAAATGGCAAGCGGTAAGGAAACGCCAATTTCATAGGTAAGGACCCAATATAATGAATTTACTTCATTGTATAATACAATATGAAAAAGTGTGCAACGAACTGAGAGTGACGGGAAATTAAACCTAGCCTACCCTCTGAGGCCAAGTTCTTTTGTTTGGGGTTTTGCCCTAAGTTAGGGACGCTCGCTCCTGTTTTGATCACAAGGAAATCTAACGAACCTAACCTACACTCTGTGGCCAAATTGTTTTGTTATATTGGAGGTTTTGCCCAAAGTCGCCTCTCTGCATTTATAGTCGCTCACTTAGTAATTTGGATACACGCCTGAAATTTTATTCAACTGTTTTATTATTTCCCTTAAAATACTACTAATAACAATATTTATGTAAAGTATGCAGTATACAAAGTCGCATAGTGCTGTGCTTACTTTTTTTTTGAAAAATATTGTTAGTCATTTAGGTACATACATGAACGAGCAAGAAATATAATTTGAGATATAGATAAAATATAATTTCATTTAACACACGCTCGGAATATCTCTATATCCAATCAAATAGACAAACACAGAAAGAGTAAGATACTGGCCTCATGTTACAATTAATTATTTCATATTATCATGAACCTTCGTGAAAAATGTTAGGTTACTAGTCTTTGTAGTTTCGGCTGTGCGTTGATATTTCAATCACCAATCAATGTTTTCTTATAAATAACGTCTAATTCATGTTGTTGCCTAATCAGGATTCGACAGAATTCTGAAATAAGCCAAGTATAAAACATTTCAAGTATCACACTTGAAATGTTTTATACTTGGCTTATTTCAGAATTCTGTCGAATGTGCTGCTAATTAATGGTTTGACGACTCCATAATAACTGAGTCGTCAAACCATAGATGATTAAGAATAATAGAAATGGAACCCTTTCTTGTTTTTTTAATAACCTACTTCAAAAATAATTAGTTTATCAATTCGTCTATAATGTATGTACGTAACTCTATACCAGCTCGTTAATAATGTGACTCGCACTAAGAAATGATTTTTTGGAATTTAACCAGTAAGCAGATTTAATAAGGGAAACAAGATTGTATGGTAGGAAGATGAAATTTTGGTACCTACTATACTAGTTTATCAAAAATAAAATATAAGAATACCTACAATATTTTTTTTTTAAATGTAAACTTTAGTGGGGTGAAATAGAAAAGAAAGATGGTGTCATTTTCAATGCTATTGCTATAAAAGTCGATATTTAAAATCTTGAATAAATACCAATATTAAAATGAATGCAGGTTTTCGAATATTACCCCTTAAAATTAAATTTTCAAGTCATCGCTCTGAAAGCAGGTACTTAGCAAATACCTTGATTAAAGGTTTTCGAAAATTCATTTCTGAACGGGGTATAATAAGACCTGATAATTAGCATGGAAATTTCATAATTTTTCAAGTCATTGCTATAAAAGTCGGTAGATATCATCTGTGGTAAATATTAAACGTTAAGATAGGTTTTTGTAAAATCAAAACTTAAGGGTCAACTTATAGGGGTTGTTATTTAAAAATATAAACTAATATGCAATCGATTAAATGGTTTTTAAATAAGATTACAATGCTCGGTATATTATTAAAATTGAAAATATGTGATGAAGAAGAATTCGCCACAGGTATTGAAGAAATACGCATGCTTCGAATGCGTTATACCCTACGGGGTAATATGTGATGGCAGAATCCGACGCGGTGATTCGAAGCCACAGTGGTGTAGTTGGTAGCACACTTAGGGCGCAGACCTAAGAGCTGTGGGTTCGAATCCTACCGGCGAATTCTTTTTCATCACATATTTTCAATTTTAATATTATGCAATCGGTTGTTATTACAAAGCCTTCGCCTTAAAAATCAGTGTTGTAGTTGAGTTACTTAATTTCAGAAAAGTATTCTTGATCCTGTATCTACACGAAAGCGAAGCTGTGGGGAAATGCTAGTATTTCATATGTATTATTTAATCTAAGAGAAAACTTGTCCTTTGTGTGGAGTGGAAACGCTATTAACATGTAAAAATTTTCTGCCAAAGCCCTCAATAACTACACGTTAAAAAATCGATTTCGAGCTACGTGGCGCACTATCAGCACGCCAGCCTGTGATACGGATGGTCCCAGGTTTGATCCCCGGTCAGGTCAAGATGAATAAACGATCTTTTTTAGATTGACCTGGGTCTTGGATGTTTATCTATATATGTATTTGTTATAAAATATAGTATCGTATATAAATATAGTATCGCCGTGTGGTTCGCGGCAGAGTAGAATAGGACCAATCCAAGTCATCCCGTGGATGTCGTAAAAGGCGACTAAGGAAACACAAGCACAAGCTAAACAAAGCTTATTATACATCAAGAGACCTCTCCAACCCGTCTGGCCAGCGTGGAGAGTGTAGGCCAAATCCTCTGACCACTTAGGCTATAGTACAGAGAGGGTCGTGCTCCTGCAGTTGAGACTAGAAAGACCTGATGATGATGATGATGATAGTATCGTTAGTATCCCATATCACAAGTCTTACTTAAGAACTTACTTTAATCTGTGAATTGTCCGTTTATATTTATTTATTAAAGCTAATGATGATTATTTGTTGTCCTACAGCAGTGAATATGGTTCCGGGCGCTACACTGGCTTCGGCAACACGCCCAAACAGTCGCAGTCCACGCCCATGTCTCCCATCCACAGCGGGAATGAGATGGTGGACAACACGCTGGCTTCGCTGGCTACGGTGAGTATCATCATCATCAGGTTGTCGGGTCCTACTCACTCAGCTCTTGTTAGAGTAGGCCCAACATAAATATGTTGTAGGTGTATAAGCGCTCAGCAGAGAGACAGAGAGCTCAGGGCGAAAGGAGAGAACACAGTTCACAATTAGATATATTACGACATTAGATTATGCTTCACACATACTTTTATACTGTTACTAGTTTAAAATTAATAAAACAATATGGTAGGCGGGTGCCTATAAGCAAAGGTCGAGTGAGCACGACCAAAATTAGGAATAGAATCGAAAGGGGTGACTGACTGATGAGGAATGACTGAGGAGAAGATTTGAAATGGAATTAGGAATTTAAAATTAATTAAGTTTCGAAATCAAAGTGGACAGGATGATGGTGATTGAAAAAGAGGTGAAAAGCAAGATTCAACATGAAGTTATCATGCGCATCGTTACAAAGTCTTTGTTAGGCTCCAATGCAGAAACAACCCTCTCTGTACTACCAGAGCCATATATTAGCCAGAGCAGGCAGAGGATTTGGCCTACACTCTTTATGCTGGCCAGACGGGTTGAAAGTACGGTGAGTAATTTGTATTGTATAGCAGCAAACATGGATCCCATTACCTCGGATCTTCCAAATGGCTGGATGGATTTTCTAAAAACCTAAGTGTCCTTATATTGTGTCTAAAAAAAGGCTGTTGGGTTAATCATTGAAAAAAAATAATTTATCTTTTTTATCTGTTCTGTGGACGGTGCTCTATATTGATCGAGACAATAAAACCACATATAATTAACAAAAATGACCGTTCAAGAAATAGTTAACCTTACAAGACTTATCTCACAGAATAAGTTTTATATGGAGTACCGTAAATGTAACAAACTATCAGTTGTGCGAAATAGATATTGCGATGCGTCGGACTACATGCAAATTATTACTGGCCAGCGCCCACCCAATAGTTGATGCATCCCTTGCCAATATTGCTCCGATATT
This sequence comes from Rhodophaea formosa, assembly GCA_963082605.1. Classification (NCBI taxonomy): domain Eukaryota; kingdom Metazoa; phylum Arthropoda; class Insecta; order Lepidoptera; family Pyralidae; genus Rhodophaea; species Rhodophaea formosa. The sequence continues at coordinate 15,276,238 of OY720203.1, read as the reverse complement.
GCATTTGCATATGTCGTGGCCATATCGTAGAATTGATCTTTTCATGAAACGATTGACATTTTCATGAAATGGTGGCATTTTATGATGTGGCTAACTTAATTTGATCAGATCATTGAATCGTCCACGTTTAACGATATTGTCATTCACGTTTGGCCGGTTCGTAAAATAGGGTGTCCAGGAAATATAATTAACAAAAATTCAGAACATGTTAAGAACATTTTGTATTTTTTTCACCGTAAATTCTTATATTTTCAATTTCTTCATCATTACACAACATAATGTTCTCTTTTTCACTGCGGTTTTCGCCGATGGCCGCCATCTTTCCACGTAAACAAAACAAACAAAGCGTTTGTAGCGCCTCTACCGGTAATTAAAGAAACTATTTTACGATATGATCAAACAATCTTGACCATTTCATGAGAAAGCCACGCGTTTGGCTGCACATATCGTTAAACGATATGTTGTCATTGATCTGCCCAATCTACATCATGATGTGGCCAATAGACAGTAAAAAATTTCATGAAATGCGACCATTTCATGAAATTGACAATCACTTCATAAAGTGATCGATTCTACGATATGGCCACGACACATACACAAGGCATCTTCAGGCAATGATCTTATACAGATGTTGGTCGTTCGAATCGACGAATGCCATTTGATAACATCGCACACTCACACACACACAAACCATTGGAATAGCTTTTGTTTACATTCTTCCTTGTTTAAGGGAGATTAAAAAACTAATGAGATAAATATCCTTATTACTTATCTCCTGAAATGTTAACAAATTTGCCTAAAAAAGCAGTAAATAATTATCAAATATAAAACAAACATATTTGAAGCACTGAAAAACATTCAGAAATTTCAGCTACAATTATATTATTTGTGACTAAGTTTTGTGTTCAGTGAGCCGTGATAGTATGTACTTCCAAGCTCATAAGAGAGAGTGCCACGTCTAGAAGAATGGCGTGCGGAAATCAAGGTATCTAGCTAGAACCGAAAGCATTAATATCTATGCGAGCAGGTTCGTTATGAAGCTTTATTGGACGGGGTGAAATGTAATATTCGATGCATTCGCAGTGCAATATTACGTTTATTTATTCAGTCATTTATATTCATTGTCGGTCCGGCAAAATAAATACCTCAACTGCTGACCTGTGGGGCTAAGTGGGTCCACAAGTGTCTTATAATAGCAGGGTCCCGGATTCGATCGTTCAGGTCAAGATGGAAAACGATATTTTTGCTTGGATGTTTTGGGTACTGGATGTAAAAAAATATGTACATGAACACGGCCGTGATAGAATGTGACTCGGTCGTTCAATTACTGAACACGGCTGTGGCACTGTATAACTTGGACTTGGTATTTTATTATTTTCAGTTTTTAGTGTTAATTTTTTTATTTTTACATTATAGTTATGAAATATCTATTTATTTTCTGGGTACAGTATCAAACTTTATGGCGGCTAAATGTATTTTCAATTTTTTGTCTCACTAGTAATAATAAAAAGAATGTCGCAGATAATTAAAGAACAATAGTGTCTACGCAAGAAAGAGTTTGGTCAAATGCAAGAATACGACATGCATAGAAAAGTTTTCATTGTGTGTGTGTGTTTTTCGTCTCTATACATTTTTTTATTCATGCGTATACTTTAAAAATTAGGGACTCCATACAACCAATGTGGTTTTTGTAGTTGACTATGTGTTGTGGTACGGACCCCTTATGTGCTTATTATTCCGACTCTGACTTGGCCAGTAAAACATACAAAAAAACAAACGAGAGCCACCTCCTTTTTTGAAGTCGGTTAAAAATAGAAATTTAGCACGAAGTCAATTATAATGGTAGACACTTTGATATTGCTGGGCTTTCACTGGACTTTTATAAAACAAAGAAACCGTACAAATACTTATTCGGAATTTCGTTCTTGTTTTGTGTTTCACTTTAGTTCTTGTTCTGTGTTTCATTGACTTCACAGCGTCTAATTAGTTTTCATCACACCTTTAAACTGTGTCGTTAAATGCAAGCAAAGTGAGCTGGATGGTCTCTATTATGATCGTGAGGTATAAGATTTCATATAGATTCTATTGCGCCAAAGAGTTTAAATTTAATGTAACAACGAGACCACGCACGAGTGTCAAATCTTAAAAGTTATTTTAATGGCATATTAAAATTGGGAACTGCTAATGAACCCGATTAAATATTAACTAATTGAAATTAAATTTGGAATTGCTATTGAGGCTTGATGTTCGTGTTCATCGGTCTGAGACTAATTCTTTCAGGCTGAAAATTGACATTATCTGTAGAATCCGCTGCAAAACTGACTTTATGAATATAAGATCATAGAACACGCGATATTATTTTTAATCACCTTTACGCACATAAATACATACATACAATTACGTCTTTTCCGTTGCGGGGTAGACAGAGCCCAGGTCTACTAAAACCTAAGGGCCACGTCATGTCGGTGAGCTTGTAGGTGGAGAACGGAATCAAAATTGCTAGCCGCATCGCCTATTGGCATGATTCCTCACGTCACGCCCTTGCCGTCACTCCAACATTACTCTAACGTCCGGTACTGGCAATAGTATACCAAGTATCTTCTTCTTAGTTTTTGTCGGATACATTTTCTGCTAACTGCAGTTTAACGCCAGTTATTTGTAGGCAAAATATTTATACTTGGTTTGATGAGACACATTGTGTTTCACGGGCGGTTTAGACATTATAAACTTAGAGCGGTTTCGCACTACGTCCGATCTGAATCCGATCCGGACCCGTGAAAATATGGATCTAGAAAACTCGGACCGAATTCGGATATTGCTTATACACTAGTCCGATCTCTGAGACAAATCCAAGCAATTAAGGAGCCATGTTTTGGAATACGTCATTTTGCGCGGAGCTACAGCAAAGTGTTCACGTCGTTGATCATGAGTCCTTTCAATCGACGTCAACTTCTGGCAATACTATTGTACGTACGAAGACGCAGAAGACGTAAAGAATTCTGGGTGCACCCTCTCTTGCAAGACCGACGTTTAAAAGGAGCTTTTTACAATCAGCACGCAGTCCTACGTCAATACGACAGGAAATTTTACAATTACTACCGTATGAGTGTGTCGACTTTCGATTTCATTTTACATCACATAAAAAATAATATCTTGCGACAAGACACAACATTTAGACAATGTATACCGCCAGAAGAAATGCTTGCAGTCACATTAAGGTAAGTAAAACTCAGTTCTAAATTATTATAATATTTATTTCTGATTAGTTGTAATTAGGTATGAAGGTAAACTAAAACTAACCATCAGCGCTGAAATTCTGATTAAATAACTCAGAGAAAGAATTTGCAGTCTCCTGTTTTTGAGTTTCTGTTTCTCCGGGCGATGGTGTAATGACTTCCGTATTGGTCTGGATGATCTGATGATTCTCTAGATCATGAGTTACATTATGTTGCGTTGGTGTCATAACTGCCGCACTGGTCCAAGCTGGAGACGCAGTCTGTATATCATGAGTTACATTATGTTGCGTTGGTGCCATAACTGCCGCACTGGTCCAAGCTGGAGACACAGCCAGTGAAGCTGTTGAACTGAAGCTATCAGTTAGAAGACAAATATCTCAATCGCTCTTTGTTTGTGTATTTACGGAGTAATTGCATCATTTCAATACGAAATTCAAGCTTATCATGTGCTGTTATTTGTTTGACCGACGGTAACATAGATAGGAAAAACGCCATATCGTCATCATTTTGAATGGATTCTGGTTGTTTTATTGAATTAGTTCCACATGTTTGAATTGCACGTAAAATTTCAACATCAACTGGATTCATCCTTTTTTTATTACGTGGTGGCAATGAATTAGCAGTACTTGTTGATGGTGTAGGGTAGACAGATATAGGTATGAGGAAATTTGAGTACTACTATCTTGAGTGCTATCAGAGGAATAGTTATCAGCTGTATCTTGTGGCTGGAATACTTTTAATAGAAACTGCAATTGTGCGTGATAAATATATTTCTTCTTTGGAGCTTGTCCTGATTTTGTTACTAACGATTTTTTGAAGGTGTCCCGAATATTGTTCCACTTTTTCATGATCAATTTTACTGAAACAAATGAATTAATATTTTTTTTTTACAGGTACTTGGCCAGCGGAAATACTTTCACAGACATGTATTATACTTACAAATTAGGGGTTTCGACACTAGCCGAAATAGTAAACGCAGTGTGTTGCAGTATATGGGAAATCTTCAGACTTAAATTCCTTGCACCACCCACTGAGGAAAAATGGAAAGCAATATCTGATGAATTCAAGAAAAGAGCTAACTTCCCAAATTGTTTAGGTGCAGTGGACGGGAAGCATATACGTATTGAAAAATTCACTAACTCCGGGTCTATGTATTTTAATTACAAAGGCTATTTCTCCATCGTGCTTTTGGCGGTAGTGGATGCAGACTATAAATTCATTTTCGTTAACATTGGTTCATATGGGAAAGACTGCGATTCGGCCATCTTTCAGCATACTAATTTTTACCAGCAACTTACGGATAGAAGACTACCCATACCTACGCCAACTCCTCTACACTCAAGCCTTAACAAAAGAACACCACATGTTTTTGTTGGTGACGAAGCATTCCCACTAGGCCCAAATCTATTACGACCATACGGAGGCTTAAATCTCAATGTAGATCAACGCATATTCAATTATAGACTATGTCGAGCAAGGCGGTATGTCGAATGTGCTTTCGGCATATTAGCAAACAAATGGCGAATTTTTCACCGCCCCTTGAACTTGTCTGTAGGTGCATCTCAAAATGTAGTGAAGGCATGTGTTGTTCTACATAATATTGTTCGAGAACGAGACGGATATAGACCTACAGATATGTACATGCCTGTCGATAATGATTGTTTCCAAGAACTAGCTCGAAATAATGTTCCCGCTGGTAGTGCCGTGAATGAAATTAGAACCGATTTTGCTCATTATTTTAGGAGCCCATATGGATCACTACCTTGGCAAATGTCTACAATATAATGATTGAACTAAAATACTTACCTACGTCTTATTAAAATTGGTTCTAAAAATAAATATCTATATAACTTACTTGTCTCAGTTTTCTTTTTATCCTCAAACGTATCAAACATTTCATCATAATCCATGCATTTCTTGTCACTATTGTGTTTTTGTAATCGTCTATAGATTTTTCCCATAGACAGGGCTTATTTTCAACATTTTCAATTAAAGTAAAAATATCGTAGGGAAACATAATGCCAATAACAACGTGCGCATGCGAACTAATACACTGGATGTCTGCCGCTTCACGTCACCTAGCCGCATACCCCGCTCGCCCCGCTGCCTCTTTGCTTGCACGCAGCTCGGCTTTAACTCGGACGCAGTGCGCGAGCGTTCATACAAATAATACTATGCCTACTTCGGACCGTCAAAAATCTTCTCCGGAATGGAGATTCTAGAATGACGGAAAGAAATCGGATGACGGAGATCGGATCTAGTGCGTAAATTACCATAGAAATAGTTCTACGGCTACAACGGACTATATTTTCACTGGTTCGGATCGGACGTAGTGCGAAACCGCTCTTAGCCTCATTTTTTTAGGCACTAAGGCAGCTCTGAGGCGAATACCCCGCCATAACAAAAACAAGTTGGTCACAAAAGGGAAACCTACCTTGTGACCAAAACAGCGAGCGGGCAGAGAGCGTCCCCAACTAGGACAAAACCTCAACTTCTTTGTTACTTCTTAAAAACATGTTTTTTTTGTATAAAGGTTTTAATTTCATCTTCACGCTTTAACAGTCATATTGAGGAGATGAGCAAGTACGTGGTGAATACTTTGAAATCAATAAAAGATCATATATAAGGTTCATGTAATGTTTTTTTCCTTCAAACGTAAAAACTAAAAAGGCGTGCCTCGTAACGGGCAGCATAAACGCTACAAGAATATGTTTTAATATTTTTAACTACAACAGGTTATGTCGGCTGAAGAGCGTACGTGGGTTCCGATATTATTATATATACCCAGAATAACAAAAATAAACATACATACATAAATTATTGTTGCTCAATCCGACCTATTTCTTAGGGTTCTGTTCACATAGGCCCTATTACTGAGACTTGGATATCCATCTGTCTGTCTATCTGTTAGTCACCGGGCTGTATCTCATGAACCGAGACAGCGAGACAGTTAAAATTTTAATGATGATGTATTTCTGTGGCCACTATAACAACAAATACTTAAATGAGAATAAATATTTTAGGGGCCTTCTATGCAACAAGCGTAATACATATATTGCCATTTACCTCTTGACGTAATTTGGAACAAATACAACGATGCATTAAAGAGTTCAGTGAGAATCAATGTTAAATTGGGCAAACTTCCGAATCGGATTGCTATGAAAAATCGGTTTTTTCTCTATTTTTTACAACCCAAATCGGAAACTTTCACGTCTTTTACGCTACGCGTATTCTCAGAAATAGAAATATTTTATTTGTCTTTGAATAGGGTGTGCAAAGTTGGTAAAGTGTCGATTAAGCTTTTACTCAGCCATTGTCAATAGTTCGTCAATACAATTTTACAAATTTTAATATGAGTAAAAATAAATTACTTTACATGTCACAATATAGGAATACATAAGTCTATTGCTGTTTCTAGTGCTTCTAGGAAAGATATCCTTAGCCTGTTTAAACAAGTTCTGATTGAGCTTATTGGCATAACACAAATTTGGCAACTTCAAAAACATAAAGGCACGCGAGAGGAAGTAAAAGTAATTTAAATAGATGCCTACATGAGGTGTCAGGCGCAACACCACATATAGCCCTTATGCACGTTTTGAGCAACAAAAGCTTTTCCATATAATACCTTATTCTGCACAATATCTATAGGTTTATAAATACCTTGTTAATTAACCATTACTAGTACGACGCCTAAAAGTGGGACTGACTCAATATTTATGAGTAAGTACCGTCATGTTTGTGGTCCATTCTGTCATTTTCATCTATCATTACCGGAAAAATCCGTGAAGGTAAAAATGGCGAGAAAAATTGCACACACGCTTTATTATCACGGTCCCGCGGGATCTAAAAAAAGGAATTGGTATTAGGTAGCCAGAGCCTCGTCTTTATTTGTGTCAAATTTCAGCATCGGCCGGTTTTAAAGACTCATCATCATCATTTCGAGTAGGCGACACGTTCAGTCGATCATGCACACCCTGGTGTCAGAGTTCTTCGGAACCGCCTCTCGGCCTCTGACGTGGTTCCTTTAACGACTACCAAATGGCAGCCGGGACCAACGGCTTAACGTGCCTTCCGAAGCACGGAATCATCTTTCTTATCAGACAATCTGGTGATTCAAGCCTGCATTGTCCTAACCAAACTGGAAACAACTTAACAAAGTATGCTTCCCGTGGGAATCGAACCCAAGACCCCCGGGTCAGTAAAGCAAACGCCTTAACCACTGGACCACAGAGGATGTTAAAGGCTTAAAGACTATACTATATACTATGTATCCCAACTCACAAACTCAAGTAGTGTGATCGATCATAAAAATATTTAAAAAAAAACCGTCTGTGTTGTAGGTGTAGAGAGTAGATAGAGGAGAATGCCGTTCAATACTGACTACATCATAATTCTTCTTTGATCTTCACTGCTGGAGCACGACCCTCTCAGTACTATACCAGAGCCATATATTAGCCAAATCTATTAAAGGAATGTTTTTTTTAAACTATAAAAACAAATGGGTCTGCACTCCACGCTGGCCAGACGGGTTAGAAAGGTATCTTTGATAGTTTTAAACTTTGTTTAGCTTTTTTCCTACTTTGTTTTCTACGATATCCACGGAAAGACTTGGAGTGGTCCTATTCTACTCTGCCGGAAACCACACCGTAAATCGAATATGTATTTAAAAAGAAAGCCGTTGTTTTGTAACTTGTAGGTAGTGTAGAGAGTAGATAGAGGAGTGTGCCATCCAATACTGACTAATATTTTATGCTAAAAGGTCATTTATTAGGCCGATTTATAACCTAAGAATGACTGTAACGTAAATTTTGAGTAGCTTTTGTCATTGGTATACTTGTCGCAACATAATATAATAACGGTTACATACCGACATATTTTTGTGCGATAATATTTTATTGGACCTACTGTATTGTGATGTCAGTAAAAAAATATTTTTTAAATCCTTACAGAAACTTGTCTTTGTTGTTCTGTGACATCGAAAGTATGGTTTAGTGGTTGAGTGAAGCTATAACCTAAAGGTCTCAAATCCGGCCCCCGCCTAGCCGGTAGCCCGAAAACATCTTGACACCAGTGTTAGGAATAACATTCTCCATAAGAATAATTACAATGAAATAAAAAATCTTTTTCAATGGGTAGTATTAAGTGATTAATTCTACGATCTGACAACGACATCTCTATTTAATATAATAACATATTACCGGACGATGATGAACTCTCTCTCTCTCATCTGAGCGTTTTCCCGGTTGCATCCTCAGCTGGAGTGCTTTGAAGCCCGGGGTCCGCTTTCCGGCTTTTTCTTCTTCACTTCGCACGATCTTCGGCATCCTTGGCTGTGAGGCCATTGGCACGCATATCCTCCCTTACAACATCAAGCCAGCATTTCTTGGGCTTTCCCCTTCTGCCGGGGCCTGGTGGAGGCGAAGACAATCTCCATGAAATATTTTTTTTTATTATTTTGTAAATAAATATTAGCATCCATATTCTCATATATCATACATACAATTCGATATGGCATATGGAACCCTTTTTTTACATTTTATATTTAATGAAACATTTAGATTTGTGATGGAAAGGTTCTCATGTGAAAGTTGTTGTGAGCTCAGTGTTTGCTTGTTGAAAATAACGCATTTTGTAACATTTTCTGATGAAAAAAGCAATAATAACAAATGGCCAATACCAATCACTTGGATCAAACAATCTGTAAGCTAAACAATAACTACGAGTAAACAATTTGTTTGGCAATATACGATACGAAGCTCTCGGTTAAAATACATTTTACAATAGTTCACTTTTGTTTACCTTGATTATTGTTTTTAAATAATAAAAATGTGTTGATCTGCTTCAGTCTGCGTCGTAGAACGAAAACCAATTACTTACCTGCGAGCCGTAATATAATAGACCGTAGTCCCAACGCGATTTTCTGAGGTATAATGTCAGAAAATCGCGTTGGGCGACGGTCTATCACTATCGTGTTCGGAGTAATGAATGGATGAGCATTTCATCAGCGAATATAAATATTAATTTTCTTACATTCGGATAGGAAACATATAGTAGAAGCTATGGCATTTTGAAAACATGCCATATCAAATTTGATTGATTTACAATATAAACGATCGGTAGTAGTAGAGTTGAAAAAGTTCTGAATAGTTTAGACTAATTTTTGTGAAAGTTTAAGGAAGCACTTGTTCGGTTGGTCACTTCTGGTTGCTATATATAAAACTTCAACTTCGTAAGAAATTATGAAAAGGTTTTCATGAATGTATGAAAGGTAACCCGAAAGGGTAAGGGTAAGGTACCTCCTGAATGTATTCTCATCAGTGATGTGAGGTGGCTTATGTTTATGATAGAGTGATGAGTCATCACTCTATCATAAACATAAATTTTGGACATATGGTTGTCAGCCGTGACCGAGATTGGGCTAATGCTTTTCTTATGTTTTCGCGATGGTTACACATTTAAATAAAATTAATTTATTACGGTTTGAACCCAGTGCCTGTTGTCTTATAAATTTTATTTTATTAATTTTGATTTTGAAGTTTATCAAAGTCGCCGTATGGTTCCCGGCAGAGTGGAATAGGGCCACTTCAAGTCTTTCCGTAGATGTCGTAAGAGGCGACATAGGAAACGCAGGCTAAACAAAGCTTATAAACATCAAAGAAACTCGTCTGTCCAACGTGAAGAGTGTAGGCCAAATCCTCTGACTGCTCTGGCTAATATATGACTCTGGTAGTACAGAGAGAATTGTGCTCCAGTGGAGACTAAAAAGACCTGATGATGATGGCAAAGTTACCGAATACTAACATCCAGTTTAATATATGCTTGCTACTACGGAACCCTTTCTTGGCGAGTCCGACTTTTACTTGGCATTTTTTAAAAGTGTGTGCGGTTCTAAGGTTTTACAATTATAATTCTGTGTTACAGGGCTGGTCAATGTTCGCCTCGTCAGTGAGCAAAGCGGCTCGTACAGCCACAGAGAGTGCTGTGCGGTACGGAGGCATTGCGACGCAGAAGGTCTCAGAAATGGCATCAACTGTTACAGAGAAGGTAAGGCATCAGCACTGCAGATTCATCGTTTGTACTGCACCAATGCTGATAATGTTTCGTAATCGTCTTCTTAACGCTTCTACTCTTCTTCTTAGCGGGTGAATTTGTGTTGACGAAAACAGGTTTCGTAATTATTTTGATAAGATACTATGGCCTTTTAAATGAAATTAATTTTCCTAATCGGTTCATGCATATCATACAGTCCGCGAGCAAAATACAGGTCATGCAGCCAATTGACGTAGATTTTAATAACATTATTTATGAGTAAATTTAATCATAAACATCTATACCTCTTTAAATATTAGTGTAATTTTTAGGTTAACAACCGCGGTGGGTGGAGCTCCCTTGGTGGTACCACTGAGATGCGGCGAGCGTCCAACTCCTCGGGCGCCTACCAGTCGCAAAGCTACGGGGCTATGAAGAGCTCTACCTCAGAGCCCTATTCGCAATGGTTATATCCCTTGTTTTTTTTTCTAACTACTGTGTAGGCAGGAAACAGGCATACGGCCTGATGAGGGGTTACCGTAGCGTATGGACGCCTGCAATATTATCATTATTCTACAGGCAAATAAATATCATGAGCCGTGTGGTTGCCGGCAGAGTATAATAGGACCACCTTAAGTCTTCCCGTGGATATCGTAAAAGGCGACTTAGGAAACACAAGCTTATAAACTTCAAAAAGACGGCTCCGACCCGTGTGGCCTGCGTAAAGACTGAAGGCCAAATCCTCTTATTGCTCTGGCTTATATATGGCTCTGGTAGTACAAAGAGGGTATGCTACTTCAGTGGAGACCTGATGATTAATGTATGAAAGCACTGAATCTAAGGAGAGGTTTTGCTCCTCATTGTGTTCTATCGTTTGTGGAATTGTTAGAGATGATGCCTACGGCCACTTTCTGTTATCGCAGCTCACGTTTTCATCTATAGATCGGCCTCACACCTAAAACCGAGATTGTAAATGGTTTCAGGAACGAGCAAACCCAGCCGTGGAAGGAATCTGTGACTACCCGCAACAATTTGGACGCTAGGGACCTGTCGCAGGTGGGCGTGTCCAGCCCGCCGCCCGACAGCAAGAAGAAGGACGACGAGTCCTGGGACTGGCTTAACAACTAGATGTGGTAAGATAAATAATAAATATACAGATAAATCACACAGCTAGCCCTGAGATAAGTTCGAGACTTGTATTATGGAATACGAACTCAACGATACTATATTTTACTACAAATTCATATATTACTAAACATCCAAGACCCACGTCAACCTGAAAAAGATCATTTTCCATTTGACCTGACCGGGGCTCGAACCCGGGACTATCCATCAAGATCTTATGCCATATTTTCACTCAGTTATCTCATAATAAGATCACATGAGTATTTTAAGGACTAATTACGAACAGTTGCATACTATACTTTATCTACAAACACACTATGAAGTGTTTCTAAGAAGTTTCAGAAAATGTTCTAATATCTTTTTCGTATATTCTTCATTTTTGACTTACCTGGCAACAAATTGTTGATTATGTTCGCTGCCCTGTAGAGAATTTAGGGTAGTCTACATAGTTGCTTCCTCATTACTTTTTCCATTCACTATCATTCACTTTTTATTACAAATAAATCTACCTATTTCGCAATGGCGGTCAATCAAACTTACGTCAAGGATGCGTGTAGTGGACGACCGCGCTCAGCGACGTAGTTATATTCTCAAAAAATAACCAAGATTCCTTTTCAAATGAAGGTATTCGAAATTTGAAAGTCATTACTTAATTGAAAAACGATGTCCTAATAAAAATACGTACAATATTACCTACGGCCAGAGACAATATAATTGTTGTTATAAATTTGATTGATGTAATGATACTTATTAATAGGCGATTTCTGATATCGTTATAGGCATTTTATAGTGTGTGAGTAGATAAACTTTATTTATCAACTCGCAGTAATGACAACACTCGCTCGTGCTCGCGCTGTCCGTCTGCCTGACCTTTGACTGCCGCCCGAAAAACCCTCAATCGGGAGTGCTGGGCATTGGCAGTGGCATGAGCAGTGACAACGCGAGTGTCCTATTTACATACTCGCGCTGCCCACTTCCCTGCCCAATAAGGCTGAGTGTAAATGTGGCATTAAATGTAAAAGGCTTGCAAATTTACTAAAAATGCATGTAAAAATAGACTGCAAGTATTTTGCCTGCAGTAGGGGTCGAAAACTCGAAACCACGACCTTTAGATGGGCGGAGTAGCTCTAAAGAGGTTGTCAAACATCTTGATCTCTAGTTAAATTACCAGTATTTAAGTTCAATTTATGCAACCCTTAAATCCTTGTAATATAGATTTGGTAATGCCTTCATTTGTTGTATATCTTTACTAATCCTAATCCAAATCCCAACTAATATTATAAATGCGAAAGTGAGTTTGTTTGTTTATTTGTTTGTTACGCTTTCACGCCCTATCTAATGAACCCATCACCATGAAATTTTGCAAACACATAGGTTAGGTAACTTAGTAGGACATAGGCTATATATTACGCGGGCGAAGCCGCGGGCCACAGCTTGTGTTATATAGACGAAAGAATTGATTCTTCGTTTGGAATGAATGGGCTGCGAAACTACTGAACTGATTTCCAAAATTCTTTCACCTACAGAAATCGAATTAACATGCGGATGACACGCTACAATTTACATGAACGAAATCAAGTGAAAATTGCTAAGTAGCTGTTTTTTTTTTTTTTTAATAAATTGTTTGTACCGCTTTCAGCTACTAATTCAATATGTTCATTTGTTTCAGATTACAATTTTGAAGATTACTAGCAGACTGCTGTCGTGCAATTTGTATTCTAAGTATAGCTATCTCCGTTTGGACGAGCGTATCTACTGGTTAACAATTAAGGAGGTTAAGCAGTCTAATCCAATCTATTTATCACAATGTAAATCAATAATTTTAAAAGTCTGTGTTCCAAGAGCGCATCCTTTAAGGCTACATCAGCAAAAGTAGCGACATCTGTAATTGATTTCTTGCACTCCGAAATAAGATCAAATTGAAAAAATGTACCTCAGTACTTCGGTAGCTAATTACTTGTAGTATTTTTAGTATAAATTTTCATCAATATTTCAGATTAAGAGAACTAGGTACTCATTACCGCCAAAAGGGAGCCGCTATAGTTCTGAAATGCAAAATAATGAAAAAAAATACCAAAAATATTACAAGTCATTTATTACCGAAGCACTAACATAGATTTTTTAACTTGATCTTATTTAGTTGCAAAAGAAATTTATCGAAGGGTGGCGCTAGTCAGCTGATTAAGGAGCTTATCCTTAACCGAAAATCTCTTGAGGTCCGTAGGGCCCCGCGCTTATGGTCGACATCCGAGTTTTTGTTCAATAAATGCCCATGTAATTTTAATAGAACACTACTACTTGCTTCTGGTAATGGAAAACGACGAAGAAAACTTCACACTTTTCAATAATTTACAAGCGAGTGAAATTGTAGAATGCAGATAGCAAGCTACTTTATTATTCATGTCAAAAAAATATTGTGTGTTTTAACCATAAGTGATTTAATTTCCCAAAAGCTAGGTTACCCTCTTTTTGGCTGCTAACCTCCTTTTGAGTAAAACTCTTAATTAAGTCTAGAACTTTCCTAAACTATTCTTTCTAGTAGAGTCGGATCATACTTATGGTTTTTTTATAGCTACCTTTATAGTATTTTTTTCTTACTTTTTCTTTGAATAACTAATGAAAATTATGTCATTATGTTTCTTATCCGATTTTTATCGCTTGATTTGCAATCTCAAAAAGAACTGTCACTTAAATGAACACTTAAATTCTAAAACACATTCCAATGTTTATATTTATGTCGTATATGTTTTCGTTAGCCATTTTTATATGCGGTATATTTATAGCCTAAAATTGAGTATATTATTTACACAGACAGAATCTTCAAAAAGAGTCACGATAGTGCGAAAAACTTTTATTTTAACAATCTGGTCCGGAAAAAAATGGTAATTTAATTAAGCTGTATGACAATTTTATGGATCTGTCCATTGACATTATGGTGCGTATGTTTGGTAAGAGAAATATATAAAATCTTGTATAAAGGCAAATATTAAAATTATATTTATGTAAGTTTAATAATTTACTCAATCTATGATATCAGGCTTTAGTTTTATATCTTTATTTTCTCACAATGTTGCAATCATCACAACAAATTACAATTCCTGAGGTCTTGTTCTGAGGAGGCGGTTACAGCAAATGCCTGTGACCACACGTTCATATGCCAAATGAGATTATTACTGAAATGTTTGGACTAAAATGCGCTACCTACTAGATTCGCGCGATTCTGGACAAGACCTGCATAACTAGGCAAATATTGTAAGTACGATACTTTATATCGTTCCTTCTGGACTTATGGGTACTAATGAAGTTTAATTTAAATGTTATTTATGAAGAAAGAAACTAGAAACAGCTAATACGTATGTAAATTTCGAATATATTATTTATTCTATTTGCATGCTATATTCATTAAAATTTTATGAGAATTACCATTTATATTTATCCTATTGACTGACCTCTACCACTTAACATTATTATCAAAGAACGGCAATCTTATCAATACCTACTATACTTTTAATCTTACCTAATAAAAGCGATAGATAAAATAATATGTGAATGAAGTTTATTGTTGGTAATACGGAGTTCGCATAAAAAATGACATTTATGAATAAAAATAAATGAAAATAATTTTCTACAGTTTCATAAAGTAAAATGTCTACTTTCTGTTACACCCTATATTCGTTCTAGTATAAAAATCTATGTGAAATTTGAAGTGCTTCTTTTATGCTACGTAATATTTTTTAAATTCGATCTGTTACAGTTTAGTCTTGTGTGCAATGATCAATCGGTAAAATATAGTTATTCACTTATTAAGTTAGTTACTTTCATTAAATTGTCTTGTTATTTACAGTTTGTTTTACTCTGCATATTTAATTAAAAGTGTATTACCCACTTTGTTCCTAAAGTTGCTCAACTATACAAAATATGTATTCGATACCTTATATGTTGTTCAAATAACTTTAATCAAATGTGCTAATTATATTTTCTTTTGCCCTAAGAATATATGGCCGTCTCTAACGTTCCAATTTTTTCACCTTGCAATTGTTCAGATCAGAGCTGCTAACTATACCCCTACACTATTCAATTTAATTTCTTTTTTATATCTCTCAAACAGATCAAATGACGTTGACAAAAGAACCACGTGGATCGTAGATTGCTGGGGAGACGTTTTTTATGCCCCTTAAAATTGAGTTAGATCAAATACGGTTTAAATTAAAGAAATTCACAAACGAACGTGATATACTTACCTCGTGAAAGTTATATTCATTACTTTATGAAAGCATTTATTTTAGTAGCTAGTGTAAATCCCTACCACACAGACAAGCGTGGAAGAGTTGCGGTATTCTTCATATGTACCAACCTCCATTCTCAATAAAAGTGCAAAATAAATATAGTAGGTATGCATTTCTGTGTGGTCAAGTTATTTTAATTCCATTATAGGACACGCAGTCCGGTCCCAAAAAGAAAATGCGCGCAATTTTCCACTTTTTGAAGAGTTTTAAATTACAAACGCTCTAAAATTGCGTTTTTAAAGAATTGCTGGTCTTATGTATGTTGACCCCATATATTATTAATATTAAGCAGCTAAACATATTGATGTTACTATAATTGTTGACGATAAGGAACATTTTACTTAGCTTTATTTGCGACTGAAGTGTCATTTTGAGCTTTATAATGTTGGAAAAATACGAAAATTATAATTATCAATTAAAATTTTAATTCACTAGTATAATTATTAAATCACTAAATTAGAAATTGACTATGAAATTGCATAATATATTTTCGCTATTACAATGTTTTAGCTATATTAAGGTTTAATTAATTATTTTTATGTACAAATTGTAACTTATTTTTATGGATTTTACTGTTAATTTTCTATAGTATTGTATGTTATAATGTAAATTTGTATTTCATCGTAGTGTAGTCACCGACAGCGGACTCGCTTGTCTGGTCATTTATATATGTAGTTAAATTAGATAGGTGAAGGTTTAGGAGCACTTGCC